>MCJB01010542.1:41940-66717 GCA_002018475.1 Nicotiana obtusifolia | reverse complement strand
ATATATATATATATATATATATATATATATATATATATATATATATATATTTACCATTACCTTGAGTTCTTCCACATTAAGAAAGAGACTTTTGCAATAGTTGATGACAGAGACATTTCTGCCGACCTTAACCTCTACAAACAAAGTGTTTAAGACACTGTTGCAGACGATATAATTGGGGAAAGGAGGAAATCATTAGGGATACATATATATACTCCCACAATTATAGGGGAAGGAACTGCATCTGAATCCTTCTCTGTTCCAGAGCACTGAAGGGCACGAAGCTTTCTTCTACATACAACTCCTCCATAATTTCATCTATCCAGTTAAGGTAAGTTTGATTTTAAGACATGCAATTGTTGGGAACTCATAGAATGAATTCAAGTCATTGTATAAATAGGTTATGAGCTCTTTTCCTATGGCATGGAAATTGGTGGTGGTGTGGAAGCTCGTGTAGAGCTTGATTATTATTAAAAGGAGGTCGGGTGCTTGCCGCTCTCTGATTGCTTGATTGGTATAGCTGTAGTTTTAGTTGATGTCATGGTTGTTGGCTGTTATGACTTATGGAAAACCTAATAAATAGGGTAGGTGTTGTCCATTTCATCATAGACTGAGGAATCGTAACCTTTTTTATATATTGAAGTTGGCCAGCATATATAAGGTATGTGAGATTGTCCCTTTCCTTCTTTTGCACGACTCTGATTAAACATACGCATTGAACGAGCCCCAAAGATGCTCTACTCTTAGGGACTAGTAGTACTTATATTATCCCCCTCTTATGGGAGGATTGATATTGATGTTATTTCTTTGACCTTACGTCACTTTAAAAGGTTCAAAACGTGATTCCAATGAGTCCAGCATGCAATATCTATTTTACCGCGCCGCGCTATAGTCGGCCGGGCAGGCACCTATTGTGCAACTATATATATGTATATGTTTTACTCTATTGAGCCGCGCTATAGTCCGCAGTTATTTTACTTTACCGCGCTGCGCTATAGTTGGCCGGGCAGGCACCTATTGTGCAACCACTGATTCAGTTGGCTATTGATGTTACCGAGCCTTATGATGGCCAGTGTATGATATGATGATGATGAGGCCCACAGAGGCGTATGTATATGATGATGATGGTTTTTAAAAGGATATATATACATGTATACACATCAGGCATTTCATGATTAGTCGCCCTTAGAGGCACTCAGATGTTATAGTACGTATATTCTCATCGCCCTCAGAGGCACTCAGATGTTACAGGGTGTATATTCTCTGCCCCTATACACATTATTGTTACATTATGCTTTCCTGTCTTACATACTCAGTACTTTATTCGTATTGACGTCCTCTTTTGTGGATGCTGCATATCGTGCTGTAGGTCCTGATAGACAGGTAGACGAAGATCCCCCATGACAGTAGGCAGCCATTTCAGTAGTTGTTGGCGAAATCCCTTTTTCGGACTTGCCGTGGTCTTGGTATGCATATTTTTGTTATAGGAATTATGGGTATGTTGGGGCCCTGTTCCGGCAAAGTTTTGTAGCACTCATGTTCTTTAGAAGCTCATAGACAGGTGTCGACTCATGTATAGTTGGGATTGCCTTGTCGGCGAATTTACTTTTGTTGTATAGTCTTTCATGTCAGCCTTGTCGGCTATGGTATATGTGTTTGTGGCATTACCCATCATTTTTGGTTGATTAGAATTCTTGTCTACCATTTATACTGATCTTGTTGGCCCTTACAGATAATAAGAAAGGTTAGATAAGATGTATGGCGGCACTTGGCAGGTAGGGCCCGGGTGCCAGTCGCGGCCCTCCGGCTTGGGTCGTGACAGTTTTCCTCCAAACTAGAACTTGAAAAGAAGAGAAAATCAATTAGGGTTTGTGTTCAATTTTTTAGAGGATTTTTGCAGGGGCTTATCTCTGGTTATCTCGCTATATAATGAGTGTAATATTTGCAGGAGATAAGCCCTTAAAAGGGCTCTTTGGCCGACCCAAAATAGCCCCTTTTTGGAAATATTTAATCCTCTCATTTAAGCAAGAAGGTGACACACCTACTTGTCACCTAGCAGTCTACGTGGTCTCGCAAAAAGGCATATATCTCTTTATTCCAATGTCGTATTAACAAATGGTTTAATGCGTTAGAAAATAGATTCATAGATGTTCAATTTGATGGGTGGATCACCCCATAACTCTAAGTATACTGGGAGAAATCGCAGTGACATTTAACTCAAATTTCAGTAAAACTTATGAACGTAACTTGTGATGACTTTCATAGGCTTTTGTTCCACAACTCGCTTGACTTCAAAATATAACACATGACCATCATACAACTAACATAAATCATAATATAACCTCCTTATCATTTTAAGCATCCTAGTCTCACCCCAAAAGTATATATTATAACATTCCCAACTTGTCGACTTTCGACGAAACATTATTTTCTTCAATTCCTTTAGCTTCTAAACCTTCCAACCTTCTTTGTAATTGTTGTTCAAGATCTTCAATATTTGTAAACTCTGAGGTAACATGATTAATTTACTTTATATACTTTCAAAGATGATCTCATTTTTGGTCCTACATTAGTTTGCTTACAACGTACTTTTACGTACGAAAATATGGGGTGTAATATCATTCCCCCCTTAGGGATGTTCGTCCTCGAATGTTTACTCTTAGAGACTTGGGAAAACTTTGCCAGAGTCTCCTCCGTACACTAGACTAAAATCAACCTGCACGCAGCTAGAAAACATACTATACATGCCACACATGGCCAATGTCTATAAATAGCAACACCCGACCGTCAATCATAAATACTGAAAGTAAAAAATAAGAGCATACCTGATGACCTACTAGCCTGAATAGAGTTGTGCTGAAGTATCCCATCTCAAGCCATATCTTCTGTTTGAAATAGGTGGGGGTATTTAGACTTCATTTCTTTCTCCGCTTCCCACGTCATCTCTTCCACGTTCTTGTTTCTCCATAAAACTTCCACAGAGGCTACTTCCTTATTTCATAGTTTGCGGATTTGTCGGTTTAGGATGGCAACTGGAACTTCCTCGTACATAAGTCCTCCGTGATCTGTACATCATTAGTGGCCACCACTTGGGTAGGATCCCCAATACACTTCCGTAGCATAGATACGTGAAAGTTCGGATGGACAGACTCCAATTCTGAGGGCAAATCTAACTCATAAGCTACTCAGCCCGCTCTTTAAATAATCCTATAAGGCCCAATATACTGTGGGCTAAGCTTGCCTTTCTTTCCAAACTTCATCACGACCTTTATAGGCGACACCTTTAAGAATAAGCAGTCATCAACCCCGAACTCCAAGTCTCGTCGCCGCATGTCAGAATATGACTTTTGACGGCTCTGAGCTATCAACAATCTCTCTGGATATGCTTTACTTTCTCTACGGCCTGTTGAACCAAGTCTGGCCCATGTAACCCAGATTCTCCAACATCAAACCACCATATAGGAGATCTGCATTACGCCTATACAAAGCCTCGTACGGAACATCTGGATACTGGAGCGGTAGCTGTTATTATATGCAAACTCGATAAGAGGTAGATGTTCATTCCAACTTCTTTTAAAATCCAACACACATGCTCGTAACATATCCTCGAGCGTCTGAATTGTGCACTCGGCTTGTCCATCAGTCTGTGGATGAAAAGTTGTGGTGCGATTCACCTGAGTCCATATACCTCTCTGAAATGACCTCCAGAAATGAGCTGTAAACTGGGCCGCACAGTCAGATATAATAGATACTGGTACTCCATGTAGTCGCACTATCTCTTTAATATATAACTTTGCATAATCTTCGGCTGTATATGTAGATCTACCGGTAGGAAATGGGCTGATATCGTAAGCCCATCGACTATCACCCATATAGAATCGAACTTACGATGAGAACAAGGCAAACCTGTGACGAAGTCCATGTTTATCGCCTCCCATTTCCACATCGGGATCTCTATAGTCTGCATTAGTCTTCCGGGATTTTGGTGCTCTACCTTCACCTGCTGGCAACTAGGACACTTGGTGACAAACTCTGCAATGTTCTCTTCATATCATTCCACCAGTACACATCCTTAATGTCATGATACATCTTCGTTGACCCAGGATGAATGGAGTACCACGAATAATGTGCCTCTGACATAATCTTGTCTTGTAGCCCTGCTACATCTGGGACACACAGACGATCCCTATATCTGAGAACCCCATCTTCCTTGAGCTCTAACAATAACTTTTTCTGCTGTGAAACTCGCTCTCTCAACTCGACCAACTCTAGGTCTTCGTACTGCCTTTCCTTTTCTTCAGCTATGAGAGATAATTTTGTAGCGTTTTGGAGTACAACTCCACCATGTCAGAATCTACTAATTGAACCCCCAAACAAGCCAATTAATGAAGCTCTCTAGCTAGTTCTCTTTTCTCAGCTCTACATGAGCTAAGCTACCCATAGATCGGCGACTTAAGGCATCTGCTACAACATTAGGTTTCCCTGGATGGTAAAGAATGTTAACATCATAATCTTTCAATAACTCTAGCCATCGCCTTTGTCGCAAATTCAACTTTTTTTGCTTGAAGATATATTGCAAGATTTTATGATCTGTAAATACATTCACATGAACACTATATAAATAATGCCACCATATCTTAAGTGCATGGACAACCGCAGCTAACTCGAGGTTGTGGATTGGATAATTCCTCTCATGCTTCCTCTACTACCTTGAAGCGTATGCAATTACCTTTTCATGTTGCATCAGGTTACACCCTAACCCGACACCTGAGGCTTCACAATACACGACATAACCCTCTGGACACTCTGGAAGTGTTAGAACTGGCGCTGAGGTCAACCTGTTCTTAAGCTCTTGGAAACTCTGCTCGCAAGCCTCTATCCACTGAAATTTAGCTGCTTTCTGAGTCAACTTCGTCAATGGTGCCGAAAGGGAAGAAAAACCCTCTACGAAACTCCGGTAGTAGCCTGCTAAGCCTAGAAAGCTACGAACCTCTGTCAGAGTGGTAGGTCTAGGCCAGGATTTCACGACCTCAATCTTCTGAGTGTCTACATTTATACCTTCATCGTATACAATATGCCCCAAGAATACTACAGACTTCAACCGGAACTCACATTTAGAAAACTTAGCATACAACTTACGATCACAGAGGGTTTGGAGTACCGCTCACAGGTGGTCCGATGCTCTTCCTCTGAAAGTGAATAAACTAGAATATCATCAATAAATACTATCATGAATAGATCTAAAAATGGCCGGAATTAGCTAGTCATCAAGTCCATAAATACGGCGGGTGCATTTGTCAACCCGAAGGACATGACAAAGAACTCAATGTAGCGATATCGGGTCCTGAAGGTTGTCTTCGGAGTATCTTTCTCCCGAACTCTGACCTGGCGGTACCCCAACCTCAAGCCTATCTTTGAAAAGCATCTAACCCCTTGCAACTGATCAAACAAGTCATTGATCCTTGGAAGTGGATACTTATTCGTAATAGTTACCTTGTTTAGCTGCTTATAATCGATACATATCCTCAGCGAGCCGTCTTTCATCCGCACAAACAATACCGGTGCACACCAAGGTGAGGTACTGGGTCAGATGAAACCTTTCTCCAGCAAATCTTTTAACTGCTCCTTCAAGTCCTTCAATTCAACAGGTGCCATTCTATATGGAGGGATGGATATTGGTTAAGTTCCCGGAAGCAAATCGATGCTAAAATCAATCTCTCGCTCTCGAGGAATACCTGGAAGCTCATCTGGAAACACATCTGCATACTCTTTGACTATTGGAATAGACTGAAGTTTAGGTATCTTAACATCTGCATCTCTAACTCGCACAATAGGATAAAAGCACCCTTTTGCAATCATTTTCCTCGCCTTCAGATAGGAAATAAACCTACCTCTAGGTTTTGTTGTATTACCTACCATTCAAGGACTGGCTCACCCAGAAAATGAAATATGGCTGCCTTTGCTCGAAAAGCAATTGTGGTATAGCAAGCTGCCAACCAGTCCATGCCCGTTATAGGATCAAAATCCATCATCTCTAGCTCAACTAGGTCGGCTGAGGTCTGACGAGTACAAACTGTCACCATACAACCTCGATAAACCCATCTAGCAATAATCGATTCTCCGATCGGTGTAGATACCGCAAAAGGATCACATAGTAGTAGTTGATACTGCACGTAAAATCAGTCAAGCACGTGAAAGTAAAAGAAAAATCACCAGCCATAACTGAATAATGTAATGAAAAAAGAGGGGGAGGTGGAAGCAGGGAGGATGTATGAGGAAAATTGGCTGATGAAAATTAGTCGAATAGTGAGGAAACACGTGGAATTGAAGACATGCAAAAGGTGAATCAACAGATAATTGGCACCGGGTACGAAACGTGTAGCCAGTATCGGATGAATCCCGAAGGAATCATAGCCGGTAATAAAGACTCAAACATTTGACCTCGGATAGCATTTAATGAGGATGCATTATAGAGAATATCTGCTTTCAAAGCCAGTTGTTATGTACCCATCAATGACATTTTTATTCTCATTCAAGAGGAGCTTGATTTAAAGATCTTGTTCCCCTAAGTAGAGGCTATAAATAGTAGGATTAGCAACTACTATAGGACATGAAACCATTCTGCAGACAAAAGCTTTAGTCTACTATTTTACGCTCAATTTAAACAGCTTTATCACTGCTTTTACTTTTGCTCCCGGAAAGACCGAGCTCAGAATCAGGCTTGCTATTTCCTTTAATTTCAGTCATTAATCTTGTTTTTGTTCTTATTTATTTATTATTTTGATCGATTCGATTCGATTTTCTATGAACCATGTTATAAATTCAATTGTACCATTTTACAGGTAAACAGTTTGGCGCTCACCGTGGAGCATTGACAGCTGCATAATTGCTTTGATCCACTCGTTTGTAACTAACAAAATTTTGACTCTTTCCTCAATAAAAATTAGGTATGGAAGCTAATGATGTCAACAACACTTACAATGATGGAGAGCACGATGAACGAGAAGAATTATCCCAGCGTGATGGTTCCATCAGTGAAACCCGCAACAAAGAGGGTGAAACAACTCCAGTTCGCGAAGGACAATATCCTCGGTATGTGGGAGACCCAACTCCTGATGATGCGGGAGACGAACGTGTTGCTGGAATGGTTAAACTCCTGAGAGAGTAGCAAAGAGCAATCATGGACACCTTTCAAGGCAAGATCGTGTGATGACGGAATTGAAACAAGCATTATCGGGTGCTTCCAACAACGCTAGTGGAAGGGCACCGGTTTATACCAACGCTCCCGCAAATCAGACGGCATAAAGGACCGATAACAACACTCCAAGGGATGAGGCCGATTTTGATGGAGCTGGAGGTACTGGTAGCGGATCTAGGAATAACAATTTGAGTGATCCTTTCAAAATCGAGCTCATGAGATTCATGAGAGAGATGAATGAACGAATGGATCAGAATGCGAAAGAGTTTCATGCTCGGATGCATCAGATTCCAGGTGCACTGCCAGTGTTAAAGGGTCCGGATTCAAAAAGGTACACACAGTTGCTGTTTAAACCAAGTGTGGCACCAGAGTTAATCCCAAAAAAGGTTCAAAATGCTAGATATACCAAAGTATGATAGGGCTTCAAATCCGCATGAGCACGTCACGACCTACACCACAACAATAAAAGAAATGACTTGGCTCAACTTGAGATCGAGTCGGTTTTGTTGAAAACGTTCGGTGAAACCCTCATGAAGGGTGCCCTGACATGGTATTCCCTCGTACCTGAGCATTCAGTCAATTATTTTGAAATGCTTGCAGATTCATTGATAAAAGCTCATGCCAGAGTGAGAAAGGTTCTAGAAAGGCAGATATTTTCAGAATTTTGAAAGGTGAATCCGAGCTGCTGCGATAATTCGTGATCTGGTTCCCAAAAAAAAGGAAGTTGTTACCAGTGGTTCCGGAGGAATGGGCAGCGGAGGCATTCACGAAGGGTCTAAATCCACTGAGTTCTAATACCTACCAAAAACCAAAGGAGAGCTTGCTCGAGTTTTAGGCAACCACATGGGCAGATGTCCAAATTGCTATGAGTCAAAGATAAGGATAAAAGATGATCAACTTGGTTCTTCGGTATCAACCAAGGGACGGGGTCGCGATAAAAATCAAGATAAGTTTAAAATAACTTTGATGCAGATCAGAAGTCCTCTAGATTTCTACCATAAGAGAGGACCAATAGGCGCAGTAGTAAAGGATTTCAGTCATCGGATAGGTTTGCTTGCGACAAAAGGATGGATCACGACTGGAACAACATGTCCTTGCAAGAAAAAAAGGTGCCAAGGTCCCGAGATCTCGCATATTCTAGGTTATCAGATTATAACTTTCACATCAGCCTGGTAGAATTAGTGTCGACAATGAGGAATATCAAAGAAGCACGATTGCTAAAACCAATCCGATCGAATCCTAACCAGAGGGATCTTAATTTGTGGTGTGAATTCCATGGGACTCACAGCCATAGAACTAGGGACTGCCGACATCTTCGCGAGAAGGTGGCAATCGTATATGACAGGTATTCCACTGGAGGTAGAGGTCCACAAGCTGAGTCTAGACCCAAACTTCCCGCCGGTAAGGCAAAGAAAATGCCCAATAGCAGAGGTCAGAAACAAGTTTGTTAAGGAAGAGGTAACCTAGCTACTTAATATCGGTTCTATTTGAGAGGTAAAATACCCGAAATTGTTAGCTAACGTATTTGTAGTGCCTAAAAAGAATAACAAAATTAGGATGTGTGTGGACTATAACGATTTAAATAAGGCGTGTCCCAAAAACTCATTCCCGTTTCCGAACATTGATCAAATGATAGATACTATGGCCGGACACGAGCTAATGAGTATCCTTGATGCTTAATCCAGGGATAATCAGATTAAGATGAACCCAGAAGACCAACAAAAAACTTCTTTCATCACAACTTTGGCACATATTGCTATCATATGATGCCTTTTCGGCTTAAAAACGCCGGAGCCACTTATCAGAGGCTCGTGAGTAAGATGTTTGAGAATCAGATAGGCAAAACGATGGAAGTGTATATTGATGACATGTTAGTTAAGTCTTTAAATGCAGGACATCATCTAAAACATCTCCAAGAAACTTTCGACATCTTGCGGAAGCATAATATGAAAAACTCAACTCGGAGAAGTGTGCCTTAGGGATTGGCTCCGATAAATTCTTGGGTTTCTGGTCTCGCAGAGAGGGATCAAGGTCAATCCTGATAAAATCTAAGCCTTCGAGGACATCTCGGACCAGTTAACAAGTGTGAAGGAGGTGCAGAGGCTGACCGGCAGGTTGGCAGCTCTCACCAGATTAATCTCAAGGTCCTCGAAAAAATGCCACCACTTCTTTTCACCTCTGAAAAAGAAGAACGACTTCGTGTGGACTCTGGAATGCCAACAGGCACTGAAGGACCTAAAAAGGTACCTATCTACCCCTCTGTTATTGTCAAAACCGGGGAAGGCGAGCAACTGCTAATTTATCTAGCAGTCTCGGAAGTGGCGGTAAGTGCCATTTTGGTCGAAGAAAAAGAAGGTACACAATTTCCTGCTTATTATGTTAGCAAAGTATTATCAGGAGCAGAGACACGTTATCCGCACCTCGAAAAACTGGCCTTAGCCCTCGTAGTTGCCTCTCGAAAGCTTAGGCCTTATTTTCAGTGTCACCCGATAGTCGTGGTGACAATCTTTCCCTAAAGGAATGTCCTTCATAAGCCTGAGTTGTCAGGCTGTCTGGCTAAATGGACAGTTAAAGTAAGTGAGTTCTACATCAAGTACAAGAAAAGGACCGCAATTAAGTTACAAGTGTTGGCCAATTTTGTAGCCGACTTCAGTCGGGCTTTAATGCTTTTGGCTGCCAAGGAAGCAGTGCTAGTGTCGAAAATAACATTGGGAGTTTGGACCTTGTTTACGGATGGAGTCTCCAACGCAAAAGGGTCTGGTCTCAGAATAGTTCTAATCACGCCCTCAGGGGAAACCCTTAGGCAGTCCATTAGAACTATACCGTTAACTAAAAATGAAGTCGAGTATGAGGCTTTGGTTGTAGGACTTGAACTAGCCCGAGGACTAGGTTCCGAGGTCATCGAGATAAAATGTGAGATTTTCGACAAGTGTATGAGATTTTCGACACGGAGGAGGACCACATGCAATAGTACTTGAACAAATTTCAAGCATTACTAGCATAGTTCAGAGAATGGTCATTCGTCCATATTCCGAGGGAGGAAAATATGGAAGCAGACGCATTGGCTAGTTTGGGTTCATCCACGGAGATGAAAGGATCTGACTCCGCTACAGTCATCCAATTACTGCATTCGGTGTTGTATGTAGACGATTATTGCAAGGTAAATTCAACCAACTTAATTTGGTACTGAAGGAACGAGTTCATTGAATATATCAAATATGGTAAATTACCGGAAGACCCAAAAGCATCCCGGGCACTGGGAACCAAAGCGGCTTGCTATTGTCTTGTTGATGGACAATTATAAAGGAGAGCGTTCCAAGTACCGCTGGCTCGGTGTCTAGGGGCCTCATAGGCGGACTACGTGATGAGAGAAGTCCATGAAGGAGTCTGCGGAAATCATTCCGGGGTAGACTCAATAGCTCTCAAGTTAGTTGGGGCTGGCTATTATTGGCCTCGAATGGAATAGGATGCAAAGGCATTCGTGCAAAAGTGCGACAAATATCAACGCCATGCACAGTTAGTGCATCAACCAGCAAAGCTTTTGTATTCGATGGTGTCCCCGTGGCCATTCATGAAATGGAAAATGGACATAGTTGGTCCTTTGCTACGGTCCCCGGGAGGTAAGACTCCTTTAATTTTAACTGATTATTTCACTAAATGGATTAAAGCAGGTCCTTACCAAGATCGGAGAAAGCGAACTGGTTGACTTCATATGGGACCACATAATATGTCACTTTGGAATACTAAAGGATATTGCTTGTGACAACGGTCTGCAGTTTATAGGCTCAAAAGTCACAAGGTTCTTGGAAGAGTTAAAAATCAAATGAATTACTTCTTCACCATACCACCCGAGCGTTAATAGACAAGCAGAGTCAACCGACAAGGTATTCAAATCCTTAAGAAGAAGCTAGAAGATGATAAGGGTAAGTGGCCGGACGAACTATCGGGTGTTTTATGGGCATATCGAACCACAACGAAGTCAAGCATGGATGAAACACCCTTTATGCACGTATACGGCAAGGAGGCTCTGAGGTTTGACCTTGAGGTTTTTTCCGAGCAAATGAAGAAGCAAACAATGAAGCGTTGCTGGTGAAGCTAGACTTGTTGAAGAACACCAGTATCTGGCATATGTGAGGATGGTAGTACAGAAGCAAAGAATGGAAAGATATTACAATCGCAGGGCAAACAATATTTCAAAGTTGGAGATCTAGTTCTAAGGAAAGTTACTCAAAGCACTCGAGAACTCAGCGCCTGGAAGCTGAGACCCACATGGGAAGGACCCTACTGGATCTCAGCTATAACCGGAAAAGTCTCGTGTGAATTGAAAATTCAGGATAGAGTCAAATTACCGAGCTACTGGAATGTGACTCATCTCAAAAGGTATTATTGCTGAAGATCCTGGTTGGTACTAAAAGTATGTGCTGCACCCTTTTTTCCTTCGTCCAATTTTGTCCCAGTCAGTTTTTCTGGAAAGGTTTTTAATAAGGCATCGACTCAAAGTATACTACGAAGAAAGGATCATCGGCAAGGGCAAGACCTTCGATATCAAGGCAGCAAAAGATCTTCCACCGATGGGGCTGACGACCATGAGCTAGTGAGGCAAAAAGTTTGTGGATGGTTAAATAATCTTTGGTTGAATGGCAAACTTCACCTCCCAAAACTCAAACAGATTATTTAACCATTCACAAGTTGTTTCCACCAATGAAGCAACATTATAAAGTATGAAACGAAGGGAATAACCTTCGATGAATGCAAGACCACCAGCGTTTGATCCTCATACTTAGCATTCTAACACTATGGGGGAGAATAATACATGTTACGGCACCAAGAGTGCCACCAAAATCGGGGACTGTTAGAATCGGAATCAATGTCTTATCGGGACCGGGGACTACATGATCACCTCCGTTGAAATAAGTTGTACAAGTTAGTCACATGTATTGGTAGCTTTATGAATATATATGTGGATGTACTTTTGATGATAGAAGGAATAAATCAAAGTCTTTTTGTTTTTATCTTATTTCTTGTCCAATTGATAAGTCAATTTATTTTATCATTTGAGAGTTAACTAACTTGTGCCGTAATGAACATGAGACGTCCTCTTCAAGAGCACCATAAACATAAGCGCCCTCTTTTATGAAACCCTCACAGTAAAGGGTAGATTCCGGAAGTGTTTATGCCCGAAATCAAAAGTTATCAGATGTAAAAGAGTTCTCGGAGCTTAATCAATTAACGTAAAAAGGAATATTTTTACACAATGTTTAAGCAAAAGTTCTTTTATTTATTAAAGTTCCAAACTTAGTTAAAAAATTTTGGCATAATTAAAAAGGATAAAAGGAAAAGAATTATACATTATTTGCTGCCAGAACCCGAAGGGAGAGAAGGGTCTTCATTCTTCCTGGTGGAAGAAGGTTTTTCCCCTGCCGGTTCGGGGCCTTCATCCTCTTTGGTCTCTCCTTCAGTTCCCGAATACTCAAAACTGGTGTTCAAGGAGTCAGTTGCTGCGGGCCGTGCAGGAAGATTCTCACGAGCATTTAACTCCAGTTCTCTGGCTTTGGCAATGCAATCAGCAATGTTGGTAATGCCTACTTTGGCTTCCTCCAAAGTCTTCCTCTTCGTATGATATATAGTATAGGTCTTCTCAAAGACAAGGGAATCTTCTTGGTCCTGGGGTTTGCTCGGAGCTTGTCGATTTTGGGCTGGAGCTCTTCTTTTTCAGCCTTCATTGCGCTGAGTCGGGAATTCAGCTCAACATTGGTAGTTGAGTGAAGCTCATTTGCTCCATGACCCTCTTGAGCCTCTCTTCTATTTTGTCCTTCCTCTCCTTGGCAGCGTTGGCCTCCTCGATTTTGGAGCATAAGTTGGCCTTCAAGTTATTAACTTGTTCATCAAAAGAGACTCACGCTCGACAGTGGCGGTTAGAGCATCCTAAAGTTTGACCCACTTAGCTTTAGCCTCTCTGAGATCTTCATGTAATTGGGCAGCTTCTTGGCTGTAACCATTTTTATCTTGCTTGGTTTGCTATAACCGAGCCTCAAGCTCGTTCATTCGTGCAACTTTTGCCTCCAGTACACGGAGGTGCTCGATGAGCTAATTTCTTTTAGCCAAAAGTCGATCCCGCTCGGAAGCAAGTTATTGTTTATCCAGGATCAACCTTTGCAAGCCCTCAGAAGCAAGGAGGTTGGCCTGAAAAAGGTTGGAATCAAGGTTATTATCACCAAGTATAAACGGGAAAGAAGATAGGAGGAAGTTAGGATGATACCTGCGCCGAACAGTGCATGGTGTTGTTTATGAGGCACCCCCCAGAAAAGGAGCCCATCTTTTTCCAATCCTTCGTTGAAGCCAGCGGCTTCATATAATTGGTGAGCTCTACCGGCTGGGAGAGAACATGGCACTCCTTCAAAACCGAAAGAGTGGCGCTTCGCCTTCCTCGAGGATCTTGAGACGGTATCGTGTAAGTGTTCCCCAAGTTCCCATGGTCAGGAGATTGTGGAGGAGAAGCATTCCCCGCTTGTTTAGCTTATGCAGGTGGAGGAGATGCAGTTTGTGCTGGTGGCGAAAGAACAACTAGTGTCTGTGAGTATGGAGCTGTCGGTGTAGAAGGAGAAGAAGCAGTTGTGGCAGAAGGAATGGTTTTTGTTTCTTGCTTAGAAGTTGAGGGCAGAAGAAGTTCAGGGGTCGAACTCCTTGGACCGGAGACAGCGATAGGGATCGGGAAACGAGAATCCGCATTCTCAACCAAGCCCATTTCACCCCCAAGCACCTGAACGTCCTTTGCTGGTGGATTTTGGAGCTCCCCGGCTGAGCATCTAGTCGAGCGATGAATATCTCTTTCTCCTTTGGAGGGAAGCCCCTTTATCACTGGCTTCCCTTTCATCATCGAGGACCACTGTGGTTGGATCGGTTGGTATTTTCTTTATTCTTCCTGAGTCCCAGCCGAAGAGGAACGTCTCCTCTTCGATTTATTATCCTTGGGATGGTGGAGTCACTCTTACTGGAGTCTCGAGCAGATCCACAACCCTGCTTCAATTGAGGGCATTCTGCAATACTCTCTCGGCCTCCTCGGGGTCATCGAGAGCGTCGACGTCGGGGCACGCGACAGAACCTCTTGGAAGCCTCATACAAACAAAAAGACGATTAGTGAGTTGCTCTTAAACTATTGAGATTGGAAGAAAGAGGGATTTAGCTCACCATGGTTCTTAGCTCTCCACCCGTATTTGGGAGCCATTTTTTTCCACCGTCGAGATTCTGGAGTTGTAATTTTCAAAATTTTCTTAACCCATTGGTCCAGACCGTGAACCCGTGGTGGCTCCCAGCAAGTAGGTGAAACGAAAGAAGTCGAGGAAAAAAGAACGAAAACTAGGAAGGCGAGAAACTATCTTTCTACGAAGAAAGGAAACGAATATCAGAAGACTTACGGAAAAGATTCCATGATTCGGGGAAAGCTGGAGTTGGGGTCGAGATGATGTCCCTGGTAGCAATAACAACAAACCGCTCCATCCATCCACAGCCGTTTTCATCGTCTACGATGGTGAAAAGAGCATGGTGACCACGCTTGCTGAAGTTTAACACTCCCCCACGAAAAATCTTGGGGGAGTAGAGATTCATCATATGTGCAAGAGTTAGGATTTCTCCGGTCTCAATGCACAATTGACGAAGGCAGGCCACCGAGCACCATACGGATGGACCTACTTGTGCCAAGCATACCTAGTATCTATGGCAAAATTCCAGTATTATGGGGTCAAGTCCTTCACTTGCCCCTAAGGCGAAGGGACCTAAAGTAAAGGGATATGTATAGACATACATAAACCCTTCTCTGGAGTAGGTATCTCGTTATACCCCATTTGGGGCGAGGATTTCGGCATTGGAGCAGTTGTAGTTCTCGTTCATAGCAGGAACGCTAGAAGGACGAATGGATGAGAGGTACCTGCGAACTAGCCAAAACCTACTACTTTGGGAAGTTTCAGGTGCACTTTGCTCCTGGAGATTGTTTGCGGTGCTAAGATAGAGGGGTATGATGGTGTTTACAGTTAGAGGTTAAGATTCAACATCAACCTCTTTGTTCTTGTTTTTCTTTGGACCTCCACCAAAGACAAAACCAGAATTCCGGGAGACATCAGTGTAAAAAGACATGGTGGTGAAAGCTCAATGAAGAAGTTCTTACTGAGAAAATTAAATGTTGCTGCAAAGCTCTAAGGAGATTAGAAGAAGAAGAAGAAGAAGAAAGAGTTGTGAAAATAGTGAAAGTAACAAAGTTAAAGTGATGAGTTGCAGAGAAGTTATATACAGCAAAAATCATGGTCATGATTTTCTCAAAAACTGGTAAAAAATACTTGCTGAATCACGGGGAAACACGTGTTCAATTATTAAATGCGAGAAGACGTGCGTCCTTTCAAGTTATAGAGATCGTTGAGGAACTTTTCCGCCAAGAAACAAATTCTTATCTACTTCCCAGTAACACTGAGTTGCATCACCGGAAAGTAGGGGGACTATCTATATGGGAGAAAATTGGCTGCTGACAGTTGGTCGAATGGTGAGGAGACACGTGGAATTGAAGACACGCAAAAGTTAAATCAACAAATAACTGGCACCGAGTACGAAACGTATAGTCGGTATCAGATGAATCTCGAAGGAAGCATAGCCGGTAATAGAGACTCAAAAGTTTGACATCGGGTAGCATTGAATGAGTAGCCATTAGGGAGAATATCTGCATTCAAAGCCAACCGTTATGCACCCATCAATGACATTTTTATTCTCATTTAAGAGGAGCTTGATTTTGGGATCTTGTTCCCTAAAGTAGAACCTATAAATAGCAGGATTAGCCACCACTGTAGGACATGAAAACATTGTGCACACAAAAGCTTTAGTCTACTATTTTACGCTCAATCTAAATAGTTTTATCATTGCTTTATCACTGCCTTTACTTTTGCTCCCGGAAAGATCGGGCTTAGAATCAAGTTTGCTATTTTCTTTAATTTCAGTCGTTAATTTTATTTTTGTTCTTATTTCATTATTATTTTTGGATCAAATCGATTCACTTGTTAATAAATAATGCTAAAATTCAACTGTATTATTTTATGAATAAACAGAGTGGAAGTGAAAACAAGAGAGTCAAGGAAAAAGGTCTTGTTTAGTGTATTTCATTATGGTTCAAGCAAATGAATTGTCGGTTAGTTCCCACGAAAAAGTTGAAACTAACAAATAACTTCCAAATAGTTCTAGAGGCCGAAAATGAAGATTTTAAATTTCATTGTCGAACTTGTGAAGTTCAAAAAATTTTCAAAAGTTGAACCACCAACTTGATAACCATTTACACGGTAAATAGAAATGCAATAATTAAATAGCATTAATAAGTACTTTTATATAGGTTGCACATTATTGAAAACAAATGTAATAAGCTAAATTAAAAATAGAAAAAACAAATTAATTTGGAAACTTGCATTATTTCTGAAATAAAAACTTTACCAATCCATAAACGGAACTGTCCGCTTTGTCTTGTTACGAACTACATCTCCATGATACATCAAATTAAATGCCATGTACTTCCCATGTCGAGAGAATAAACTGTTCTGTTTAACTCAAGATCTAAGCATTTCAATTATTCTTTTATTCTTATCCTTGTACATTCTTTTATAAATACCTTCTCTGTCTACATCATTCGTCCTCTACTACTGTTTTAATATTTGATCTACTAATATATTGTTTATGCGCATGTCCATTATTTGACAAACGAAATACTTGAAAGTACAAGAGGGGTGAATTGTAGCTAATTAAAATTTTGGTTGACTAAGTGTAAGTTTAGTCGATCAGAATTTGCACGGTGAACAATTTCAGTAGGAATGAACTAAACAAACGAAAAGGTAAAGAAGGCACAACAATTTTTATACTGGTTCAATACCGTTGTAGTACCTACGTCCAGTTCCCTTGGGTCACAAGAGTTCTCTTAGATATTTGATAAATGATTACAGTAGTGATGGTTTTAGTACATTCACCATCAAAGAGATTCAGCAACAGTGGTTTTTGTAAAGTTGACACAACTCTCTTTTTGTGTTCTAACTCCTCCTATATTTTGTGACACTTGTAGACACAAGAATACAGTATTTGTACTAAGAACTAGAAAGGCTTAGAAAATATTTTGTGTAGTTGCGTAAGTCATCTTCTTGAGATAGCCAGTCTTCTTATAGGAGAGTTTTGAATAGCCGTTGCAGATTGGTCTTTGATTGAGGCACAGAATCCTCTAAGAGATTTGACCCAAGGGGTGCCTCCGAATCCTGCACATGAGATGGGCTGGATTCGTTTACGTCCTTCCCCTTTCATATCCAAATTTTAGGGAGTGATTTGTGGCTTCGATTTGGTTGATCAATCTTCTGATTCTAATTTAGTCCTTGAGGTATGGCCTGATATTCTCTAGCAGCTGCACTTGATATGTTTCCTTATTGAGAGAGCCTCGATGTCCTTTGATTGAGACTGAAGCGTCTGGACAGATTTTGTTTCCTTTTTGATGGCTTTGACTCCCTTTGATTTGGCATTGTTAATGTTGCCTTTGATCTCGTTTCCTTTCTGATGTCCTTACCATAAGGACTTCCCTTAAAGTAGTGCTACTTCCTGATTTCCTGCAATCAAATAGATATGATTAGATTTGCACTATTGTCACAATTGAAACTTAGACGTAATAATCTCCCCCTTTTTGATGATGACAATCAAGAGAGAGTAAACAGAGTATACTTCCCTTTCATAACTTGAGATGCCTGCTCTCCCCTGAGTTGTTACTTAGATTTACTCATCACTACTCCCCCTGAGTTGTTGCTTTGGTTTACTCTTTAGATTTTTCTTCCCCTTTGACATCAATCAAAAGGAAAAAAATACAGACAGAACATACAAAATAGAGTAGATAATGGACAGATAATGGACAAACTAGTTAGGATAGCAGAGGTTATGCCTTCAGCAGAGGCATAGAGTGATGGTTCTACAGACCAACGCAAAAATAAGTCACAAAAGAAAAGCGAACAAAAAATTATTTTTAACACACACACACTGCCTTAGTTTCTCCCATAAAGTACTTTAGGGTATTGATCACTTTGGTGCAGAAAGAGTCATAGGAGGTTTCAACTTCTTTGGTGATTTTTTCCATCTTTTCTTTCATGGAGTTGAATGCCCTAGTCCCTTGCCTCCTCGTGGCTCCCATGTCCATCCTGAGCTTGGCTACATCTGTACTTGTTTCCTTTTTGACTTCCCTGATTTTGTCCACCTGTTCTTTCATTTCAATGAGCAGGATTTTTACCCCATCTAGATTTTGCTGAATCTGATGTAGGTTGTTAGTGGCAGCCGACTGAGTCTCTGTTGGTTCAGTGGTTAATTCAACCTATACTGGAGCACTTTCAATTTTGGCACGCCTGACCCATCCATCATCACTTAAAGTGTAACCCATCATAGTAAAGGTTGTCTTATCATAGGTACTGGTAATGTGCTTGGTTGAGAAAGGTGCCAAATCAACCTTCATAACTTCAAGAATATGTGAGATGAGCAAACCATAGGGTAGACAAGCAGCAGAAGAGGATATATCCCTGATACTTTCAAGCATATACTGACGAATTCACACAAACCAGTCAAATCTTTTATTGTTCACAAGACAGTAAAGAACAAAAATATCTCTAGTAGATAAAGTGCTGAGGGACCCAGTTCTAGGAAGTAAAGTGGTGGCTATCATGTAAGCTAAAACTCAGTGTTCAAACTTGAGATTTTTAGGACCAATGTCGGGAGGGTTATCAGACATAAAGGCTTTTGCCTCTTCTAAGGAAACTTCAAAATCTTTTGGCCATGAGTTTTGCACAAAAATATCATACTCATGAAACTTAGCAGAAAATATCTTCTCAAATTGATAAGAATCAAGAAAAATTCTAGTGTCTAAAACCATGGACTCTAAGTCATCTTTGTCATTAACAAACAGATTGGCATAGAACATTCTCATAGGCTCTTCATACATAGAATTTTCAATAGTATCAAACAAAAAAGAAAGACGTTGAAAGTCAAAAATAGCAATTACATCACAGTGTAGATTTTTCATAAGAGAAAGACTTACAGAGTGTCCATAAGCCATAGATTTTGACTTATAGGACTCAAACCTTGATTTCTCACTTGGTCCATAGAAGCTTAGTTTGTCTCTGGCCCAAAATCTGTGCTATCCACTTTTCTTTTCTTGCATGCAAGCTTTTGGGGGGTTTGCTCCATAGGTTTCCTGCTTTTTTCTGGCTAATAGGTAGATCCTCCGATGATTCACTGCTTTCATTGTCGGTTTTGAGGAAGTCTGAGTCGAGAGATGATTCCAGGTTACAGTTTCTTCGGGGTTGTGGGTTTTCTGAAATCGTCTGCTTCGTCTGGTGGCAGTAGAAGATGAGATGTTTCTTTTTGCCATGGTAGGGAAATTTTGTGAGAAGAGATGAAGAATGAGAAGGAGAAGAGGATACTTATCTAGGCATTTGAAAGGTTGAAGGGTTGCATTGGTTAAGGAAAAAGCCAGGTTCAGAAGGAAGTGACACTTCTGAGGAGTTGCTTCGGCGGCATCGATGGAAGTGTAATAATTACACTCACACCAAAATTAATACACTTTATCAATTAAGCAAACTTAATTAAGGAAATAATATATTTTATACAGATACGAAAGATTTTTTACAAAATAGGCATAATGACAACCTTTCTATATAGTAAATAAAACTTTCTTCTAAAAGAGGTTTTGTAAAAATATCAGCAAGTGATGACTCAGTACTAATGAATTCTAATACAATATCACCTTTTGCAATATGATCACGGATAAAATGATGCTTGATTTCTATATGCTTTGCCCTAGAGTGATGCACAGAATTTTTTGACAAACATATAGCACTAGTATTATCACAAAATATAGGAGTAGAGGTAAGAGATAAATCATAATCGAGAAGTTGATGCATGATCCAAAAGAACTTATGTACAGCAACTTCCAACAGCTAAATATTCTGCTTCAATAGTTGACAAATCAACACAATTTTGTTTCTTGCTATGCCAGGAAATTTGAGCATTTCCCAACAGTTGGCATGTGCCACTAGTACTTTTTCTATCAATCTTATCACCTGCAAAATCTACATCTGAAAAAAAATTTAACACAAAATTGTTAGAGTGAGCATACCATAATCCTAATTCAGAGGTCCCAATAAGATATCTAATAATGCGTTTAACTGCAGTAAGATGGGATTCTTTTGGAGTCGACTGGAACCTTGCACATTTACACACACTGAACATTATATTTGGTCGACTAGCAGTGAGATATAATAAAGATCCAAGAATTCCTCTATACATCATTTCATCAACATTTCTTCTATTATTATCTTCTTCAAGCGTAGTTATTGGACTCATTGGAGTTCCAATGGACTTTGCATTCTCCATGCAAAACTTCTTTATAAGTTCCTTGGTGTACTTGGATTGGCTGATAAAGATCCCTTTGGGAGACTATTTGATTTGCAGTCCAAGAAAGAAAGTTAGCTCTCCCATCATGCTCATTTCGAATTCTCCTTTCATATCATGAGCGAATTCTTCACATAGTACAGAGTTAGGACTTTCAAAAATAATATCGTCAATATAAATTTGAGTAATAAGATTACCTGAATTTGAGTGCTTAATAAACAAGGTTGTCTCGATATTACCTCATTTGAAACACTGATTTAGAAGGAAGGAGCTTATTCTTTCATACCAAGCTCGGGGAGCTTGCTTGAGTCCGTATAGAGCTTTAGACGACTTGAATACATGATTCGGGAAGCTGTCACTTACAAAGCCAAGAGGCCGCTTCACGTATAATTTTTCAGAGATGTATCCGTTTAGAAAGGCACTTTTTACATCCATTTGAAATAATTTGAATCCTTTATGAGCAGCAAAAGTAAGTAGTATTCGAATATATTCCAATCTTGCTACAGGTGCAAATGTTTCATCATAGTCAATTCCCTCTTGCTGAGAGTAACCTTGAGCAACTAGTCGTGCTTTATTACGAACCACTTGACCAGATTCATTCAACTTATTTCTGAAGACCTGTTTAATTCCTACAATGGAAGCATTTGATAGTTTTGGAACCAATTCCCACACTTTATTTCTTTCTAATTGATCAAGTTCATCTTTCATTGCTTTGATCCAATAGTCGTCCTTAAGGGCTTCATCCACCTTCTTTGGCTCAAGTTGTGATATTAAAACCACGTGAGAGTTGAACTTCTTAGATTTTCTTGTAGTGATACCCTCTTAAGGATTTCCAATGTTGAATTTGTGAGGATATGCAGGTTCATTTTTCTATTCATTTGGAACGTTTGTGATTGGCTCCTTTTCCCCAGTGGTTGACTGTTTTGTAGAAGAAGATTCCTGAATTTCAATGTACTCCTCAGTTGACTGATTCTGCTGACTGGTCGGCTCATCTTGACTGTCTTTTCCTACAACAATAGACTTTGGGACAATAGAAATTTCCTCTTCAAGAAGTTTTTCGTCCTTGAACGAGGATTAGTATCCACAAAAACAACATGAATTGATTCTTCAATGCATAAAGTTCTTTTATTGTAAACTCTATATGCTCTACTTGAGGGAGAATATCCATGAAATATACCTTTGTCGCTTTTTGGATCAAACTTACCCAATTTGTCCTTTCTATTAGTGTGGATGAAGCATTTGCATCAAATGGGTGGAAGTAACTGATGTTGGGTTTCTTACCATTCCATAGCTCATATGGAGTCTTTTTAAGAATAGGCCGAATCAAACATCTGTTAATAATATAACATACTGTGCTCACAGCTTCTGCCCAGAAGTGGTGGGGTAGAGAGTTTTCCACAATCATGGTTCTTGCCATGTCCTGCAAAGTTCTATTTTTACGTTCTACCACTACATTCTGTTGAGGCAATCTTGGAAAAGAGAAGTTGTGAGAGATTCCTTGATCATTGCAGAAGTTTTCGAATGCTCTGCTTTCAAACTCTCCTCCATGGTCACTTCTTATAGTGGAAATGTAGTATACTTTTTCATGTTGAACCTTACAGAAAATTTCAAAATTCTTTAGAGCTTCATCTTTTATGACTCAGAAAAATAACCCAGGTGAAACGAGAAAAATCATCTGCAATAACAAAAGCATAATTTCTACCACAAATACTAGCAGTTCTAGTTGGACCAAACAAATCCATATGCAAGAGTTGAAGAGGTTTAGTAGTAGAGACAATGTTTTTTATTTTGAAAGATGAACGAGTTTATTTTCCTAATTGACATGCATCACAAATATAATCTTTTGAAAAATCTAGTTTTGGAAGACCAGTGACAAGATCGTGTTTGGAAAGTTTTTGAATAGTATGCATGCTAACATGACCAAGCTATCTATGTCATACCTAGGGATCATCAATCATAGATGCTAGACAAATTTGATTACCAAGACTATCTACATTATTGATAGTATAGACATTCTTGTCTCTATTACCAGAAAGAATAACTTTACTTGATTCGTCTTCTATAAATCAATCATGTTTCTTAAAATGAACCTCATAGTCATTGTCACATAGTTAACTGATACTGAGAAGATTGTAACCAAGTTTATCGATCAGGTATACTTCATCTACATTACATATTGAGCTGAGAGGAACCTTTACAACTCCAATTACGTTTCCTTTTGATTTATCTCCAAAGGTAATTGTTCCTCTATCTAGTTTGGTGACCATTTTGAATAATTGTTTGTCACTAGTCATATGTCTAGAACACGTGCTGTCAAGATACCATTTTCCTTTTCGATTCTTCTTGCGGTGTTCCTGCAAAAAATATTACTTGTTTTTAGGTACCCAAGCCTGCTTAGGTCCTGAATGGTTAGATTTCTAAGTATTAGCTTGCCAGACCCATCTCCTGTTTTCCTTGAACCTGCAATAGTTAGAAGTGTGGCCAAGTTTTCTTCAATAAAAGCAAGAGGGATTATTGGGATTTTCAAAGCATCTTTCTGCTCTGATTCTATTCCTGCATTGGTTAGTGTTGTGACCATTTTTGCCATAATAAGAGCATGTAGTAGGATTTCTAGTTCTAATCAAAGATGTATAAGGAGCAATCTGATTTGATTTGAAAGAACTATGACTGGTGGATTTTCGCAATCCATTCAGTTGAAGTTGAAGTTCATTAACTTCATCTTGAAGCATAGCACGCTCAATTTCACAGACTTCCAACTTCAAGGCCCAGTCTTTCTTTTCTCTTTTCATTTTCTAAG
Organism: Nicotiana obtusifolia; assembly: GCA_002018475.1. Lineage (NCBI taxonomy): Eukaryota > Viridiplantae > Streptophyta > Magnoliopsida > Solanales > Solanaceae > Nicotiana > Nicotiana obtusifolia. The sequence goes on along the minus strand of MCJB01010542.1, from coordinate 43,291 downwards.
TTCATTTGTAACTCTCTCAATATCTGCAAGGGCAATATCAACAAATTGTTGGATTTCATAACAATTAGGACATGTAGGAAGACGTACCTCACTAGTTCCTTCGTCTGCCATAATACAAGTTCACCTGAGTCCTCTTCCTCATCTGTTCCTTCGTCTGCCATGAGCCCAAGCTCACCTGAGTCCTCATTGTTGTCTTCTTTTATGGCCATGAAATAAATATTTGCAATTTCTTTATGGTCAGATTCTTCTTCATCACTCCAGGCTCCAAAGGACTTCTTTTGAAAGTTCCTGCTGAGTTTCTTCTTCAGTTCGGGGCATTCAGCTTGAATGTATCCATGTTTTTCACATTCATAGCATCTTCCATCATTTTTATCATTATCATTATTCGTTCTTCCTTTTCTGAAGTTTGATTTACCTATCCTGCTATTTCTGTTTTTCCTCATCATGCTTGTTACAACTTGCGAGAGCATGGCTATGTTTTCATCTTGTTCTCCTCCTTCCTCTTCCTCTTCCTCTTCCTCTTCATTTTCTGGTTCAGCCACAGTTGCTTTGAATGCAACTATTTTCTTCTTTTCTTGTTGAATCTGCCTGTCCAAGTGAGTTTTCTCAAAGGCAATTAGATCACCTCAAAGTTCATCATAGGATATTTTGACAAGATCCAGACATTCTAGAGCAATAACGTTTGGTTGCCAAATCGTGGGAAGACTTGTTAGAATTTTTCTGACCTGTTCTCCGCTTTTTATTGGTCTATCAAATGACTTTAAATCTACAGGATTCTGCTGAACTTGGAGAACATTTCCTCTACTAATTCTCCATCCTTCATTTGAAATAATTCATAGTCCCGAACTAGAAGATTGATCCTTGTTTCTTTCACTTTGTTGGTTCCTTTATACGTGACCTCTAATTTATCTCACATTTCCTTAATATTTTCACAGCTTGATATCTTTTCATATTCTTCTCCACTGATAGCATTATACAGCAGATTTTTTGCTTTGGCATTCACTGTTATGACGGCTGATTGTTCATCAGTGTAGTCATCTAAGTCAAGTACGATCAGTTGATACTATGACTTGACCATTTTCATCTTTCTTTGGCGGAATTGAAAGATTTTTCTTTTTGATCACGCGCCAAACTTTAATGTCATATGACATAGTATATGTTTCCATACGTACTTTTCAGTGAGAAAAGTGTTGCCCGTTGAAATATGGAGGTCGTACCTGAGAGGTTCCTTCTTGAAATAGCACTCCAAAGATTGTGTTTGATCCCATGATCTTTTTCTCACTAGCTGTTAAGAAAAGTTTGTGAGTCTTGCTTCGATACCAATTGAAAGTACGGGGGGGGGGGGGGGGGG
>MCJB01010542.1:0-40148 GCA_002018475.1 Nicotiana obtusifolia | reverse complement strand
GCACGTTTCTAGAACCTTCTTCTTTCGATGAGGAACGGCAGAGGCGACGAGCGAAGGAAGAAGATCAAGTTAAAAACTTAAAACAGAGAGCGTGCATGTGGGGAATTTAATCATTATTTATGTGACAATTCTGCTTTTCAAATGAAAACTTCTTAATTGTGATCATGCATTTGGACATAGAATTTTTTAATTTTTTGAATATATTTGAAAACTAAGTAAAAAATAATACAAGTCATAATAATTAATAATTCAAAATTTTAAAAGGTATATAAAATTATTTTTCGAAATTCGAACACCTTCATATAAATTAGAATGGAGAGTATACTAGTTATTTATTGCTTTGGGATTTTGGAATTAGGTGGAATTTCAAGTCTTGCATGTACAGGTCCACTTAAATTTACATGCAAGAAAATTATCAAATTATAGTGAAATCAACATGGACTTGGCTAAAATTAAGATACAATGCAAGAAAAATATTTATATATGTGATATCTATTATTTAAATGATATGATTATCACATGAATTGAAAATAAATTGAGACAAAGTTAAATTTGAAGTTTATGAATTCTGAACTTATTATCAAACTCATAATCCGTGTTAGTTACTGGTTTCGCAATTCTGAATTTTTAATATAAATATAGTGTCTTAAAAAAATTACTAGATTCGTCAGAACCCGTACATATAATCTAATTCTGCCTCTAATTAAGGATAAATAAAGAAATAAGAATTTATAGAGCAGATCTTAACTCATTAGGACTAAACCATAATTATTAAAATTGAGTGGATTTCTAAAAGTTTGGAGTCCGGCGGTTATGGAAAGGGGTTCACATTTTTGGGATTACAATTTTGTAGGTTCCTTACAGATGGGCAACTAGCTGTTGGTTGGTATTTACAGATTGGCCCATTGGCATAGCCCGATTATGTGATGGATCATGTTCAGCTGCACGTTATGAGACGTGGGTTCTACTGTTCAATCAAATCTTTTTAGGCGAAAGCATAAATAGAAGTTTTATCTATTGGTAATATTTTAAAATTCAATGAAGTGATGCGAATGTTACTCATGGCCAACAGGGTGAAAGCTGATTATGGAAGATTAATATTAAAAGTAATTCAGTGTTTAAGATGTCCTAGTCCGAATTAGAGTATCACGAGTACATCTTCAATTCAATCATCTTTATTCTCGGACGCCTTAATGCATTATGCTACCATATGTTTCAAGGTTGCATTTCAAAGGGTCCTTATTTATTTGCACTTAATGAAGGTTTGAATCTTAATCATTCAAATCTCACATATTAAGAATGATTTTTTTTAAGTCTGAATCTAAATCATTCAGATCTTATTTATTAAGTGTGCTTGTTTTTTAGTTTCACAACCAATTAATAGTCTGAATGATTAAGATATATAACAGAGACCTAATTTCGTTAAGATGTTACTATCCATATTCACAATTAATTACCGTTACTATCCACCATTATCAACTACTACCATGCACACCCATCATCTCCATACCCAACCACCACCACCGACCACCACATCCTCAAGTGTAATTGTCACCGCCATCATTATTGACTACCACCACTCGCCACCTCACCATTATTGACTACCAACACTCACCACCCCCACAATTATCAACTACCACCGCCATGACCATCATCATCGTCAACCACAACCATCCACCCACCCACCTCAACTATCACCACCATTATTAACCATAACAGCCAGTACCCGCCATTATGAACTACCACCACTTTCCTCAAGCACCACCACCACCATCCACCATTATCAACTACCACCACCCACAACCAATTATTACTAGCTACTACCTCAAACCACCATTATCAACCAAAACTACTACCAATTACCACATCTAGCCGGCATCCACAAATATCACTGTTAGCTATCACCACCATCAACTACCATATATTTATTTAAAAAATATTTTATTGATAAAATATTAAGTAAATTAGTATTTTATTTAAATTTTATATTTATTAATTTTTAAATAAAGATAAATTAATTCATTCATATGTTGAAAAAACGAACAGTCTTAATTATATAGTATTCATATCTTAATATACATCTCTAACATTCAGATGTGTATTCAGATTAAGATATCTTAATCTTAATACACATCTTAATATTCAGATGTGCATTCAAAGATCTTAATCTTAGAAAAACAAATGAGGCCTAAGAGTAGTATTTCGACATCAAGAGGAGGGGAATTCTAGTATAAATAACGAAAAAATCCAGCACCTCGAAACTCCTATCCCACTTGTCCTTTCAAAAATCATATTGCACATTTCTAGTGTTAGGGACATAGTAGATATGCCCTAGAGCCAATATCATATTTGACGATTTGAATATATTTTTATGAACATTATTTGATATAAAAATATATGGCATCTAATATTCTTTTATCATAGTTATTATTAATTATTTGATTAATTTGATAAGGTCTTTGATTGAATTATGAGACTGGACATTGTGATGGAGAACATGATAATGAGAGTGAAGTTTCTTATAATTTAATCCATATTTGTTCTTGATCATAGGATTATTAATTTGGACATTACTATTCCAGTTAGATCAGTATTTATGTGATCGTCTTTATTGAATAAAGATTAGTTGATCTCATTAGCTAAATCACATAGATAGATGATGCATATAGAGATATGGTCATTGAACTGACTCATTGGATAATTCCTAATGGTTAGAATTACCATAAACTGTCAATAGGATATTCTCTGGAAGAATGTGATGTACGAGTTTCCTTTGACCTGAGATCGTCATGGTAATTGACAAGTTATTTTAGTGCTTTGATACTAGATACATATGGCCCTAGGGCAATAGTTGAAAGGATATTGGGTACGATTAAATACTTGTAGAATTAGTGATTGATCAAGATGGAATCTTCAACTCTTGGTAATGAGTTTAAGCTCCATGTTGTCATGAATTATAAACGACCAAATTAAGATCTTGGTCAGGGCAATTGAATGAAAGAATAAAAGAGTTTCTTAGGTCATTCAATGGTCGATTATATTTGACATGAACACCTAGTTGGTCGCCTATGAGGATTTGGTAGTTGAACCATATTCTAGGGTGACCCAAAGCTATAAGGACAGGAGGAATTACTACATTATTCTTCTACCGGTTCTTGAGCAAATTGTATACTTCATTATATCCGGCCGGTAAGGAGTGTTGCTAGATGCCACCCTTGATTAGTATATTAATATGATCAATTTACTACGGCTTAGTATTGAACCTATGGGGTCGCACACTAACGAGTGTATGATCTTTGTTAAAGGATTAATTACTTTATTATTGGATAATTAAATTAAAGAATTTAATTAGTCAAATAAATTTAGTTATTAGTCCGAATGAAATATTATTATATTCTTTGCTAGCACAGAGAATATAATCAATATTATGAGCAAATTGAAGTTTTCTCTTTGGAATAAAAAATTAAATTATATCTTGATTTATATATATATATATATCAATGATGAAGACTTACTTGGAAAAACCAATTTAGGATTGGATTGCCAATAAGTCTAAGGAAGGATGCGAGGTTGATTCAAACCCATTAAGAATGGGATTGGTATTTTTTAATATAATATTGATACTTGCATTTTCATATAAAATAGTCCATGAAGTTTATTTTTGGAAAAAATATTTTACCCTAAGTAAATCATTACCTCAACCAAATAGGAAAAGAGTTTATAGGTGATGCTATATAAAGGGTGATGGGGAAATTTGCCAGAGAAATTCTTAAGAAAAATCACTTTGTGAAAGTGAGAATGCAATACAAAGCCAAGAGAGAAAAAACAATTACAAGAAAAAATGTTTCTTGCTCATCTACCGTTGAGTTGAGATTTTTGAGAAAAATTTCAGCACAAATTTTTCAATCAATTTGTTCGTGTGTTTTCTTGATCAAAGAGTTGATAGCACGGGTAGGTTTCGGTGTGGATACGCATAGTGTCTTCATACTATCGAAGAAATTTTGAAACGAGACTCTCTTCACCAGGTACGTCTTAAATTCGATATTTGACATGTAAATAATTTTAAACACAAAAAGATTTTCCTAAAATTACTATTATCTTCCGCTGCGTGCTATGAACATCTATATGCAATCCTTCGTCTAGATCCTTCTTTGCATTTCCCTTACTTGTTACTGCTGCAGTTGTTTAATGCTTGTAAACTGAAAAGGTCAAGCCTCTAAAATCCAATTTCTAGCTCACACGTATATTTCTCGTTTGAAGAACGGACCGAAAAAATGAAGTATATTTCCAACTCTTCTGACACCCTCCCTAGACCTAAAGACTAAATAAGACTATTACGCCATTAATCCGTTCTTCCCTTGCTGTCAGTAGATGAAGAAATGTACAAGCGTAATTAATTGTTTCATAACTGGAGAGAATGAATGAATGATTGATTGATTGATTGATTCTTTTTCCTATTTGGTGCTGATAACCGATTTTTCATTACAATCATAGACTAAACTTGAAAAAATGCTGAATATAGCAATTCATATAAAGTTGATCATCGATACTAATATTGCTGAGCTAAGGTATTGGGTTTTTGGCTTGCACTAATTTATAGAATATTGATCAAGCCCAACTTTAATCCTAAAAAGGTTAAGTGGTCGATGTAAATATAATCCGATTTAAAAGTTCGGAGCCGAATCCCATAGATAACTAAGGCTTAGCTACAACTGTTTACTATCACTAAGAAGACAAGTTTGAACAAATTATGAAGTTATAAAGATTGAGATTTTATTTCTAACTAATTAAAGTAGAATTATTAACTAAAGTTACTAAGGGTTAGAGACAAGATTAAGGAGGCATAGAGTTATGATTTCCCCAATTGTCGGAATTCTCATCGCTACATTTTCTATAATTTTGTCTAAATATTCTCTACCGATCGTGAGTATTTTGGATTTCATAATTCTCTTCCGAGCAACTACCACAATTTATTAGACAATTTACAAAACCCTCAAGCTGCTCCATATAAATCTCCTACATCTAAATCACCATGAAGAAAAGCAGTCTTGACATCATCTGCTCAACCTCTAAATCTAGACTCGCGGCTAAGCCTAGAACCACACGAAGAGAAGACATCTTCACAACGGCTAACACTTGTCCCGAAAAGTTCTCCCCCTAAACAAAACTCTCAAACCCCTTATGGCTACATTATGGATGCTATTGAATGAGAAGGAAGAATCCTTAATTTATAGAAGTCTAAAACATTTTCCTCCAAGAAAAAACACTAGCAAAACATATTATATTTTTCTTTTCGTAAAAGGAAAAATCAATCATGGTAAATATGTTGCCCCTCCTTCAAGGAATAGGAAAATCAAATATGATAAGAAAATCAGGACAAACACCTAATAATGCCCCCCTTGGCCAGAATTTCTGAAAAATAAACTTGATCCACCTTCGTCACATAACTTTTAACAGGCCACATCTCCAAATCTCCATCATAAAGTTTGTCTCAACATGAGTAACACTCCGGTCAAATTTTTCAAATAAAAATCACGATTACCGTCAAATTAGTTGCGACTAGAACTAAACCAGCAAAGATGAACCTGTCTTAAACATTGCTCTGATACCATTTGTTTTTCTATGACAAACTCAAACTTCAAATACCATAGTTTGTTTCAATCCATACAGGCTCTTTTTCAATTTGAAGACATAATTTTCTTTTCCCTTAATTACAAAACCCTCAAGCTGCTCCATATAAATCTCCTACATCTAAATCACCATGAAGAAAAGCAGTCTTGACATCATCTGCTCAACCTCTAAATCTAGACTCGCGGCTAAGCCTAGAACCACACGAAGAGAAGACATCTTCACAACAAGGAAGAAAATTTCATCAAAGTAAACTCCTTTCTTCTGGCCAAAACATTTAACAACTAACCTCACCTTGTACCTAGGCACAGAGGTATGGTTATCTTACTTTATTCTGAATATCCATTTGTTAGATAAAGCTCTCTTACCCATCGGTTTTCACTAACTCATATGTGACATTTTCATGGAGTGACTTCATCTCATCTTCCATGGCTTTTATCCACTAATCTTTGTGAGTATCTTGCATGGCTTCATCATAGCTCTCTGGTTCTCCCATGTCAGTCAAAAGTACATACTCATCAGGAGGATAGCGCATGCATTTTTTCTTCTCCCTTGTAGATCTTCTAAGAGAGGTCTTAGGAGCATTCAAAGTAGTTACCTAAGCATGAATTGGTTGCTGATCAACTATAACTTTATCAACTAGAGCATCCATAACATCTACACCATGGTGATCATTTTGATCTTGATCACTATCTTCATTATTGTCTTGAGTTCCTTCACGTGCAATAGGTTCCTTGGCAATAGAAACTGGATCAATATCTACTAAGCTCTCATTACTCTGAGAATCTATCTTCTCAACTTTATCAATATCTTTAATAGTCTAGTCTTAAAAGAATTTTGCATCACGACTTCTAATAATTTTATTGTCAACTGAATCATAAAAATAATACCCAAACTCTTCTTGACCATAACCGATAAAGATGCACTGCTTGGTATTGACGTCCAATTTCGATCTCTCATCTTTAGGAACATGCACACAAAATTTACACCCAAAAACTCTCAGGTGATCATAAGAAACATCTTTGGCAAACCAAACTCTGTCTGGGACATCACCATCCAAAGTAACAGCAGGAGACAAATTGATAACATAAGCAACAGTAGTAACTACTTCCACCCAAAATGTATTTGGAAGTTTAGCTTCTGAAAGCAAACATCTAACTCTCTCAACTAGAGTTCTATTCACCTCTCTGCCAAGCCATTCAATTGAAGCATCTTCGAGCGGAGTTTTCTGATGACGAATTCCTTGTTCTGTTGCAATAGTTATCAAAGGGACTAGAATATTCACCATCATTGTCAGTGCAAATGCATTTTAATTTCTTCCCCATCTGTCTCTCAACTAAGGCCTGAAATTCCTTAAACACACTGAGTGTTTGATCTTTGGATTTTAAAGGATACACCCAGAGCTTGCGAGAATGATCATCAATGAAGGTCACATAGTAAAGTGCACCACCTTTGACTTTACTTTAAAAGGACCACACAAATCAGAGTGTACTAGCTCCAATTATTCGGGCTTTCTTGAAGGAGGATGATTATGAAAGAAAACCCTTTTCTTTTTCTCAGCTAGACAATAGATACACCTTTTCAGCTTTGCTTGTTTCACTCTAGAAAACAAACATTTCTTAGCCAAACATGTAATCCCCCTCTCGCTCATATGACTCAGTCATCTGTACCACAATTATGATAAAGTGTCACTTTCCAGCAGATTTATTGAGTCATTAAGAATAGAACCTCGTGGCACATATAAATGAGAATATTTGACTCCTTGAGCCACTACTAATGAGCCCTTAGTGAGCTTCCATTGGCCATTAGAGAGGGCATTATAGTAACCTTTATTGTTCAATCTTCCTACAGAGATCAAATTAAAAAGAAAGTCTGGAGCATGCTTGACATTTTGAAGAACTAACGTTGAACCAGTATTAGTTTTCAAGCAAATTATGCCAACACCAAACACCTTAACTCACTGGCATTGCCCATGTTTAACACTCCAGAGTCAATAGGAGTATAAGATGAGAAAAAAATCTTTTCTTGGAGTGACATGTGAGGTAGCTCCAGAATCTACTATCCAGCTCGTCTCATGGGATACCAAATTGATGACAGTTTTATCATAAGCAAAATAAGGTCATCTCGAACAATAGTAGAAACACTGTTCTCGTTATTTTCAACTTTCTTTCTTTCTCTAATGTCTTACTTCAACTTGTGGCAAAACCTTTTGATATGTCCTTTCTTGGCACAGTAGTTACATGTAATATTATGGTATTTGGACCTTGAATTACTTCTTTTTTTTTTACCTCTATTCCTCGAACCTCTTGTTATATCTCTCCACTGGTCTTCTGTAACCAAGATATCTGCTTGTGAGGACGAACCCAGAGATTTTCTCCTTACTTCCTCGTTCAAATCACCACTCTTGGCATATTACACGGTTACCTTACCACCAGGAGCTAAATTTATCAAAGAAACACGAAGAGTTTCCCAAGATTCTGGTAGAGTATTAAGAAGCCAAAGCCCTTGTATATCATCATTAAAATTAACTCCCATTCCAGACAGCTGATCAAGGACGCCCTAAAAATTATTTATGTGATCAAGGATAATGTTTTCCTCCTTATATTGTTTTAGCAGGAACAACTTGTTGTTCCCAGTTTTTGAAACATAAAGAGTCTTTAGCCTTTCCTACAATGATATCGCATGTGTCTCATTCACAATATGGTTGCAAACATTATCTTCAATCCACTGTCGTATATATCCATATACCTGATGGTGCTCGAAATTCTAATCTTCATCAGATATAGTCTCGGGTTTATGAGTTGCAAAAACGGATAGATGCATCTTCTTCACGAACAACAAATCTTTCATCTTTCTTCTCTAAACATTATAATTTCTCCCATTCAAACATACCATCTTGCTCATATTCGCCTCCATTCTGTAAAATTCCAGATAAATAACATGACTTTGATACCACTGTTTGGACCGAAAAAATCAGGTTTCACGCAGAAAATAGTAAAGCAAACCTTGAACGACGATAAATTACACAACAAAAGAGAAATATACCAAGAGAGGAACAAATATTTAACGCGGTTCGGTCAATTGACCTACGTCCACGGAGCAATCCACTATAAAAGAGAGTACAAAATATCAAGAGAACAATCTCACAAAGAGGCAAACAAAAGTGACATACTAACACTTGTCCCAAAAATTTCTCCCTCTAAACAGACTCTCAAACCCCTTATGGCTATATTGTGGATGCTACTGAATGAGAAGGAAGGATCCTCAATTTATAGAAGTCTAAAACATTCAAGATAAAGCACTAGCCAAACATGGAAGAATTATATTTTTCTTTTCTTAAAAAGAAAAATCAATTATGGTAAATATGTTTCCCTTCCTTCAAGGAATAGGAAAATCAAATATGGTAACAAAATAATGACAAACACCTGTACGGATTGAAATCGGCTCCAAGGCAATGGTATTTGAAGTTTGAATTTGTCATAGAAAAACAAGTGTATAAGAAAACTTCTTCAGACCACTGTGTATTCTTCCAGCAGTTCTCTGATGATGATTTTATTGTCTTATTGCTTTATGTGGATAATATGCTTATTGTTGGCAAGAATGAATCAAAAATTTATGAGGCAGTTGAGCAAATCGTTCGTGATGAAGGATTTGGGGCCAGCAAAGAAAATTTGAGCCATTCAAATCCACCGACACAGAGATAGAAAGGAGTTATTTTTGTCCCTAAAGCAATACATGAAAAGGTACTCAAGAGGTTCAATATGACAGATGAAACACTTTAAATTGAGTATTAGTCAGAGTCCATCTACTGATGAAGAGAAAAAGAAGATGTCTCGTATTCCTTACTCTTTTGCCGTTGGCAGTTTGATGTATGCTATGGTTTGCACTAGATCAGATATTGCATATGTTGTTGGTACTGTTAGTAGATTCCTTTCTAATTCTGAAAAGAAACATTGGGATGCCGTAAAATGGATATTAAGGTATCTGAAAGGTAATACAAATTTGAAGCTGTATTTTGGCAATGGCAAGCCTGAACTTATTTGTTGCACAAACTCTGATTTAGGAGGCAATCTTGATAATTCAAGATCCGCTTCCGAGTATTTGATCACTTTTGTAGGGGGGACTGTTTCTTGGCAATCAAGACTACAGAAGCACATAGCTCTATCCACCACAGAAGCCGAATATATTGTTGTCACAGAAGATGCCAAAGAACTATTATGGATGAAGGAGTTTATTAATAATCTTGGCTTTGAGCAGCGAAGGTACATCTTATTTTGTGATAATCAGAGTGCTATCTGTCTCACCAAGCACTCCACTTTTCATTCTAAGACCAAACATATAAATATAAAGTATCATTGGATAAGAATGGCCATGGAAGAGAAATAATTTGAGATTGAGAAGATACGCACTGATGAAACATCCTTCAAATATGCTGACAAAAAAAGCGGCGGTTGCAGATAAACATGCGTTTTGTAGAAAATTGGCAGGCATAAAGCATGTCAATAGTTTCTTACTTGAAGATATATTTGGCCTCTTGGCTGGAGGGGTTATTTGTTGGGCTCATGCCCATGTTGTCCATCCAAAGATCCAATGGTCTAATCCTATTCTTTTTTGGTTTCCATTCCTATTCAGAAATGGATTCGGTTTTTATTCCTATTTATAGTTGGTTTCGCCTTTAAGAGAAAGTATCACTTATTACCTATAAATAGGACAACCTTGGAGAATTATTCTATCTTCATTGACACGTCTTTGAAAGACTTAAGCACATAAGAATGGTTTTTGAGAGAGCTTTCATCAAGAGAGAAGAGAGAAGAAAAAGTGTTTGTTTTGCTGCAGATTTTTGTTCCGACCAGTCAACTTCAAATCACGTTTCTCGATTCGTTAGCCGTTGGATCGGGCTGAACTTTTTTTCGATTGTTCGTAATATCTTGGTCTTTGATTTGAACGGTGGAGATAGGATTTGGTAGGCTGTAGCTTATGTTATTGAGCCTCGAACAGAAACTCTATTTTGTGACTTTTTCTCTTTCTTCAATTGATTTGTTGTTGCTCTTGTTGCTCCGTATTTAACATTTGTTGTGTAGCCAGTTTGAAGAACTTTTGTAACCCTCTTATTATTATAGTGGAGCTTTTTGAATCTTTGTGATCCCGTAATTTTACCTTTGATTTGAAGGGTTTTTCACGTTAAAATTTGATGTTGTTTATTTTCTTTATTTTGGGGTTTGCCGACGTAACAATAATAATAATTTTTAATGAGATATTATTGAACAGAGAACCTTGCTATTTGCGATGGTGTTCCTTTGTTTAAAGGTGATCACGTTTGCTGCCAAAAGACAAAATCTTGAGAAGCATTCTTCATGTGATTGATAAGCTAATTAGACAATCCAATCTTGCTCACACTCGTATTTTTACCAAATATTAGTTTGACTGCAATATAATGAGGTTTAACTGAACAGGTAGTTTCGTAACACATGAGCAGTGGTGGCAAATGGATAAAAAAAATTATTCATCCATTAATTCATTTTCTATTCAATTAAATATGAATGGGTCGGATATTTTATTTATTTTTTGTATTATTATTTTCGATCTGTTCATATTCGACTCGATCCGGCCCTCTTGTTTGCCACCCCTACACATGACTGAATTATTAAGGTTGTAATTTGGACTTTATGCTATGAATTGCCTACCATCTGTCGGAAAATTATTTAGGTAGAAAGCTAGCAAAGTGGTCCAACCACAAAATTGCCATCCCTTAAATGGTGTTTTTAATTTTTATTTTTCCAGGGCTCCACGTTTATTAGTTGCCTACCCTTAACTTCCCTACTCTTTTTCTATGATGACAAAAGGATTTGTAGCTAGTTCGTTCTGAGAGCGATAGCACTAAATGTGCATTGCTTCCTTTTCGCACTTCCTTTACTGCCATCTTTCTTGTGGAATTAACCGGTCGAGGTTAATCCTATATACTTCGGGCCTCTCCACACACAGATTGAATGCAAATATCTCGCTAGTTGAGTTTAAGCCTCTCCTTTAGAGAGTACTTCATATTGGCCAACTATACTATTAATTTCTGTTGATTTAATATTTCTTTCTCCTTTCAAATAAATATTGCAAGGATTTATTATTTGTTTTCCTGCGAATTTCGGTCTCACTTACTTTTGCAACTTTAAATTCATGTGCGAATCGTGGGGTTTGGTTAAAAAAGTTTCAATATTAGAAAAATAGAGAAGAAAAGGAAGAAGCATAATTTGGAGTCTTTATGAAGCAGCGGCAGAGACACTTTTACTAGAGTCTCATGATATTACTTTACAAACTATTCTCCTTACTGAGTTACATACTGTTGTAATAATATATTTTTTGTTAAATACAGTATGCATGTCTACAATAAGTTTAAACCGTTTGAAAATAATACAAAGTAAATTAATTTAGAATAAAATAAAAATCTAAAATTATCACAATCCGAAATTCTAACTCTCTTACAAGACAAATTGTATCAATAAACGATACTACTAGTTCAAAGTTGTGCATATGCCACTGTTATAAAGAGTGCCTATAGAATTTATTAGAATGTATTAGAGTAGGGTCCTAAATATATCAACTTTTAAAGGCTTTTATTAGATTATAATTTAGTTGCTATCAGATAAACTTCCAATCAAGATACCTAATCGTGGATTCTTCTGTAGTGTTTCAATATCAAAGGGAAGATGTCACGATCAATGCTCATTCAAAGGGAACTCCCACAAGCAATCTATACTTCTTCTTTCTTTTCTTTTCTGTACGTACTTTTCTCTCATTTCTTAATTAAAACAAAAAAAAAAGTTAAAACCTAAAACATCCCTCTGAGTTTGCTATTTGGAACAGAAGATACAAAAAGATTCCATTAAATGAGCGGGGTTAAATTAGATAAGGAGAAATTTTATTTTGAGAATGACATGCCATATAATATTTGAGTGAGGGTTGTGATTACTTGCCAAATGACATCTGTAGAACTCGCATTTAGTGAAAAATTCCCCTCTCTCCATTCACCTTTACCGTTTCCCAGCCCCACTCCCTCTTTCTCTCTCATCCACTTTCTTCTTCTCCATGACTTCATAGCATAAATCTTAACGCCTATCAAAAAAATCTCACAAGCAAAAAAAAGTGTCATAATAAATGTTGGAAAATTAATTCAAAGATGCAGTAGGAAAACTTAATTGTTTAGGATTTGATATTTGCTAGTTTATTTAATTCATGTCTAAATGGGATTTGTAGTCGGAATTAATATAGGAATAGGCTTCCCTATTTCTAGTTAAAATAGGTTTCGTACTATTATAAATAGGAATTTCTAGTTAAAATAGGCTTCGTACTATTATAAATAGGGATATTGATAACTTATTTTATGTGTGAAATTGTGGCGAAGAGTGAAGATTTCTAATAAAATATTTTTCCTTTACTTTGAAATCATCTACTTCTCCAACAGTTTTGTGGTTAGTCTTGTACACCGAATCAACTCTAATTGGACATCCTATAGGTTGTAGAGTAGTGCCACCAATAAGCATTTCGTCATGCTCCTTGAAACATGCAATCTCGAATAATGACACGAAATTGATTGTATCTTCAATATCTACAATCATGTGTTGTTGTGATTCTGAATCCCAGGCTATTTATGTCTCAATCTTGAGTAGATCGTTAGATTCTTTCTCTTGATAAACTCTCTTGCTTCTTTCATTACTAGGTTCATCTGAAATACCATCAAATATTTTTTCTGGTGAAACACCAGCCTCTTTTGGACGGGCATCCCTTGCAATCAAATCGTCCTTTTTAACGATCGCAGAAATTTTTGGCAGATCAATTTGAATATTATTTGATTTCACTTCACTTTTAATGGAATTTCTATCACAACAAAATTATATGTACCTTCTCTTCTTTTCTCCTCCGTTTCTGAATTTTGGCCTTCTTGATTTATTTTCGTCATCTTTGATGTGTCTTCTTTTCTTTTCTTTTTTTGTTGGTTGATCATCCTTTTCTTGTGATGTCTCCTCCAATGTCTCATCTTTCTGTTGATTCAATGATCTCTCATATGTCACCAATTCACCTTCTAAATCATCAAGTCCGAGAGTGCTAAGATCTTTAGTAGTCTCAAGAATAACTTTCTTGTTGCTAAAGTTTAAACTTAGAGACTGCAATATTTTTATACTTCTCCATTGGTCCTTAGACCATTGACTATTTCTTCAATTCTTGTAAAAATTCTTTGATAGACTATATTGGTCTCATACGAGCCAACTCAAATTGACTCCTGAACTCTTGCAATTTATCCTTTTTTCTGTCAGCAACTTTTTGATAGACTTCACTAAGATTGTCCAAGCCTCCTTTGATGACTTTGCATGCAAATTTTTTTTAGATACATGCAATTTGACCTTAATGGCGAGATAGTAGCGTGCCTTATAATTTAAATGTCTTTTCTTCTCCAATTGCGTAGCTGCATTACCCGTCAACGTTGTGCCTTCTAGGGGTTTCCTCAGAAACTTCATCAATGGTGGACGATAATCCAATAGCCTTAAAAAAAAAAATTCATATGTTGATACCAAGTTTCAAAATTATTTTTTCCATCAAACACAAAAACGGGATAATTAAGTAATAAAGTATCCATAAATTTTTAGGATCTTTCAGCGGCTCTGACATGATCTCACACATACTCTGATAGATGATATCTTGAAGGGATTTACTATGGTTAAAGCCAAATCATATATGGCCAATATTGAAGAGAAATTGAAGTTAACTAAAGATGATACTCGCGATTCTGTTGATGCAACATAATTTTAGGGAATTGGCAGAAAGTCTAAGGTACTTGACTTCTACAAGGTTTGATGTTACTCATGACATGCTCAAGTTTGAATATCTTGGTTTAAGGGAGGCTGTTGGAAATTAAACCAAGATCAATTAGTATTTCTAAGTTGTCTAGGATTTGGTATTTACTAGGTTACTTAATTCATGTCTAGTTAGGTTTTATTTACCAAATTCATATTGGAATAGGTTTTGTTAGTCTAGTTAAATTTGGTTTGTAGTATTATAAATAGGGGTGCTACTACATATTTTCTATTGTGGAGAGGTAGCTATGATATAGAGAGATTCAAGAGTTTATGAGTTGTGAAAAAGTCTCCTTCCACGTTCTCTCCCTAGTTTAATAAATTTCTTCTATATAGTCTTTGTTGAATTTTTTGCTTGTGCCTAAATTACTCTTGGGGTATTTCAATCCTTCAAATTGGTATCAGAGCTTCTACGCTCTTGGGAGAGAATCAAGTTGCTTCCGCTGCCGGCGGGCGTCGTTAGCTAATGTATGCCGCCCGTCTGGCCATAAATTATGTTGGCAAAATCATAGATAGTTATCAATAAAAGTAGGTTATTCAGTGCAAAGTTTCAAGATTGATTCAAGGAAAAAAAATAAGTTTAAGGAGGTGCAAGCAAATATGAACAAGAGGAAGAAATATCTTCTCTAAATATTGCAAGTTTAAGAGGTGCAAGCAATTTTACACAAGAGAAAGAAACTCTTCTATAAAAGTTAGAGGGGGATTAAAAAAATCATTATTGGAAGTTGATTACAAATGAATCAACAATTTGGGAGCTAATGACAGGTACGTCAGCAATTGGATGTTGGTGACAAAGTGCATCAACGGGAGTTGAAGACAGATGCTTCAAAAAAAATTGTGTGTTGGTGACAAAGTACATCAATGAGAGTTGAAAACAAGTGCTTCAACAAAATTGGGTGTTGGTGATAAAATGCATCAACAGGAGCAGAAGACAGGTGCTTCAATAAAAATAGTGTATTGGAGACAAAGTGCATCAACAAAGGTTGGAGACATATGTATCAACAAAAGTGGAAGTTGGAGAGAAATTCTCCAATATAACAACAACAACAACAACCGGAAAAAAAAAGTCAAACGTATAACTTTGAATTACGGGAGAATATTGAAAAATTAATTCAAAGTTGCAGCAGGAAACCTTAATTGTTTAGGATTTGATATTTGCTAGTTTATTTAATTTATGTCTATATAGGATTTGTAGTCAGAATTAATATAGGAATAGTTTTTCCTATTTCTAGTTAAAATAGGTTTCATATTATTATAAATAAGGATATTAATAACTTATTTTAATGTGTGAAGAATTGTAGAGAAGAGTGACAATTTCTAATAAAATATTTTTCCTTCAAAAAACCACTTAATATTAATCAAATACCATAAAGTGAAATCATCCATAAACATTAAAGCAATCGCCAACCTAACTTGTATATTTTATTAAAAGTATAGAAATCGTGTCTATTATGCATATCCTTTAGCAGATCCAACTAGTAGCTAACTGAAAAATTTAAAGAGAAGAGCGGATTGAAGAGAGGAGAAAATTTAGGGCTCCGATAAAGTTGGGTCTTTTCTTGTCGATGATGAGACCAGATACTACGAAGAGGGGTCCTTGTTTTTCCCCTTTATTTTCCTTTTTATCTTTTTTCCTCTTAACATTTTTTCGGTTTTTATTTTTATTTTTCTTTTAACACGTCTCAAAATACTTGATTTTGATCCTTTGGAAGAAAAATAACGTGAAAAAAGTTTTTTGGCTAAACCTTTTTCAAATTTAACTTGCAAAAGTTTGGCCCAAAAAAATTTCACCTTTCCGTCTATTTTATAATACAACTTTCAAAATTTCAAAGAATTTAAGTTTATTAAATTGTTCACACATTAGCTTTAATGTGATGTTTTCTCTCTTTTAAACTATTACTTCAATATTTTGTTACATAATTACGGATATATATCATATAAATCAAAGTAACATATTAAATAAAAAATCCTAGTCAACTTTAAAAGTTATGGAGGAAGAAGAAGAAAGTGGAAGAGAGAGAGGGGTGGGGCTGGGAACGGTAAAGGTGAATGGTGGGAGAGGGGGATTTTTCACTAAATACGGATCCAACGGATGCTATTTGGCAAGCAATTACTATCCTCACTCTACTATTACATGGCATTATCTTGCTCAAAATAAAATTTCTCGTTATATATGAATCTCCTTGGCTGGGACTTTTTACTATAGAACTACGAATGGATCAAAGTTGGCGCATACTATGGTTTTCTTTTATCCAAAGTGACATTAAACTACTACAGTAATAAAATCAAGATATAAAAAACCCAATTAATAATGAAAAGAAATATCCAATAGCCCAACAAAAGAGACCGCCAAAAAGTATGGTGAGATGGATAAATCTTTTAGCTATTTTAATCAAATGCCTTAGATTTCGAGAATGAAAAAATTTTAATTAGTGATTGCTTTCGCCTTTAGTAGATCCTACCTAATATGACTTTGAATCAGTCGGTATTCAATAATCAGACAAGTGCAAAAAATATCCATCACAATCTCATCAAGGCAAAGTTGAACCTTCACTCCCCAAAGAGCAAGAAGACATCTCCCAAATGGGGTGTGTTTTGCATATATGAAAGCTACGCTCTCTGACTCCAATAATTCAACAACCAAAGAATCAGAATCTCAGAGCTATATCAACCCATTCTTCTAGCCCCTTCTCTTCATTAGAAAGGAAAATATGGATCTTGAAGATTGGGAGCTTCTTCCCGATGATGGAGGCAAGATGATTTTTTCAATAAAATATACCAAAAATGATTTCGACATGAATTATTTCATTTGCCCTTGTCCAAAATCATCCCAATTTGTCGACTCAACAGAGCATCCTCAATTAGTACCTTTTCCAATTCAGCTGGAGCCAAGTTTTCAAGAAACCACTAATGATGATGAGGTTATTACCAAACAAGTCATCACTAAAGAGAAAAACATATTACCATCAAAAAACATTTGTGACAACAGTATGATGGAAGTTGACCAAGATCAAGATCAAGTCTCATCACAAGTTTTCTTCAAGAAAATGAAGGAAAATGAATTTGAAAACATGAAAATGGACTCACCAAAGTCCAATAACAAGACCCTTTTGTCCCAAGTTGATACAGACACTTATCAGTTTGAGGAGAAAGCAGAGGTTTTGGAGGTTGACAAAGAGATGGTCAACAAGACAATAGGCATGGAAACAGAGAATATTGAAGAAAACAGTGGTGGATTGAACCTGTTGAACAGGAGTTTGAATGGAATTGGTGCTATTTGCTCTTTTGGGGTTGCAACTGCTGCTACTATTTGCATCATCTTTATGGGCAATCACCAAAAAAACAAGCAAAAACAGCACAAGCTTCGGTTTCAAATCTTTTCTGATGACAAGGTTTGATCTTCAGTTATTTTCTAAAATCATTTTCTTTGTTAAGACATGATATAATTAATTAATAAAAAGACGTGTCTCTAAGAATTAAATTTTTTTAATGAGATGATCCATAATTTAACATAAATAAAGATCTTTAGCTAAGATTGCCTGTTGGAACTTGAACCTAGGACTCTTATCTCTTCCAATATTATGTTGAATTGCATGAGTATTCATCAAATTTCACTGTGCCAAAAAGTAAAAAAAATATGTTCACATGTTTGACCAATGAGAAGAATTAAATCTACATGTGAGGAAGGTGTTGAGACATGATTAAGTAATTAATTATGTACTCTTTAGCAGCATGGAAGGGAGCCTTGACGTAACCGGTAAAGTTGTTATTATGTGATCAGGAGGTCACAGGTTCGCGCCATGAAATCAGCCTCTTGCAGAAATACAGGGTAAGGCTGCATATATAGACCCTTATGGTCCGGCCCTTTCCCAGACCCCACGCGTAGCGGGAGCTTAGTGCATGAGTTTGTCCTTTTTCTTTTCAGCAGCGTTAACTTTTAAATGAGATAATCACGCATTAAACTCCTGTGACTCCCTTATTCTTGGTTATTTTTTCTAAAACTAATATTTGGTGGATCTTATCTAAGAATCTTTTTTTGTTTAAATTAAATTTTATGTGGGATTGCAGAGGATCAAGCAAGTAGTTCACCATGCAACTAAATTGAATGAAGCAATTGCAGCAGTGAGAGGAGTTCCAGTAACAAGAGCACACATAACAGTTGGAGGTTACTATGATGCTCTTTAAAGCAACGTTCCAGAATATTTATCAGCCTCATCGAACCTTTTATGTTCCATTAGATTCTAGTATATAGATAAGGATCATTAGATATATGTTGTATATATATATTCCCAAATTCCACAAGATTACAATAAGGTTGTTTATTCGGAAGAAAATGGAGTTTGGCTCAGATATAAAGAAAAACAATACTGTGACATGAATGTAATATTTTGTGGAGAATTTCATGTGCTTTTTGTTTGTGTTTTGCTTTGTTCATGTTCTGGAAAAAACTATCTAGTGTCAGTTTAGCAATTGCTAAGCACTGTAATATACATATGACTAATTTACAATGGCTAAGCACTGATTTACGTATATAAAGATCTATGAATTGACAATATAAAAGATTCTTAGGTTATTCATATTTTCTAATTGATTAGAGCAAATCATTAGTTTCATCTTTTAAGTTAGGTTCACTACTGATAGTTAACCGTGAGCTACAAAAAATGAAAGAAAAACTTTTTCATTGATTGGCAGCGCAAAATTACGAATTTTTGATGAATTTTTGATATATCTTTGGAGAATTATTATAGCTGTTAAAAGTAAATTACATTTCAATTTGGAGTATGAAATACACTATAAAAGATAAACTGCTATCAAGATGTTTCAAACAATATTGTGTAGATATTTTATTTTACCTTATGTTATTATCAAAGTCACTAGAGGAAGGGACTGATTGAACTGATTCAACCATTCAAGTAGTATTTATTTAAACAGTTACTAGTGATGTACAAATGAGTACTACTGATTATTTGCATCTTGCAGTCAAGTGGTAGAGGTAATAAATATTGCAAACTTTTCCAACACTAACTAATAAGAGTATTTAAATTGCAAATTTAGTTATTTATGACAGAGAAATCCGTGTTAGCTAAATAAGTGCAATTCTTCTCCACTTTATCAGGTTTAGTCTGTATTGCACAGGGCTAGGGCTCAAACCTTTGCCACTTAGAGCTAAATTGCAAATTAACTTTACATCGGGCAAAGCAAATTATTGGAAGGCCATAAAATACAGAACAAGCAAGAACCTAAATTAAGCTTAAACAAAACAAAAAACAAAAAAAGTAGTTGGAGGCATCAGTTTTAAAAAGCTCGAATTTTGGATCATCACAGATTGATCAGTCCAAATAATTATAAATCATCATCTGCCTCATTATGTAGCAAAACCAAAAAGTTCTAAAACAAATGTTATCAAAGAAATGAACTTTAAATTTAGGACTTGGTTAATAAATTAATAAATATTGAATTTTTGAAAGAACCTATGGAAAAGGAACAGCAGAGAGGAATGAAATAAGTAGTTCAAAACCCTCAAACTAATTCATTAAAGAACCAATCTTTGATAGTTTTCAGCTCAAAGACTTGGTTCTCTATTACTATATGCCCCTGTCTGAACCGAATGCCTTTTTCAGTAACTCATTCGGGAATTCTTGAGGCAAAAGTTAATCAATTCATATACCCTTTTGGATTTCATTAAAAAAAATGAATACATACACAAAAGAATTGAAGAGGGGGTTAAACAGAGTGTTCAAAAGATGCTTATAGGACAGTTGATGAAGAAGAACAAAGAGTCCTTTCAAAAGGCCTTAGTTGTAAAGATCCAAAGATTGAATCTTTGCATCAAAAAGTTTAGTATCTGCCCCCTAACTAAGCCAAATATGAAATAGCTCAAATTAGTCCATATGGCTACTCAAAGAGGCATTTGGTAACAGCAATTAGTCCATAAAACATACTGAAAATTTCTTACATACAGATAAAAAAGAAGAACAAGAACAGAACAAGAAGAAGAAGAAGAAGAAGAAGAGGAGGAGGAGGAGGAGGAGGGCAAAGTGAAGTAATGTGATATTGCTGCTGAATGGTGGGTATAACATGATGATTTAAGGAGGGGATTTAGGGTTTCATCAGCGGAGGCTGGAGTATATAATTCACTTTTCTGTCCATAAAGTTTGGTCTTTGATGTGATATGGCCCCAAGAGTTTTGTCTGTGTCAATAATATCCTCAAAGTCTCATATTAAGTATAACGAGTTAAACATAAGACATACAACCTGATATATATAATATGATAAATTGTAAAGAATTGCGGTTAGCAGTTTGTTCTTGCATGGTCGTTGATGGTGTTTAGGTCTAATAATAATTGGGGGATTTAATTTGTCATAGTTGTTGAGGATGTTTTCTCCACACCACTAGGTCTAGAGTTCAAGGCCGATAAGTGGCAAAGCAAAATAATTTTAACTTGAAATATTTGGAACTCTAAGGATTAAGTCAATACTTTTACAAACACAAGGGGTTATTTTGTGTTATTAAGTTCAGGTTTTGCATTTCAAAGAGACAATTCAAATTCTTTATTGTTCATTTTAGCAAATTCTAATTTGAAGTTACTTAATTTCAAAAATTCTAATTTGTGATTACCATTTGTCGTTTATGAGGTTTAAAGTAAAAATTTTATGTGGCGTGCAGTTTTGTGCCACCGATTTGAATCAGTATCTACTTTTTAAAAATGTTAACTGATACTCAATTTTTTTAGTAACTCCATATACATACATTTTCCTCTTCTTCATTCTTCTTCCTTGTGTTAGGGTTTCTTCTTCTTCTTACTTGCAAAATGAGTCTGTTAAATTTGTTGTTATTTTAACAATTTGATAATTGAAAGTTCTTTATGATATTTAAAAGTTATATTTCAAATTTGAGCTCATTTGGAGTAGATTTGGGTGTTGAATCTTGTATTGGATTGTTGAAATTCGAAGAACAAGTTTATGTTTCAGAACTTCAAATTTTGAATGTAAAGTTGTATTGAAAAACTGAACTACTTAAGATTTCAGATTTTGATTCTGAAGTTGTCGAAGTTGTGCTGAAATATTGAACTACTTAAGATTCGAATTTCTGAAATTGCAATTGAAAGATAGAAGAACTTGAACCTGAAGTTGTACTGAAAAATGAACTACTTAAGATTCGAATTTTTGAAGTTGCAATTGAAAGATAGAAGAACTTCATATTCGAAATTTGAAGTTGCTTTGAAGAGCTTGAACTACTTAAATTTAAATTTCTTAAGTTGCAGTTGAAAGATAGGAGAATTTCAAATTTGATTTCTGAAGTTGCACTGAAGAGATTGAACTACTTTAGATCCGAGCGATTACATTTTGTAAAGTTTTATGCAATATGAATATAAATTCAATGATGACCCCAAAATGGGTATATAAAATATCCAAGCATTTCGCCGTCCAAAACTATAAATCGTTTATCCCCCATAAATAACAATGAAATAAAGAAAAAGGCAATATAAAATAAAAGGAATTGATATACTCCAATTAATATACAAACATAGAATGAAGGACCTTTATCTTTAATATATTCTAAAATTAGAATTAAATAAATATACAATATGGTAAGTTTTTTCTTATTTGCCCCTTTCTCGTTCGTGGAAAGGACCACATTCAGAGCTCTCAACTTGCACCTTCATGATATTATAAAAGAAAAGAAGAAAAAACCAAAGTTCCTAACCAAACAAAGGGGGGGAAAATGAGAAAGAGAAAAAATAAAGACAAAAAAGAGGCAATCCCACATATTTCGAACTACTTTTATGAGGCATAGAAAGAATGCAATCTCCAAATCTTCCTAATCATAGTCGTATTTTTAAAAATTTAATTTATGTGGAGTAACAATGTAGAGAACTTTTCAGCGTACTTTAACTAACAATCGTAAATTATCTGACTTATTTTTCAGATAATTTTTTGACTTCTTTTAAGTAAAAAAAATATTAGAATTCGAGCTATCTTTTTTCTCCTTTATAATCATGTCCACTGCCAAATTCTGGCAAAGGTGCTAAACAACTGTGGGCTTCATGCACTAAGATTTTTGGGATAGTATTGTTGTTTTTATAGCAACTTTAAGAAGAATCAAATGCTTAAATTCAATTCAGTCACCAGCGTCATTTTGTTATACTTAATTTAGGGTTCTCAACTCTTATTTGTGAGAAAAACTAATTTATGCATCGGAAATCAGAACATGTTGTAAAGGAGGTAAAAAGGTAATAAGTCATTTTCTTAAGTTATACAGCAAGCCAGTTTCAATTTTGCAACTACATTTTGAATACCGGACATGGCCACCAACACGACCATGAGAACCACCATGAAAACATTCATCTTCATTGCTTCCATTTTAAATGACCAACAAATTGTTGAAAGAAGAAAAGAAGGCAAAAGTTTGAGGAGAAGCGGACGAAGAACAAATGAGATGTGTGGTATTACGGGCAGTGCTGCCTGGGAAGACCCTTAGTCCAATACCACATAACATATAGAATATATATTTACCTTATTTAGAGTTCTTCCATATATGTTATATTTCCATAGAATAGATGTTTACCTTATTTAGATTTCTTCCATATACGTTATATTTCCATACTTATCTCTTGTAATAGTTCTATATATTTGACATGAAATGAATGAATGAATGATTCACCATAAATAATATTCAATATGGTATCAAAGCCTAATTCCTAGGGATTCCTTCACCAAACCCTAGCCTTAGCCATCCCACCCAAGCAGCGCCACCCTATTGCCGCTACACGTCGCCACTGCCAACCACTGCTGCGACGCCGTGCCAACACCAGTGCTGCTGCTTCTTTCCTTTTAAACGATGGCTGAAACGGCTTCTATTACTCCCCAATTCCTCCCTAACCCTCATGACCCTAAAACACCATTCATCATCAATGTTTCCGTCCCAACCCGCTACAGCCATGGTAGCTGCCGCCGCAGCCCAGTCGACGCCTCCTCCTCCTTTATCGTCGGGCGGTCGCAATAAGCAACGTCCATATCGTGGTCGTTGTCAAGCTTGTGGCATTCAAGGTCATCCCTTGAGGGATTGTCCAACACATGGGTGGATACTTCAACATCTCCACCGCCCTCCTGCTGCTGTCTCACGTTCGCCACTGCCACAGGTTGCTCCGGTGCCGCTGTCCGCTCCTCCACGTCAGACTGCCCCTCGGCAGTGGCAGCCACCTCCTTGGCAACCGGTCACTCAGCCGGCGGTCAACTATGCTGGTTACACTCCCTATTCCGGTGTCCATGGGTCCCCCTACATGCCTCCGCCTGAGGCCGGTTTTCAGGCCTTTCATGCACAGGGTCCGACTGCTAGCAGTTCTGTTACCGCACCAGGTCCTTCTTAGCTTCTCGATAGTGGCGCAACTCACCACATCTCCACTGACCTAGCCAATCTTTCTCTCCCCCAACCATTTCCGCACACTGACTCTGTATACATTGGAGATGGTAGCGCCCTCCTGTCACTCATACTGGTTCGACTACTCTTCCTACTTCTCATCGTTCTCTTACTTTACATAATGTGTTACATGTTCCAACTATGAAAAAAACTTACTTTCAGTCTTCCAGTTATGTAAGTCTAATGATGTGGCAATTGAATTTACTTCCTCTGGTTTTGTTGTTAAGGATTTCAATTCGGGGACTCACCTTCTGGCGGGACGCACCAGAGATGGATCCTATGTGTGGCCCTCATCTACCCCCTCTGCCTGTGTTTACTTCTCAGATGCCAATCCTCCTCATACTGTCTGGCACTCTCGCCTTGGTCATCCGGCATCTGCTATCTCTTGTCACATTTTATCGCATTATCAGTTGTCTTGTTCTAGCTTAGCACTTAATAATAGTTGCACTGCTTGTAGTTACAGCAAGAGTCATAAGTTACCTTTTTATGCGTCTTCTATTATTTCCACTAGACCTTTAGAGTATATTTTCTCTGATGTATGGACATTACATGTTTCATCTAGTGAGAACTTTCGTTATTATGTACTGTTTGTTGACCATTTTACTCACTACATGTGGTTGTATCCGATGCGTCATAAATCTGATGTGCGATCTATGTTTACTACCTTTCAGGCCCTTATTGAAAATTACTTTCAACTTAAAATTAAATGCCTTTACTCAGATAATGGGGGCGAGTATCTTGCCTTGTCTTCTCATCTTGTCACCTCTGGCATTACTCATCTTACTACCCCTCCCTACACACCTGAACATAATGGTTTCAGTGAACGCCGTCATCGTCACATTGTCGAAACTGGCCTTGCTCTCCTATTTCATGCCTCCCTACCCTTGTCTTTTTGGCCTTATGCCTTTGAGACAGATGTGTATCTCATCGACCGTCTTCCTACTCCCACTCTACAGATGTCTTCCCCGTTCACCTTCCTTTTCAACCAACCTCTTAACTATTCTAAGCTCCATGTTTTCGGGTGTTTATGCTATCCCTAGCTTCGTCCATACTCTGCTCACAAGCTGGACCCCCGCTCTATCCCTTGTGTCTTTCTGGGCTATTCCAAAACCCAGAGTGCGTATCTTTGCCTTGACCCCACTACCTCCCGACTTTATGTCTTTCGTCATGTCCAATTTGATGAGTCGGTCTTCCCTTACTCTTCTCTCATGTCCACTGCACCACGGCCTACACCCTCTACTGCTGACACATGGTGCCCCTCGCACTATGCTCTTCCTCCTGTTGTCTCTCCTACTGTTCCCTCTCCGGTTCAGTCCCCTCCATCCACTGCCTCCTCCTCTCCAGCATCCACCCCGCTGCAGTCTCCACCTCCACCACCACCATCATCTTCTCTTCCCACCCATCCAATGACCACTCGTGCCAAAAACAATATTCGCAAGCCTATCCAAAAACTCTCCCTTACAGCTCAGCTTCATCCTTCCCTTGAGCCTTCCACAGCCACTCAAGCCTTGAAGGATCCCAAATGGCGGGCTGCCATGTCTGAGGAGTTTGAGGCGCTTGTGGGCAATGGTACATGGGAGTTGGTCCCCCCCTGATGGTATTCAGAACTTAGTCGGTTGTAAGTGGTTTTACCGCACTAAGTACCATTCTGATGGCAGTGTTGATCGGTATAAGGCTCGGTTAGTTGCCAAGGGCTTTCATCAGCGCCCTGGCATTGATATCAGGAGACTTTTAGTCCGGTTGTCAAGCAGGCCACCATTCTCTTGGTTCTTACCTTGGCAATCTCTCGGGGTTGGCCCCTCCGGCAGCTGGATGTTAATAATGCATTTCTACAGGGTCGTCTTTATGAGGATGTGTACATGGCTCAGCCACAGGGATTTGTTGACTCTGATCGTCCGAACTATGTGTGTAAGCTGCACAAGGCTATCTATGGCCTTAAGCAAGCACCCCGAGCTTGGTATTCAGACTTGAGACAGTTTTTGTTGGCACAAGGGTTTCGCAATTCTAGGACGGATACCTCGTTGTTTATCTTTGATCGGGCTGGTGTCTCTGTGTTTGTGCTGGTTTATGTTGATGATATAGTGGTCACTGGGTCTGCTTCGGGTACAGTTGATCGATTTTTGACTGAGTTGGCAAGTCGTTTCTCTATCAAGGACCTGGGTACTCTGTCATATTTCCTTGGAGTTGAGGTTCTACCACATCGTGATGGTCTTCTATTATCTCAGCGGAAGTACATTCTTGATCTTCTACATCGGACTCATATGGCTGATTCCAAGCCGGTACTTACTCCGCTTGCCACCGATCAGCCTTTATCTCTACTAGATGGCACAGCTCTGGACAACCCAACTGAGTATAGGACTGTTGTAGGCAGTCTGCAGTATTTGGCCCTCACTCGTCTTGACATCGCTTATGTCGTGAACAAATTATCTCAGTTCATGCATAAGCCGACTACTGCTCACTGGGCCGCGGCGAAACGCCTGCTTCGTTATCTTTGTGGTACTATTGACCTTGGTTTACTTCTTTGTCGGGTGTCTCAGCCGTCCTTGTATGCATTCTCTGATTCTGACTGGGCTGGCAACAAGGATGATTATACCTCCACGAGTGCATATGTAGTTTATTTTGGTGGCTCCCCCATCTCTTGGGCCTCTCGGAAGCAGCGCACTGTTGCCCGCTCTTCCACTGAGGCTGAGTACAAATCTGTTGCCTCCACTGCTGCAGAGCTCCGCTGGTTGTGTTCTTTGTTGACTGAGCTTCGGGT
The DNA here is from genome assembly GCA_002018475.1 of Nicotiana obtusifolia. Lineage (NCBI taxonomy): Eukaryota > Viridiplantae > Streptophyta > Magnoliopsida > Solanales > Solanaceae > Nicotiana > Nicotiana obtusifolia. The sequence continues at coordinate 13,501 of MCJB01010542.1, read as the reverse complement.
GTTTCTACCGTCCTGTCCTGTTATATACTATGATAACGTGGGTGCTACGTACTTGTGCTCTAATCCTGTTTTTCACTCTCGGATGAAGCATATTGCACTAGATTTTCACTTCATTCGTGAAAAGGTTCAGCGTGGTATTTTACGTGTGACTCACGTTTCTGCAGCTGATCAGTTGGCTGATGCTTTGACAAAATCGCTCTCCCGTGTTCCGTTTTTGCTTCTGCGTTCCAAGCTTGGACTTACCTCCCGCAGTCCAGCTTGAGGGGGAGTATAGAATATATGTTTACCTTATTTAGAGTTCTTCCATATATGTTATATTTCCATAGAATAGATGTTTACCTTATTTAGAGTTCTTCCATATATGTTATATTTCCATACTTATCTCTTGTAATAGTTCTATATATTTGACATCTAATGAATAAATGAATGATTCATCACAAATAATATTCAATATAACATGCATGAGCTACTATTGCTTTTTTTCTTTGAGGTTTTGATGCCGCCCGCCTGCTTGTCTTTTGGATGTCACTCAGCTGTAGCCAACGGTTTTGTGCCTCATTCGTGGGGTTCTCTTTCCTTTATGTATTTTTTAATAGAGATCTCGAGTTCAAGCTATGAAAAGAGTAGCGTTTTCCTCTAAATAGGCTTATGATTTTACAAGATGTTAAAAGTAAATGTCTACATTTTGCTCAAAGAAATTGTTCTACTTTGATTCTCGACATTCTTTTAAGAATTCATATGATATTTTAAAGGGTAAAATTTAAAAGTTTTTATGGATTAAAATACTGGAGTTATTGGGTGGAGGAGTGGTGTATTGAGCTGTCAGGATTATATGGATGATTTTCTCAGCTGTCAAATATGTCTTTGTGAACAATATGGCCTACGGGTGGGGAATCGCTTATTATTTAGAGGTGGACGATTCAGTATTTCGATACGGTATTTAAAAATTATGGTTTGATATGTTAATATTCGTATACAATTAAGCATATTAAAATATCGTGTCAAAGTAGTTGGATATGATTCGTTATTTTTTGTTTAGTTCGGTACGATTCGGTAATCAACCAAATATTCATTTCAATAATTAAAATCAAGAACTTCGCATATTCAAATTTTATACGGGTATTACATAAATTTAGTTTCAGCAATCGGTGGTACCAGAAGCATTACCTGCAAAGAATTACTGAATGAACAATGGAGTAATAAACATCTCTGCGATCAAAAATCACTTAATGGAGTAATAAAAATTGTAAGAAACGAATTTCATGCTGAGTGACATATAAGTATTCAACGATTTGAACTTTAAACAAACATCATTACTTAGATAATGAGGAGAATAAGAAGTAATTTTAAAGAGTATCTAACTGTTTTAACTATGTCATTTTGTAATGAAATGACATAACTTATCCATCTCATGATCTCAACAAGGATTTCACAATGATTCTGTGGCAAAGTGAGTTAGAATCGGGCTGTTTACCATATTCTTTGCCACACTAAATAAAAATCTATTTATCAACTAATATACTAAATAGAAAAACAATGAAATGTAACACTTAAAATAAGAACGATAAGTAATAACAGGTTGAGGAGAGCATCAGGAGACATCCTAAGTAAAAGTAATCAGAGATCAATGGCAAGTTAACAAACAAAATGTTGCTGAGTAACAGTTGGCAACTTCAGTATTTCAGTTGATCGAAGTATCGAAATTTTAATATCGAAAACCGTACCAAAGTAGCAAATGTTTTAAAAAAATTCTACTGAATTAGTACTGAAGAACCCAAAAATCGATACCGAAATACCGAATTAATTCGGTCCGGTCTGACTTTTTGAATTTTATGCCCACACCTGTTATTATTTAGTACTTCTTCTCCTTATTGTTATTCTTTTGGCACAAGTAATAATTAAGAGTACTCTCGAGCATCACATAATATAAGTTAATTTCGATCAAACTTAAATGGAGATCATCTTCGATCTTTTTACTCTTGAATATGAAAAGGATTTTCGTTATTCCGCTTTGCCCGTAGCAAGTAATGACTAAGTCATTTTATATATCGCGAAGACCCACTATTAATAAATTTTTCATTCTTTTTACTACTTCAAAAAAAAAAAAAAATATTACAACTTAATGGTGCTATTGCCGAGTGTTTATGTCAAAACGCTACATGTACACAATAAAGTTTGCTTGGTGCGTCTAGATATGACTAGAAGTGTGGTGAATGTTAATTTTAAAGATAGGAGCCTTCAAATAGGAGGTAAAATGTTGACATGGTTAGCCATTTTCATTTATATGGCAGTATAAGATTAGTTTATTGATGTCGTGCTATAGTTTCATATATTTTAACGTTATTTACTCTATTTGTTTGTTGTTTGGATGCTAATTTGTGCGACAATTGAGCTTAATAGAGTTTATTTTACGTGTAGGAATGCTTGGACATGAAGTGGAGAAAAGTTGCACGAAATGGTACCTCAAAGCTACAAAATGGAGCAATAAAAGAAGACGTGCAAGGCAATAAAAAGTCAGCGTAGACAGTGCAAGGCTTTGTCCAGGGCATTGTCATTCGCGCCTCTGGTAGTGCCTTGCGGGGTAATGTCGGTGCCTCTGACAATGCCCCGCGTCGACAATGCTTATCCGAGCCACTTTTATTTTCTCATTATGTTTGGACTTGTAGACTTTGGCCCCACGATATAAATACCTCTAAAAGTTAGTTTTTGAAGAAGAGGGAGATTATTGGAGAGGCAAAAGGCTACGAAACACTCTGGAGCACGAATCACAAGAGTTTTTCTCTTCGTTCTTCTTTAAATCTGTAGTTTAATGCTTTTGAATATTGTTGGGTTTTTCCTAAAAGGAGTGAATGGGAAATGGGAGAGGCACCTCTTGGATTGCACCTCTTCAACTCACCCTTTCTTGTCTATAAATTTAGAGGCTTGGTCTCATTTTTTATAGATGAAAAATCTGAAAACTTCTCCCCTTTTTTCTACATTGTTGCATTGTTTTCCAAATAAACATAAGTGTCAAGTGTGATTTGCTTCATTTGTTGAGTTCGCGGAAATTCTGTAATTTTGATTGTCATTATTGCAGAATAGTTTTTCCGTTCTATCCTGGGAAGAAGTAATCCATAACCTTGGGCAACAGTGAGAGAATTAAATTCCTTAAGGACACACAAGAAACTTGTAAGCTCGAAATTTTCTGTTTCTGTTTTCTTAAGCTAACGTCCTTTGTTTATCTATTTTTTATTTTTTGGGTCACAGTACACTAATAATCTTAAGGAATTTAACAGAATAATTGAAGGATGGTTGATAGATAGAAATCTTGTTACGATGCAAGTAAAACAAAGGTGGTGGTGCATGGTTTTGAGGTATATGCGGAAGGCATATTTTGTCCCAATATTACTTTGAAGACTGGACAACGAAATTTTCTAGTTGATCGATTAGATTCCAGCTATATCTCGAAGACAACCAAGTCAGTTTTAGAAATTGTTTGACAATTATCCGTTTTTCCTTCAACTGTCAGTGATTCAATGGGTTCTAATTAATCAATCTAGCAGTCCATATATATAACCATGAAAGTGGGGCTGAAAAATGACGAAGCGGTTTATCCCAAATAGTCGTGAGAGTCGTCTGGTTTAACGCCACATCTAATTTGATTATTCATCCGGACAAAAACAAAAGATGAATATTCAGTTTTTCCGGAGAAGCAGATATAGAGAAGATTTCTATGACTCGATTTTCTTAATAGTATGGATCTAATGTTGGGATTCTTTAATTGTTACACATGCAGGGAGAGCAGTTTTTTTGGCAACTGAGGCAGTCAAAAAGGCAATAGTTGCGCCTATTCGCAATAGGACTTTCATGGAAAGCCGAACAGTGACTGTTAGTAAACATTGTTGCGAAGAACGTTACCGCATATTGCGGCCATGTAATGTTGGGCGTATGCCGAAAGTTCGGAAAGTCGTAACGTTTGGATACAATTTTTTTACCAAATCGTATTGCCACAAGTTCTTTTCTTTATATGTTATAGAAAATTATGCTTAGGCGTACCTTATTTCTAAATAATTTCCTTTTTGTATCTGTTACAAAAGAAAATTTGAAACTAAAAAGTATCTAAGGTGGTAAGTATGAGGCTTACGCTAATACTTAAAGTATTCTTGAGATCATGAATATAATATATGTAAAGATATGTGTTTGATTAAAGAAAGAGATCAAACTGTTTAAAGTGTTATAATGGTTTAGTTGGAAAACCATTTGAAAAGAAAATTAAAATTCTCGTGATTTTCTACACCCGTTATGGAGACTAAAATGTTCGTGATACTCCTGCTTCGAGATCAAAATTTGCATGATTTTTTACTCGAAATTAAAGTCTAAGTAACTTTATACTCGTTTTGGAGATTAAAACCTTAGTGATTTTTTACTCCAATTTATTACTCGGTTTGAAGATTAAAAACTTTACCGTTTATTAATTCTGAATGTGTCAGATTGGTTTGAAGATTAAAAACTTCATCATGTATTAATTCTGGCTCTTTCGTGATACAAATAACAGTTCATGTGGTTTGCTCAACAAAGTAATAGGGGCGGTGAATGTGAATCTCCTTGTAAAGAAATATGTTTGGAATATGGTATGATTCATCAAACAATAACCCTTAGTCACCGCAATCTAATGAAATTGCAAAAGGAAAGAATAGAACGTTAAAGTAGATGATGAATGCCTTGTTGATAAGTTCTGGTTTACCCCAGAACTTGTGGGGAGAAAGTTATTCTTATAGATAACCGCATACTCAGTCGAATTTCCCATAGCAAGACGCAGTCCATTCTATATGAAAAATGGAATGGAAGAAAGCCCAACTTAAATATATTAAAGTATCGGGGTGCTTAACTAAAGTGCAAATTCCTAAATCCAAAAGGGTAAAGACCGGACCGGAAATTATTGATTGCGTTTTTATAGGATATGCAACAAATAGTAAGGCATATTATTTTCTGGTTCATAAATCAAAAAATTCTGACATTCATATTAATACGATAATCGAATCATATAATATTGAATTCTTTGAGAATATGTATCCGCATAAAAGGAATGTGAGTCATCTAATGAAATATCTAAGCGACCTCGGGAAGAAGCAAAGGAAAGTACACCTAATTAGGTGAATCCAAGACGTAGTAAAAGTCAAAGGACAACTACTTCCATTGGATCAGATTTTCAGACATTGTTATTAGAAAATGAGCTTCAAACTTTGAAAGAAGTTATGTCTTCCTCGGAAAGAAGCAGTCAATAGTGAGATAGAACCCATATTAAATAACCATACTTGGGAGTTTGTTGATCTTACTCTAGGGAACAAACCATTGGGTTCCAAATGGATTTTCAAGAGGAAAATAAAAGATGATGGTATTATTGACATGTATAAGACAAGACTTATTGTCAAAGGATATAGACAACAAGAAGGCCTTGACTATTTTAACACATACTCGTCGATTATGAGTATTACGTACATATGGATGTTAGTAGTATTGGCTACAGTGTATGGTATTGAAGTCCATCAAATGGAAGTGAAGACAACCTTCTTTGATTGAGATCTAGAGGAAGAAATTTACATCGAACAACCTGAAGAGTTCATGGTTCCTGAAGAAAAAAAAAGGTGTGCCGACTTGTTAAGTCACTTTACAAACTAAAACAAGCACCCAAATAATGACATCCAAGATTTGACCAAATAATATTGTCAAATGGTTTCAAAATTAATGAGTGTAAACAAATGTGTTTATGTTTAGAATACTTCAAATCATATAGTCATTATTTGATTATATGTGGATGATATGTTGATTAAATATTTAAAATGTGGGGGCTTTTAGCTTATGCATGACAAAAGTCAATGTTAGCCGTAATGTCTTAATGAATTAATTTTTGAACCCCACCAATCCTTAGTGGATATTGATATGATAGTCGGTGAATTCATTACTTGTTCAGTCTTAGTGATGACTAGTGATAAAACTACAAATTCGAAAGTTGTTTACGTGCCTTTCCAGAAATGATTTGTTCTTTCTTGAACATTTATAATATTTAGCTCATTTATAAAAGGCTGTGACTTTTCATGAAAAGTGTATTTGTATGTTTTGTATAACATGACCGTTCATGCACAAATGTATTAATATGTTGGTCTATAATGAGGTGAATCAACCGATGAACATAACCAAAATCCATTGCAAGTTGGATTTGTTTTATGAATGAAGGTGCTATAATTTGCATATCATATAGACGTATGAATAAATAACATACAAATGCTTGAAAATGACGCAGTGATTGCGAAATATGTTATATATTAAAAGGTTGTGGCCACATTGATGTCAATCATTCCAGCTGTTGTTATAATATACTGTTGCTACATTAAATGTAGTCAAAAATCTGATATGTAATAGAAAGTTGAGACGTATTAATCTACGACATAAGAAAGTTCGCATTGAACTGTCATGACAATAAAATGAGTTTTGGGATATTTGAAATATATCCATGACTATGCATTGCACTATAATAAGTATCATGTGGTTATTAAGGGGTATAGTGATGCAAATTGGATCACTGGATCTACCTAAATTAAATTCACAAGTGGATATATTTTTACAATTAGTGGAGGAGCAGTGTCTTGAAAATTGTCCAAACAAACGTGCATTACCGCTCTACAACATGGCTGAGTTTATAGCTTAGACAAGGCCGATGAAGAAGTTGAATGGCTCCGAAATTTCTTGAAGAAATTTCATCTTAGCCCAAAATATTGGCACCTATATGCATACATTGCGATGGACAAGTGACAATAGAAAATGTTGGAGCATTATGTATAAAGAAAAATCTTGTCATATACGATGAAGACATAAAACCGTTAAACAATTACTCTCTACGGGAATTATCATAATTGACTACGTGAAGTCAAGCGATAATGTGTCGGATCCACTTACAAAATTCCTAACTAGAGAGGTAAATGAGAGATCATAAAAGGGAATGGGACTATAGTCGAGGACAAGTCACTGTGGCAGTAACTCTACCTATAAGACTGGAGATCCCAAGATCTAGGTTCAAGGAGATCAAACAAAGTTATTAGTGATAATTCAACATTGTCAAATAAAATTTTGGTCCATTCTCGTGATGAACAGAATGTTCAATACCAAGGATAAATCATTAAGGCTTTTTAATAATTTCTAAGTTTGATACGGGGTATATCAAGTAGTGCATCTACGGGATAACATATTTAGGAATCACCTATGTAAGTGTGAAGTGTAAGTTGCTTCAAGGAGAATTCTATAAGGCCTGTTCTCTACGCACTTATGAATCAGGCGGTGTTCATGGCTGAAACGAATACAACAATGAGAACCAAAGACAGTTAAAGGTTGATTGTATGACTTATGGTTGTCTAGGTATACACCAAAGTTCGACGGTTCAAAGATATCAAATCTACTGATTGACCGAGTATATCCAACATAAGTTCACTATGGAAAGTTCAAAGGGAAATCTACTTATCCAGATGTGGTTAATCTTTACTTGCGAATCACACAATTTTTTATGCATGTTTTCATCATATAGCCATTCCCTATTCATGTGGGGGATTGTTGGGTTTTTTCTAAAGGGTGTGAATAGGAAATGGAAGAGGCACCTCTTGGATTGCACCTCTTCAACTCACCCTTTCTTGTCTATAAATTTAGAGGCTTGGTCTCATTTTTCATAGATGAAAAATCTGAAAACTTCTCTCCTCTTTTCGACATAGTTGCATTGTTTTCCAAATAAATATAAGTGTCAAGTGTGATTTGCTCTGTTTGTTGAGTTCGTCGAAATTCTGTAATTTTGATTGCCAGTATTGCTGAATAGTTTTTCCGTTCTATTCTGGGAGGAAGTAATCCATAACGTTATGTAACCGTGAGGAGATTAAATTCCTTAAGGACATACAAGAAACTTGTGGGCTCGAAATTTTTTGTTTCTGTTTTCTTAAGCTAACGTCCTTTGTTTATTTATTTTTTTGGGACACGGTATACTGGCAAATATTACTATGATTGTTTATATAATTATGAGTAGCTAAACTTTCTTATCTAGGGTTTGATGGAACCGATTGGACGATGAGTTCTTGTTACGTTTTAATATAACTTTGCCTTTGAATATCTCTACTCGTTCAACTACGTGTTTATTGTTGTTGATTGAATGGCCATCAATTGACTATGCATATTTGTTATGTATTTCTTGAGAAAGAGTGCATATTTAGGTTGTTGTCGAACAACGTCACTCCCAAGGTATATGAGAGATCAGTACGACAGGTTTATAAGCGGGATTAGAGATAACGAAGCTTTGACGTGATCATAGTGGGCGGTGAAAAAGTACGAGCTAGCGTAATTCGAGAGAATATGACTTGTAAATTATTGTAGTTGCTCGAGAGAGATTCGGTCAGTAGTTGCTTGAGAGAGAATTAGGATAAGTCGAGTGCTCATGATCAATAGTTGCTCGAGAGAGAATTACGATAAGTAGAGTGCTCATGATCAATAGAGAATACTTAGACGAAATTGTAGAAGACGTAGCGAAAAGGATTCCGATAATTGAAAAAATTATAACTCTAGGTTTTTTCAATCTTGTCTCCAACCCTTAGTATCCCTAGTTGTTTTTACCAATTTAATTTGTTAGTTAATTAGTTAGACATAAGAATCTTAATATTTATAACTTAAGAATTGTTCGAGCTTGTCTTCTTAGTGATATTGAACAGTTATAGTGAAACCTTAGTTCTCTGTGGGATTCGACTCCAGGCTTTTAGACCGAATTATTTTGCAGCGACTGCTTATTCTTTTTAGGACTAGAGTTGGGCGTGATCAAATTTTGACGCCGTTGCCAGGGAACTAACGGTGTAGCTGTAACTGTATATACTGCTATGTTTCAAGTTTGAACTTTTATTTTGTTTTGCTTTTATTTTGTTTTCATTTTTGATTTGAGAGACATGACATCTTGGAATTATGAGAATCCTTATGTTGGTAATTCTACTTTTGATCTTCCTTATACATATTGTGGAGGAAACCACTCATGGCAAAATTGTCAAAATATTTCCGAGAGCGAGTTATGTGCACTAACTCAATCTTATGTGTGGAATGTGTGTGATATGTATGGTGGTCAAGATGGTTACTTTCATGGTTGTACTTATATTTATCCTCCCCCCACCCCTTATTATGATAGTTCTACTTGTGAAGTTAATAGGAACAAAGAACTTGGGGATGCGGACCTGAAGGAGATCAAGGATATGTTAAAGTGTTTTTTGGAACAAAATAATGAGAAACAACTGCATATAGAAAGGCAAGAAGCAACTATTCGCAACTTGAAGGTTCAAGTGAGTCAAGTGGTTGAAGATTTTAATGCTCAACAAGCCAATATTGGGGATAGTAGCCAAGAAGAGCATAGATTCGAGGTGCTAATGGAGGAGGTCAGAGTAGAACATCAACAACCTAGCCAACTAGAATTTGAGGATGTCGCTATTGTATAAGAGATACTAGAGTCAACCAAGGACATTGAGGATACATATTTAGTTGACTCTAGTGTTATTGGTGTTGAGGATGTGGAAAGGCCTGAAATTTATGTATTTGAGCGCATTGGTCCTCACTCTAAGTATTTTTCCACTTTGTGTTTGGACGATGATATGAAAATAGAGTCATTCGGCCAATTGAGAAGTCAAGGAATGAGGAACAATGTGTGTACATTTTAGAATTTTTCTTGGTAGAAAGTCAGGATTACACACCTCATGCAAAGGCCAAGAAGTACAAAATACTACATTGGATGCTTAGGCCAGTTCGGTTTGTTTCACCACCCCTAGAGCATAACCAAAAGCTTGAATCAAAACTTGGGGTCCAATTCATAAGCTCGAGGTGGAGGCAGAAAGTGGTCAACGTCGTGCCGCAATGTTAAATCAGGCGCTTGTTGGGAGGCAACCCTACTTTACTGCTTTCGTTTATTTTTAGTTTTTTTCTAAATTATTTTTTTAATGATTTTTGTAGTGTCATTTTTTTTATTTTTTAGGAGAGTGGGAAGTAAATCCATTGGAATGATGGAACGGCAAGCCAAATGGTTAGAACTAAGTGTGGGGTGCCTGGACAAAGTAAAATACCTGGGGAGAGGTCTGAATATCCCATGAGCTGCTAGTGCTTCGGCCTTTGGCCTATCAGGGAGTCTCTTTTACCCTATTATTATTATTATTATTATTATTATTATTATTATTAAAATATCGTCAATAGACATGCTATATATTTCATGTTGTAAAGAATTCATATGAAAAATCTTTTTATCAATCAAAGAGTTGATATTTCGAGCCATAGGTTCAGTTATAAACTGAAACGAAATTTTATTTCCCATGTATGTGGCATCAAATCCATTACTATCTACACGAGTAAGTGGATAAATTGCCTGGATAAAAGGTGTTCCTAATATAATAGGAGGAAACATTTTATCTTTGACTAAGATAAAAAAATACGGGATGCAAACCTTTTGTTTACACACATAAGCATTAGGCAATTTGTATTTAATTCTCATTCTGTCGCCAGAGGCAGAATTAACTTTGTGAGAAGTCTTTTGAAAATATCTGGAAGGAATTATTCCTTCTTGAATACAGCTAATATCAGCACCACTATCAATTAGAGCAGTTTCAGTGATTGAAAAATTATTATCGATTAAAATAGTACACTTAACAAACCATCTATGAGAAGTGACTATTTGCATCATTCCTAAAAACAAATCATGATTAGGATCAATAATTGCTTTTTTAGCAAAATCCGCAACTTCTTTAGAATCATTATTTTCAGGTAACATAATACCCTTTTTCTTTATATCTGTTGAAACATTTTTCTCAACTTGATCCATTCTATGATCTAAAATCATCTGATTTTGCTTAAGTGATTTAATCTCATTTTTCAAACGTTCTACTTCGATTTTTAAATCATCCATAGAAGAGGCATAAAAATCTTTATTTGGCTGAGAATTTTTTTGCAAAAGCCGTTTTTGAACTTCTGCCATTGAATAAGGAGCTTCTTCAAGAAAATCTCTTTTCTTAATAGGCTTATCTGCCGAGTGAGAAGTAGAAGCTGTAGTAGATGCCAGATTTATAACTTTTTCCCTTAAAGCAGGGTCTTGAACTTCTTTTAAAAGTTCTAAAATATTATCAGAAGTAAAAGGCTTGATTTCAAAATTATTTTGAAATTGTGATTGGAGTTTATAAAAATCTAAATTTTCACAAGAACAAGTACCTTCACATTTATCATAATCATTATCGGATAATCAAATAATTTAACCGAATCTGCTGAAGTAACAGATGAAGAACTATCACTATCATAGTTATCAGACGAAGTTTCTGCCATAATCTGCAAAAACTTTTCTTTGGATTTTTCATCCATGTCAAGAGCGAGTGCTTTATGCTTCTCTTTCTTACAATTTGGGGCTATGTGGCCAAATTTACCACACTTGTAGCATTTTATATCCTTTAGGTCTCGTTTAGACCTATTCTTAGCAAAGCGAGTATTTTTGCGATGCTTTCTTCGAGCATATTGCTCTTCTTTGGATCGACGATGTCTTTTCTTACCTTTTCTTTGGTAATAATCGTCTTTTTTCTTCTTTTTACCCTTTTTTCGAGAAGAAGAACCATCATCCATGGCAAATTGTTGGCAAAAATCTCCTAACTGAGCTCTTTCAGTTAATTTTTGTCTTTTGAGCTGTTGTTTTAACTTTAGCTCATTACATAGGTGTAACCCTTCTTGGGTACATGCACCTATCAATTTACCATAAGTAAGATTATTATAAAAAATTTGAACATTGTTACCACGAAGAGTTTTACGAACTCTTTCCGCAAATAATTGTGGCAATCCATCAATAAACTTTCCTTTCCAATGATCACTATTACTTTCGGGTAAATCCATTACCCTACTGAGGAAAGTATCTTTATACCAGTGAAATTCACCTAAATGTCTACATTTAAGACCATTAAGCATTGTACGAATATTTTCATACTGATTGGTAAATCTACCACTAAAATGTTCTATAATAGTCAAAACAAGGGTATAGACACAATCTTGTCTTCCTGCTACTAAAGCTCTTCCTAAAGGGTCAGTACCAGGTTCATNACAAAAGAAGTATTTCTCAAGAATTTTATGAATTCTGTGCATTGCATAATCAAATTATATATTTTGCTCCTTGGTTTATAACCACCTATATACCTATGTATATTAAAGTTTTAGAAAGAACTTATATTGATAGTTCTGGTAATAAGGTGCAACGAATTTATCCACCACAAACTCCTTTTGTGTTACCGAATAATACGGGCCTTACTTTCAACGCTTTTCAAAAATTTATTGAAGATGATGTTGCTAGTAATGGTATTAAAGAAATTAATAATTTAATTTCTCAAAATAATTATTTATCATTATATGTTAAAGTTTTGGGTGAACATATTAGTTCTCTTGATTCTAAACTTAATTATTTGACTGATTTAGTAAAAAAATTAAGTACTTCTTTACCAGATAAATCTTTAGTTATTCATTCGCCTCAGATTACTTCTGATGAGCCTTCCAGTTCTATTACATTACCTCCATCAATACAGAGGCCTCCAGATATTACTGGATTCCAGCTTAAATCTCGAGAAGATTTAGAACAAATGGTTAATGAAAAATTAGCTGGTCTAAATCTTAAGCCTTTAGATTTAGCTTATGAATTTGCAGAAAATATTTCTGACCCTTCCAAAGATTATAAGGAAGAAACTAGGTCTGAATTAAATAAGCTTAATAAGCTTAGAAGAATAGGTAAACGTTATGGGGATAAGCCTAGAATGAATACCTTTTATTACCCTAGACCAACACCCCAAGATGTTTTAAATGAAGAACGTGATTGGAATCAAACCAACACCAGTTATAATGGTGATGCCATTTATGAATGGAATTTAGATGGTTTAACTGATAGACAAATTAGTATTCTTGTACATCGTATGTTGATGTATTGTACTATTTGTAAAGCTACTACTGAGCGTAATACTGAACCAATTATCACTAAAAGTTATTCGGTAACACAAAAGGAGTTTGTGGTGGATAAATTCGTTGCACCTTATTACCAAAACTATCAATATAAGTTCTTCCTAAAACTTTAATATACATGGGTATATAGGTGGTTATAAACCAAGGAGCAAAATATATAATTTGATTATGCAATGCACAGAATTCATAAAATTCTTGAGAAATACTTCTTTTGTCATCAGTATTATAAAACTTAATATACCAGTTTTTAAAACTTTTCCATTTATCATTGCAAAATTCAGAAAGAATATGTTTCCTTGCCGGTGATCCCGGACTAAAATCTATTTGGAATTTAATCATTAAGTATCATTTAGATTGAAATCCATATCGGATGCAGTAGGAATATCCTTATCAGATGACTGGGTGAACATATTAGTTCTCTTGATTCTAAACTTAATTATTTGACTGATTTAGTAAAAAAATTAAGTACTTCTTTACCAGATAAATCTTTAGTTAT
>MCJB01010531.1:96309-133787 GCA_002018475.1 Nicotiana obtusifolia | reverse complement strand
AACATTGAGAACTGTAGGTTCCAGTTGGTAACAATGACAACTGGTAACCAGAGCTGTGAGATTGATATTGAGCCCAGGAATATTACAGTTGGTAACAATGACAATTGTAGGTTACAGTTGGTAACAATGGCAACTGGTAACCAGAGCTGGGAAGATTTTTAAATGATTTCTTACTGATTTACTGTTTTCAAATAATGATTTACTGCTTCATTATGCATTGCCTTGTGCTTTACGTGTTTTTTTACTTTCAGTCATTATTTATATGTGCTACTCACTGAGTTGGAAGTACTCACATTACTCCCTGCACCATGTGTGCAAATTCAGGCGTTATTGATTCCGCTCCGAGGCATTGACTACGATTGTCAGAGCGGTGATTCAGAGACTACGAGGTAGCTGTTGGCGTCCGCAGCCCCATATCTCTTTATATTGTTATTTCCACTTTCTTCAAACAATTGTGCCAGAGATATTGTAATAGTAATCTTATTATTAGGATTTTCATTAGTTGCTCATGACTTTGTGACACCCCGGTTTCGGGCTGTTGTTGGGATGGTTCACTATGCTTTCCCGCAAATGATTGCTATTAAACTATGTTGTGTTGTTTTCTTGTTAAATTAACTGCTTAAAATGAGGTTTAGTTTGAATTGGCTGGCCTTGTCTTCACGAGAGGTGCCATCACGATCGGGTTTGGGATTTGGGTCGTGACAGCTTGGTATTAGAGCCTAGGTTACGTAGGTCTCACGAGTCATGAGCGGGTTTAGTAGAGTCTCGCGGATCGGTACAGAGACGTCTGTGCTTATCTTCAAGAGGCTGCGGAACCTTTTTAGGAAAATTCCATATTCTAGAAATTCTTGTCGTGCGAACTTGTTGATCCGAGAACTAAAACATCTGCTATCCTGTTCTCTCACAGATGGTGAGGCCGCGAACTACCGGACGAGGTGGACAACCACCAGTACCACCCACTGAGGCCACCAGAGGCTGTGGACACGGTCGTGGTCGTGGTAGAGGTAGAGCGGCGAGGGCAGCATCTGTGGATCCACCAGCTACCCCAGCTCAGGAACAGGCTCCAGCAGCACCAGTTCAGGCACCGGCTGTGCCTATGGCTATTCCAGGTCTTCAGGAGACCTTGGCTCAGATATTATCTGTTTGCACTGGCCTGGCTCAGGCGGTTTCAACCACCACAGCCGCAACTACTTCACAGGCCGGGGGAGGCAATCAGACTCCAATTGCCCATACGCCTGAGAAGGTAGTGCAGGGACTTCAGATGCCGGGGGCACCTCCAGCCTAGCCAGCCGCACCAGCTCAGGAATTCATAGTACCAGTCATGCCAGATGATGAGCAGCGTCGCCTTGAGAGGTTTGGTAGACTCCAGCCTCCGTCATTCAGTGGTGCTGAGGGCGAGGATGCCCAGGGTTTTCTTGACAAGTGTCAGCGAATGCTCCGGACAGCCGGGATTCTTGAGTCTAGTGGTGTGGCATTCACCACCTTTCAATTTACGGGAGCTACCTTTAATTAGTGGGAGGCGTATGAGAGGGGTAGACCGGTTGATGCAACGCCCCTTACTTGGCAGCAGTTCTCCACTCTTTTCTTGGAGAAATATGTGCCGCAGTCCCGCGGAGAGGAGCTGCGCAGACAGTTTGAGTGGCTGCGACAGGGGGATATGACGGTGTCACAATATGAGTTAAGATTTTCTGAATTGGCTCGACATGCTGTCTGGATGGTACCGACTGATCGTGAAAGGATCAGGAGGTTTGTGGATGGCCTTAACTATCATCTCTGTATCCTCATGACCAGGGAGAGAGTATTGGGTGCTACCTTCGAGGAGGTGGTTGATATAGCTCGCGAGATTGAGATGGTTCGCCGTCAGGAACGAGAGGAGAGGGAGGCTAAGAGGCGTCGAGGACCGGGTAGTTACAGTGGTACTCCTTCGAGAGGCCAGTTTCAGTAGGGTAGAGGCCGTTCCTTGAGGCTTGCTCAGCCAGCCCGTCCAGAATACAGTGGGGCATCTGCAGTTCGTGGTCATCATGGGTTGCAGCAGGGCCAGTCATCACTCAGTGCCCTTCCAACTCATGCCCCATCGGCCCAGGGTCCTCCTAGGCCAAGTGCATCTGCTAGAGCACCAGGGAGTTGTTATGATTGTGGCGAGATGGGCCACATGTGGAGGCAATGTCCTCATCATGGTGCTAGACCGTTCCAGCAGAGGGGTCAGCCCTCGACTCCTGCTCCAATTACCTTACCGCCCGCCCAGCCAGCTAGGGGTGGAGGTCAGGCAGCCAGAGGTCACCCCAGAGGGGGAGGTCGAGCAAGCGGTGGCCAGGCTCGATTTTATGCTATCCCAGGTAGGACAGATGCGAGTGCTTCAGACGCCGTTATTACAGGTATTGTTTCAGTCTGTCACAAAGATGCCTCTGTATTATTTGATCCCGGTTCTACCTATTCATATGTGTCCTCATATTTTTCTCAATATTTGGGTATGCCCCGGGAGTTTCTCGCTTTACCTGTTTATGTGTCTACCCCGGTGGGAGATACTGTTGTTGTGGACCGTGTGTACCGATCGTGTATAGTGACTATTGGGGGTCTGGAGACCCAAGTGGACCTATTGCTACTAAGCATGGTAGATTTTGATGTCATTTTGGGCATGGATTGGCTATCACCATGTCGTGCTATTTTAGACTGTCATGCTAAGACAGTTACTTTGGCTATGCCGGGTGTGCCATGGATAGAGTGGCGTGGCGTGACTGATTATATTCCTAGTAGGGTGATATCATACTTGAAAGCCCAGCGTATGGTTGGGAAGGGTTTCCTTGCATACCTAGCGTTGGTGAGGGATGTTGGAGCTGAGACTCCAAGCATCGATTCGGTTCCAGTTGTGAGGGATTTTCCTGATGTATTTCCCACAGACCTGTCAGGCATGCCACCGGAAAGGGATATTAATTTTCGCATTGACGTGGTGCCGGGCACTCAACCCATTTCTATTCCGCCGTATCGTATGGCACCAGCAGAGTTGAAAGAATTAAAGGAGCAACTTCAGGAACTCCTAGATAAGGGGTTCATTCGGCCTAGTGTATCACCTTGGGGTGCACCGGTTCTATTTGTGAAAAAGAAGGATGGCACGATGAGAATGTGCATCGATTATAGGCAATTGAACAAGGTAACAATCAAGAACAAATATCCTTTGCCTCGCATCGATGATTTATTTGACCAGCTTCAGGGAGCACGAGTGTTCTCTAAGATTGATCTCCGTTCAGGATATCACCAGTTAAAGATCAGGGATGCAGATATTCTTAAGACTGCTTTCTGGACTAGATATGGCCACTATGAGTTTCTTGTCATGTCTTTCGGGCTAACCAATACCCCAGCAGTGTTCATGCAGTTAATGAATAATGTATTTTGGCCTTATCTGGATTCGTTCATGGTGGTATTCATTGATGATATTCTGGTGTATTCGCGTAATCAGGAAGAGCACGCAGAACATTTGCGAGTTGTATTACAGAGATTGAGGGAGGATAAGCTTTATGCAAAATTCTTTAAGTGTGAGTTTTGGCTCAATTCAGTGGCTTTCTTGGGACACGTGGTGTCCAGCGAGGGTATACAGGTTGACCCAAAGAAGATAAAGGCGGTCTAGAGTTGGCCTAGACTGTTCTCGGTCACAGAGATTCGTAGATTTCTTGGGTTGGCAGGCTACTATCGCCGGTTTGTTCAGGGTTTCTCATCCATTGCGTCGCCCTTGACCAAATTGACCCAGAAGGGTGTTCCATTTGTATGGTCGGACAAGTGTAAGGAGAGCTTTCAAAATCTCAATACAGCCTTGACCACAGCTCCAGTATTGGTTCTACCGTCAGCCTCGGGTTCGTATACCGTATATTGTGATGCCTTAAGAATTAGGGTCGGTTGTGTATTAATGCAGGAGGGTAGAGTTATTGCTTATGCTTCTCGTCAGTTGAAGCCTCATGAGAAGAACTACCCCGTGCATGATTTGGAGCTGGCTGCCATAGTTCATGCTTTAAAGATTTGGAGGCATTACTTATACGGCGTATCTTGTGAGGTTTTCACTGATCATCGTAGCCTTCAACATTTGTTCAAGCAGAAGGATCTAAATTTGAGGCAGCGGCGATGGCTAGAATTGCTCAAGGATTAAGATATTACTATACTATACCATCCGGGAAAGGCCAACGTGGTGGTCGATGCTTTGAGCCGAAAGGCAGTGAGCATGGGGAGTTTGGCATACATTCCAGTTGGAGAGAGACCTCTCGCAGTCGATGTCCAGACCTTGGCCAATAGGTTCGTGAGATTAGACATCTCGGAATCCAATCGGGTGTTGGCTTGCGTGGTTTCTCGGTCTTCGTTATACGATCGCATCAGGGAGCGTCAGTATGACGATCCCCATTTGCTTGTCCTCAAGGACAGAGTTCAGCATAATGATGCTAATGATGTGACCATTGGCGACAATGGAGTGTTAAGGATGCAGGGTCGAATTTGTGTACCCAATGTGGATGGGCTCCGAGAGTTGATTCTGGAGGAGGCCCATAGCTCACGGTATTCCATTCATCCGGGTGCCGCAAAGATGTACCAGGATTTGAAGCAACATTATTGGTGGAGAAGGATGAAGAAGGATATTTTTGGATTCGTAGCTCGGTGTCTCAACTGTCAGCAAGTAAAATATGAACATCAGAGGTCGGGTGGTTTACTTCAGCAGATAGCTATTCCCGAGTGGAAATGGGAGTGGATCACTATGGACTTTGTTGTTGGACTCCCACGGACTTTGAAGAAGTTTGATGCTATTTGGGTGATTGTGGATCGGATGACCAAGTCCGCGCACTTCATTCCTGTGTGTACTACCTATTCTTCAGAACGGTTGGCAAGGATTTATATCCGAGAGATTGTCCGGCTGCATGGTGTTCCAGTTTCTATCATTTCAGATAGAGGTACGCAATTAACTTCGCAGTTCTGGAAAGTCGTGCAGAGGGAGTTGGGTACTCAGGTGGAATTGAGCAAAGGATTTCATCCTCAGACGGATGGGCAGTCAGAACGTACCATTCAAATACTGGAGGACATGTTGCGTGCATGTGTTGTTGATTTCGGAGGTTCATGGGATGAATTTCTACCGCTTGCAGAGTTCGCTTATAACAACAGCTACTAGTCAAGTATTCAGATGGCTTCGTATGAGGCTCTGTATGGGAGGCGGTGTAGATCTCCGGTTAGTTGGTTCGAGCCCGGCGAAGCTAGGCTATTGGGGACTGACTTGGTTCAGGATGCTTTAGAGAAGGTGAAAACAATCCAGGAGAGGCTCCGTATAGCACAATCGAGGAAAAAAAGTTATGCCGATAGGAAGGTTCGAGATGTGTCTTACATGGTTGGCGAGAAGGTCTTGCTGAAGGTTTCGCCCATGAAAGGTGTTATGAAATTCGGGAAGAAAGGGAAATTAAGTCCTCGGTTCGTTGGGCCGTTTGAAGTACTTCGGAGAATCGGGGAGGTGGCCTATGAGCTTGGTTTGCGACCCATTCTATCTAGTGTTCACCCAATATTTCATGTTTCTATGCTCCGGAAGTATATTGGGGACTCGTCTCATATTTTGGACTTCAGCACGATTCGGTTGGATGATAATTTGACCTATGAGGTGGAGCCAGTGGCGATTTTGGATCGTCAGGTTCGGAAGTTGAGATCCAAGGAGATAGCTTCAGTGAAAGTTCAATGGAGAGGTCAGTCCGTAGAGGAGGCTACCTGGGAAACTGAGCAGGAAATGCAGAGTAGATACCCTCACCTATTTGAGACTTAAGGTATGTTTCTTGACCCGTTCGAGGACGAACGTTTGTTTAAGAGGGGGAGAATGTCACGACCCGGCCAGTCGTCTCGTGGGTAGCTGCTCCATCTTCCCCATTTTCTGTCTTATTATGTTTCGTTATCTATGTTTAACGTAACCAAGTCGAGTAGTTGAGTGTGGGGTGGACTTGGTAAGAAACAAAACACTTAGTCTCCTTCAAGAAAGTTTAAACCGGAAAGTCAACCGGATGTTAACTTCTGGGTTAGAGGGCTCGGATGTGAGTTCCCATGGTTAGGTTAGTTTCAGGAGATGATTTATGACTTAGGAATGGGATCGGAATTAGTTTTGGAGGTCCGGTGTAGAATTAGAATTGAATTGGCGAAGTTAGCATTTTGACAATTTTCGGGTGTTAGGCGAGATTTTGATCCGAGGGTCGGAATGGGATTCCAAAAAATGTTGTAGCTTCGATATGTGATTTAGGACTTGCGTGCAAAATTTCGGGTCATTCGGACAAGGTTTGGTTGGGTTTAGATCAACAGAGCGATTTAGAGAATTTTGAAATCCTTAGGCTTGAATCCTACTCGAATTGGGCGTTGAGAGGTTGTTTGAGCGTTCCGAAGGTTGGAACAAGTTTGAATGATGTTATGCAGTATGTTGGCGTGTTTGGTTGAGATTCTAGAGGCTTTGGGTGAGTTTTGGGTGGTTAAACGGACTAATTCATCGTTGGAAAAGAAAGTTGCAGAAAACAAGGTGTCGAGAATGAGGTCGCATTTCTCAAATGCGGACCGCATATCTCTCCAAGAGATCACAAACCCAGGCAGGTTCCTGGGCAAAGTTCATGTCAGAAATGCGGTAGGAAATGCGGACCGCATATCTAACATGTGGACAGCATATCTAACATCAAGACCGCAATTGAGACAGAAAACTGAACAAAATGTAATGCCAAAAATGGGGTCGCATTTCTGAAATGCGGACTGCATTTCAGCATGTTGAGACCGCATACCGGGACAAAATTTTTGGACAAAAATCTATGTCAAGAATGCGGTCGACATGCGGACCGCAAACCATGCTTCATGATGAGATTGCGGTGAAGGGTAGGGCCACTCTTGCGGTGGCCACGTCAAATATGCGAACCGCATATCTGTTCTGCCACAAATATGCGATCGCGTATAAGGCCGGACAGGGGTGTTTTTGTCCTAATTTTTGACCCCTCCATAAATAGAAATTAGTGCCCATTTGCCATGCAAAGCCATTTTTCGTTACCCACAAAGAGAAACACCTCCAAACACCATAGAATCGTAGCAAATCAACCTTAAAAATTATATCCAAAGGACATTTTCTTGGACAAATTCTCAAGAGGAGGAGTTTTGATCATCTTGAACATTGTTGGAGCTATAGAGCTCGGGTTGAAGCAAGTGTTTAGGCAATTTTTGGAAGATTTTCGAGAGAAACATTGGGGTAAGTGTTCTTAACTCAATCTTGGTCAAATTACCCAAACCTATTGCCATTCTAGTATGTAATTGGTGATTTAAGTTAGAGAAAATTTTGGAAAACCCTTGAGTTTAGATTTTTAGACTTGGAGGTCGAACCGATGTCAGAATTCGATAAATCTTGTTTGGTTGAACTCGTGAGGAGATAAGGAACCCGTTGAGGTGAAAAATTACTGATTTTCGAAAATGTGGGCCCGGGGCTCGGGTTTTGCTAATTTTGGGATTTCTTAGTATTTATTGATTGTTTTCGCGTGGGCTTTGTTCCCTCAACATATTGTGACGTAATTGTTCTAAATTTGGATAGATTTGACGCACGTGGAGGCAAATTCGAAAGGCAAAGGCATCGTGGGCTAGGAATTTAGCCGGTTCGAGGTGAGTAGTGATTGTAAATGATTTCCTGAGGGTTCGAAACCCCGGATTTGCACATCATAGTGCTATATTGAAGTGAGGCACATGCTCGATGATGAGCATGGGGTCGTTTACTACTGGGACTATGAATTGGTCCGTCCCGATTGACGATTTTTACTACATATTTGATTGAAACCTATTTGATATCATCATATTTTGGGCTGATTGCCATATTTGGGCTTCGTGCGAATTGTTTAAACCCTCCGGGGATTTTTATCACTATTTGTACTTATTACTTGAACTTAGTCATGTTGTTTCCACTGTTGTACAACTCAGCCACTTTTTACTCAGTTTTGAGATTTACACAATATTTGAAATGATGTTTGGGCCAAGAACTACTGTTTTACTATGCCTGAGGGGCTTGTGATGATTTTCTGACTGAGTGTGGCCGAGGGCCAGGTGTGAGGTTTTACTGAGTGATATGTGGCCGGGCCTGAGATACTGTATATACGCCACGAGGTGGCTTGATTGATATGAGGCCGAGGGCCTAGATGTATGCCACGAGGTGGCTTGATATAGCGCTTGGGCCGTAAGGGGCCCCTCCCGAAGTCTGTACACCCCCAGTGAGCGCAGGGTACCCAGAGATATTATAGTTGTTAACAATGACAACTGTAGGTTACAGTTGGTAACAATGACAACTGGTAACCATGAGATAATACAGTTGGTAACAATGACAACTGTAGGTTATGGTTGGTAACAATGACAACCGGTAACCAGAGATATTACAGTTGGTAACAATGACAACTGTAGGTTCCAGTTGGTAACAATGACAACTAGTAACCAGAGCTGTGAAATTGATACTGAGCCCAGGAATATTACAGTTGGTAACAATGACAACTGTAGGTTACAGTTGGTAACAATGGCAACTGGTAACCAGAGCTGGGAAGATTTTTAAATGATTTCTTACTGATTTACTGTTTTCAAATAATGATTTACTGCTTTCTTATGCATTGCCTTGTGCTTTACGTGTTTCCTTACTTTAAGTCATTATTTATATGTGCTACTCACTGAGTTGGAAGTACTCACATTACTCCCTGCACCATGTGTGCAGATTCAGGCGTTATTGATTCCGCTCTAAGGCATTGACTACGAGGTAGCTATTGGTGTCCGCAACCCCGTATCTCTTTTTATTGTTATTTCCAATTTCTTCAAACAATTGTGCCAGAGATATTGTAATAGTAATCTTATTATTAGGATTTTCATTAGTTGCTCATGACTTTGTGACACCTCGATTTTGGGCTGTTGTTGGGATGGTTCACTATGTTTTCCCGCAAATGATTGCTATTAAACTATGTTTTGTTGTTCTCTTGTTAAATTAATTGCTTAAAATGAGGTTTAGTTTGAATTGGCTGGCCTTGTCTTCACGAGAGGCGCCATCACGATCGGGTTTGGGATTTGGGTCGTGACAGCTTTGCTTTCCCTTATTAGATTATATTATATTTAGTTTAGGTTTCTTTTGTCTAATAGGTGTCTTGACGTGGCCTCGTCACTATTTTACTGAGGTTAGGATTGATACTTAGTGTGTACTGTTATGGTGTACTCATGCTACTCTTTTGCATATTTTTGTGCAGATCCAAGCACTTCTGCTCGTGCCGAACGCCAGTGATTGACCAGATATTCCAGAGACTATACCTGCTTGATGCCTGCAGGACTCAGAGTCACCTTCTGTTATTTCCTTTACTACTGTTTACTTTCTTAACAAACAATGTTGTATTAGAAATTCTTAGTATACTTCAGTAGAGCTTATGACTCAGTTCTACCGGTTTTGGGGATATTCTAACTGTTGTACCATTTGGGTTTCACTATGAAAGTTTTCAGTTTAAATTTATCATCTTAGTTGTTAATTCCGTTAAATACTCAATGTATGTTAGGCTTACCTAGCCTTAGAAACTAGATGTCTTCACGACATCCTAAGGTGGAAATTTGGGGTCATGATAAGTTGGTATCAGAGCTCTAGGTTCATAGGTGCTACGAGTCATATGCATGTTTAGTAAAGTCTTGCAGATCGGTACAAGGATGTTTGTACTTATCTTCGAGATGCTATAGAATTACTAGGAAAATTTCCACCTCTTTGATTCCGTGTTGTGCGAATTTGTTGATTTCTAAATCTAAGCCTTTGTCTTTCTATTCTCTCATAGATGGTGAGGACACGCACTATCAGATCAGATGATCAGACATCCGTGGCCCCTGCTAGAGTCGCGAGAGGCTGGGGCTGGGGTGGAGGGCGAGGAGGGGCATTGTACCGCAGCTAGAGACCAAGGAAAAGATTGGCTCGTAAGCCCAAGGGGAGTGCTAGTGATCGAGTATTATCTTCGCACTCGCTACATCGATTGAGGGATGAGTCTGAGGAGAAAGAAGAGAATTTTGATCTTATGGCTAGTGTGCTGCCACAGTCTAAAGGGCAAGGGGCCTCTGAACCAGGAGTCAGTGAAGCGGATCTTCATCGAGTTGGGGAACCCGAGGTGGAGACAAGAACTGAGGCTTCCCCAGATACAAGGAGAGCATCGCTGGGAGTATTGAGTCCGATTGAGATGGTTGATTCGCCCTCTTTCTCGGAATCAATGTTCAACGAGGCCGAAATAGCAAAAGAACGTTCCTGGACGGAGATCATAGATCGAAAGACCCATTTCCGAGGATGCACGGGTTCTTTCCGCCCCCGTCGGGGTGGCCAGTTATCTTTGGTGCTTGGTGACTGAGGAAAAGATCAGGCAAAAATTAACGAGGTGGATGCGCCCTGCCTGTTCAATGAAGCTCAACAGGCACTGAATCGGGTAACTTTCGATAATCTTTATTCGATGTCCTTTGTTATGTACTTTAAAATTTTAAGTAATCATAACATCTTCCTTTATGCTTGCAGGCCTCGGTACTACACCATGAGGCTTTTCTCCGATTCCGGGAAGAGTCGAAACATCATGAGGTCGATGCTCGGGAGCTCATTGAGAAAATAGACACCTTGAAACTTCTCAATGAACGGCTCGAAGGGGAGGTAAAGAACCTCCGTGCCAAACTGGAGCTTACCCAAAAGGATAATGCTAGCTTGGTCGAGCAAGTAGGGCAAAAACTTGATCGGATTGATCAGCTTCGAACTGAAATGAATGTGGTTAAAGCTGAAGCCGACGAGTGGAGGATCAAGATGGATCAACTGGCCTCGGAAAAAGAGACATCTCGGCCACAGTTAGCTTCAGCAGAGGCTCATCTTAGAGCGACAAAGGAGAAAATCGAGGCCCAAACCAAGAGTACCGAGGAGCTTCAATCTCGGATCAGTACGGTTATCTCAGATCGAGATAATGTCGCTAAAGAGCTAAAAATAGCCAAGTCAGAACTTGTCGTGATCAAAGCCGAAGCTGATTAACTGGTGGCTCAATATAAGGCTGATGCTAAAGCTGCTCCAGAATAATCAAGGAATATGGTTGACCATATGAGGTGGCAATCTCATAGGTTTGCCCTTGAAGAAATCCACGCTCGAGGCTTTGATTTATCGGCGGAGATCGAAGATACCAAGATAGCTGAAGTCAAGGCCAGAAAACTAGCCTTTCCAGAGGAGGATGATTCCGAGGATTCAGTCGGGTCTGAAGAATGAGAAGACCTCGGAAATCCTAATGTCGAGGCGGGATCCAGTCGAGACCAAGTCACTCATGACCGAGTTTTATCTCTTTCCGTGTTTAATATAATGTATCGAGATTGCTTGATTTCTGTAAAAGGGATTTTTGATATATATATGTATATAAAGCTTTCTTTTCAAACCTTTCGAATTTTCTCTTTGCTTTTTTTTTTAATTTGGATTTGCTATGATCGAAATGCCTTAGCCCTCGAGTACTATTAACTCGGAGTGGCCTTAGCCTTTTGATTCGGGCATTGTCAAATAAGCGATGTGCCCTAAGATTTTGTTAACCCGGTATGGCCTTAGCTTTTTAGTTCGGACATAGCCAAATAAATTTTGTACCCACGGATTTTGTTAACCCGGTATAGCCTTGGCCTTTTAGTTCGGGGGTTGCCCAATCGGTCTTACGTCCCCTCGAGTTCTGTTAACTCGAAACGTCCTTGACCTTTAAAGTTCAAGGTTACCTAATAGGTCTTATATCCCCTCGAGTTCTTTTAATTCAAAAAGGCCTTAGACTTTAAAGTTTGGGGGTTTCCTAATAGGTTTTATATCCCCTTGAATAAATTTGTTTTTTCGGACGGTAGTCCCCGAGTGAGAGAGTGATTATTCGAACTCAGGTTAAAGTGGCACTTAGGCTCGTTTGATCGAAGCAGGACGTTTATATACAAGAGACTTCTCTTTATTCTTGTACATAATAGTAATGTATGTGTACAACTTGTGTTAGGGTTCGATCAACCTATTTGAGCACGGTCCATTTGACCGTTTGGCCCTTACATTGAATCTTATTGATCTTTGACCCTTCAATCCTACAATATCTTTCCAAGCTAAAGTGGCCCCCCAGTATTCGGGGTCGATTGAAGATAGGCCTCGAATACTGTTGTCACCGATTTGCTATCGGCCTTCGAATCTAGTTAGCATGATTTACTAGTTGCCTCATTAAAAACCTTGTCATAAAACCCATTTTAGGACAAAACCGGTTCAAGGGAAAAAGAGTGCAATGCGTGCTTTTAGACCTAATATCTTGTATGGCTCCTTGTTTGATACTTGCAAATGTTAGTTGGTAATGCATATAAAAATAAAGAACAGGGTCGTATCTTAGCAGTAATACCGCTTCAAGTGACTTATATTCCAGTTGTTTGGTAGTTGTTTACCATCTATTATCCCGAGCTTGTAGGATCCCTTTCTCGTGATTTTAATGATACAATAAGGTCCTTCCCAGTTTGGTCCCAGCTTTCTCTCATTTGGACTTTGTGAGTTCGGCGTGACCTTTCTTAGTACTAAGTCCACGACGTTGAAATATCGAAGGTTGGTCCTTCTGTTATAATACCTCTCGACCCTTTGCTTTTGAGTAGCTAATTGAACAAGGGCAACTTCATGTCTCTCCTCTAACAGTTCCAAGATCATATTAGGCTTCGTGGTTCGATTCCTCTGTTGCATACCGGAACCTGATACTTGGCTCCCCGACCTCGACCGGTATCAAAGCTTCGGCGCCATAAACCAGAGAGAACGGGGTGGCTCAAGAGCTGGATTTCACGGTCGTACAATATGCCCATAGGACTTCGGGCAATATTTCCTTCCATCTCCCTTTGGCATCGGTTAACCTCTTTTTGAGGTTCTGAAGTATGGTTTTGTTGGTAGATTCGGCTTGTCCATTCCCACTGGGGTGGTAGGGTGTCGATCAGATCCTTTTAATCCTGTGATCTTCGTCGAATTTGGTCACTTTGCTACTGATGAATTGCTTCCCGTTGTCACATACGATCTTGGCTAGCATTCCAAATCGGCATATGATGTGATCCCAAATGAAATCAATGACTTCTTTTTCCCTAACCTTCTCGTACGCCTGAGCTTCTACCCATTTAGAAAAATAGTCAGTCATAATTAGTATAAATTGAGCTTTACCTGGTGCGTACGGAAGAGGGCCAACGACGTCCATCCCCCACTTCATGAACGGCCATGGTGATAGGACTGAGTGGAGCATCTCCCTGGGTTGATGTATCATCGGGGCGTGCCTTTGGCATTCATCACACTTTCGAACAAACTCCTTTACTTTTTTTTTCCATATCGACCCAGTAATAACCAGCTCTGATTATTTTCCGAATTAATGACTCGGCGCCTGAATGGTTCCCGCAAGTACCTTCGTGGATTTCCCTTAAAATGTACTCAGTATCACCCGGTCCTATACATATCGTGAGTAGGCCATCAAATATTCTTCTGAACAAGGTTCCGTCTTCGGACAAGCTGAATCGGGCCACCTTCGTACGCAGGGCCCTCAAATCTTTTGGATCCGAGGGCAGTTTACCGGAGTTGAGATATTCTACGTGTTTGTTCCTCCAATCCCAAGTTAGGCTTGTCGAGTTGATCTCCACGTGGCCTTCTTCCACTACTGACCTCATGAGCTGTACGACTTTTTCCGAGTCGAACTCGTTGTCTTCGATCAACGACCCCAAGCTGGCAAGGGCGTTGGTTTCGCTGTTTTGATCCCGAGGTATATGTTGTAAGGTCCATTCCTTGAACCGATGCAACGTCACTTGTAGTTTGTCTAAGTATCTCTGCATCCATTCCTCTCTGACATCGAACGTTCCATTGACTTGATTTACCACAAGAAGGAAGTTGCATTTGGCTTTGATCACTTCCGCTCTCAAGCTCCTGGATAGTTCTAGGTCTGCAATCATGGCTTCATATTCTGCCTCGTTGTTAGTCAGTTTCACAGTCTTAATAGATTATCTAATTATACTACTTGTTGGTGGCTTCAATACGATGCCAAGTCTGGATCTCCTTCCGTTCGAGGCATCGTCTATGAAAAGGGTCCATATTCCCGAATAATTTCCTGAGTCAACTAACAACTCTCTTTCGACCTTAGGTATTAGGGTTGGTGTGAAATCGGCCACGAATTCTGCCAACACCTGAGATTTAATGGCAGTTTGAGGTTGATATTCAATATCGTACCCACTTATTTCTATGGCCTATTTGGCCAATCAGCCCAAGAGCTCGGGCTTATGCATAACATTTCTTAGTGGGTAAGTTGTTACGACGCATATGGGATGACATTGGAAATATTGTTTCAATTTCCTAGAAGCGCTTAACAAAGCGAGTGCCAGTTTTTCTAAGTGAAGGTACCTAGTCTCGGCATCGCCTAAGATTCTGCTGACATAATAAATTGGAAATTGTGTACCTTGTTCTTCCCGGACTAGGACTCCGCTTACCTCTATCTCTGAGATTGCCAGGTAAAGGTACAGTTGTTCATCCGCCTTCGGTGTATGAGGAAACGACGGGCTCGATAATACCTTTTGAGTTCTTCCAAAGCCTGCTGGCATTCCGGAATCCATGAAAAGTTGTTCTTCTTTTTCAATAAAGCGAAGAACCAGTAGCTTTTATCGGACGACCTCGAAATAAATTGCCCTACAGAAGCTATCCGTTCGATCAACTTTTGCACGACTTTCACATTATCTATGACTGTGATATCCTCGATAGCCTTGATCTTTTCAGGGTTGATCTCGATTCCCCGATTCGAGACCATGAATCCGAGGAATTTACCCGAACCCACTCCAAACCTGCACTTTTTCGGGTTCAGCTTCATGTTGCACTACTTTAATACACTGAATGTTTCCTTCAAATGGCTTAAGTGGTCATTTGCTCGAGGGACTTAACTAACATATCATCAATATAAACCTTCATTGTCTTTCCTAGTTGTTTCCCAAACATTCGGTTTATTGGGCGTTGGTATGTGGTGCCAACATTTTTTAACCCAAATGGCATTACATTGTAACTGTATGTGCCATATTTAGTGATGAAGGAAGTTTTTTCCTTATCACCTGGGTCCATCCTTATTTGGTTGTAGCCGGAGTATGCGTCGAGAAAACTAAGGGTCTCGTTGCCGGCAATAGCATCGATCATGCGGTCGATGTTGGGTAAGGGAAAAGAGTCTTTTGGACATGCTTTATTCAAGTCTTTATAATCTACACACATTCTTAATTTATTCCCTTTCTTAGGGACCACCACTACGTTAGCCAACCAATCCGGGTATTTAACCTCCCGAATAGACCCTATCTTTAGAAGTTTAGTTACTTCATCCTTGATGAATGCATGTTTCACTTCGGACTGAGGCCTCCTTTTTTGTTTAACCGGATGGAACTTTGGATCCAGGCTCAGCTTGTGAGTGGTTATCTTCGATGGTATACCTGTTATATCAAGGTGGGACCAAGAGAAGCGGTCTTCGTTAGTTGTAAGGAATCCAATAAGTTTCGTCCTAAGCTCGGAGCTCAACCCCGAGCCCAGGTATACCTTTCATTCGGGCAAATCTTCTTACAGTGTAACTTGTTCCAGTTCCTTGACAGTCGATTTAGTGGCATCGGAATTATCAGGGGTTTTAAAAGATCTGGGAATCCCGTAATCGTCATCCTCGATATATGCTTTCGATCTCTTGGTTTGGAACCATCGGTGTTGGCGTCACTTCTTCCGCCGCAAACATTTCTTTCGTGGCTGGTTGCTCCCCATAAACTATTTTAACTATATCAGGCGTCATAAATTTCAATGCCTAGTGCAGTGTCGAAGGCACCGCCCTCATGTCATGGATCCATGGCCTCCCGAACGGAGCATTGTATCTCATGTCCCCTCCGATCACACAAAACTTTGTTTCTCGAATGGTTCCAGCAGCATTTATTGGCAACATTATCTCACCCTTGGTGGTCTCACATGCCATATTGAACCTGTTAAGTACTCGGACTGTAGGAACGATTCGGTCTAACAGGCCGAGTTGCTCTACGACCCATGATCGGATTATATTGGCCGAGCTACCTGGATCGATTAACACACGTTTTACTCTAACTTTATGTATGAGTACAGATATTACCAGTGCGTCATTGTGGGGTTGTACAATTCCCTCTACATCCTCGTCGTTAAAAGATAAAGTTCCCTCTGGCGTGTAATCCCGAGTGCGCTTTTCCCTAGTAATGGATATTTTGGTATGTTTTAACGTCGGTCATTGAAGGGTATTGACTCCACGGATAATCATGTTGATCACATGTTGAGGTTCTTCCTGGCCTGTCTGTTTGTAAGGGTTCCTGTTTCCAAATTGATTTTTCGCTCAGTCGCTCAAGAATTCTCGAAGATGTCCGCTACTGAGTAGCCGGGCTAGTTCTTCTCTCAGTTGCCGACAATCTTCCGTCTTATGACCGTGAATGCTGTGATATTTACATACTTGATTAGGATTCCTTTGGGCCGGATCGGATTGCAATGGTTGAGGCCATTTAGTATCTTTGATGCGACCGATAGCTGATATAATGGTGGCAGCATCGACATAAAAGTTGTACTTCGATAATCGTGGTGCTTCTTTATGCCCGATGAGCCTTTCGAAGCTGTTTTTAGTCATGAGCCCCCGGCTGCTCTAACCTCGGTCATTTCTCCTTTCATGTTTTAGAGAGTTTTGCCCGGATACACTAATTTTTCTGTCCCCGTGATATGGCTGATGTCGATCTCTATTTGATCTTCGTTCGCAATATATATCCCTTCTGATTTTGTCATAAGCTCTTACGAGGTAAATGGATCCCGAAGGGGCTCTGAGCTAATCGTCTTCGACTCTGATTTTTGACTGGTACCGGTTATGTATGTCAGCCCATGTGCCGGCCGGGTACTCTATTAAACATTAAGTCCCTGAGTGAAAGCTTGAACAGCCCAATAATCAGTGGTTGGTGGAAGATCCATCCGTTCCATTTGGAACCGGGACACGAACTTTCTGAGCATCTCGTTATCCTTCTGCCTGACTTTGAAAAGGTCTAATTTTCGCGTTTTGACCTTGATGGCGCCTGCGTGTGCCTTCACAAAAGAATCTGCAAGCGTAGCAAAAGAGTTAATAGAATTAGGGGGTAAGTTGTGATATCATATCATGGCTCCTTTTGACAAGGTCTCCCCAATTTTTTTCAACATAACGAATTCGATCTCATCATCCCCCAGGTCGTTCCCTTTGATAGCACATATGTATGTGGTTACATGCTCGTTCGGGTCGGTAGTTCCGTTATATTTGGGATTTCGAGCATACGAAATTTTTTAGGAATCGGTTTCGGATCCGCGCTCGGTGGAAAAGGTTTTTATACGAACTTCTTGGAGTCTAGCCCTTTTAACACCGGGGGTGCCCCTATGATTTGATCTACCATAGAGTTGTAGGTTTCCACCTTCTTGTCATTTTCCTCGATCTTCTTCTCCCCAGATTCTATTCGTTTGGTCAGTTCTTCGAGCATCTTCATAATTCCTGGGTTTGCCCCCAATTCACATTCATTTGACCTTCCTACAACCGATCCATCCTTGCGGGTAATTTCCTGGGATAGGCCGGGCTCAACCCTGTTCGAGATTTGGCTTCGATTTTGTAACTGAGCTATCGCCGCCTGTTGGGCTTGTAATATTTCGAAGATCATCCGGAGGCTAATCCCATCCCTTTCAACGTTTTAGGAACCCCTATGAACACTATTTGAGGTGTCAGTAAGCTGATCTGCATCGACCACCACATGTGAATTAGCATCGATCGGGATTTCGTCACCGGGCGCTATGTTATTATTTTTGCCTTGATGATCGAACTCGTTATCAATGTTCGGAGGTGCCGATTGAGAGTTTGACATTTCTGTATTATAGCCTGGAATCAAAGACACTTCAAAGAGCAAGTGTGAAGAAATGTGTGTTATGGAAATTTGTATCAAGTATCCACTATTATCCTAACTCCACGGTGGACGTCAAACTGTTTACCCTAAAAATCGGATAACAATTGAATTATACGTGGTTGTAAGGATACGTGGCCTAATTTGATACAAATGACGAATAATACAACTGAAGTTAAAATTAAGTAATAAATGAAAAGAATGCAAACCACCCAAACTAGACACTGTTGGTCATTGGTTGATCCTTCTTGGGCAAGGATTGATTATAATAGAAATTGGAACAAGACAATGAAATGAATGATTTAAGAGAATAATCTATAGCTGTCTTTATCGATTATTGAAAAAGTGTCTTTATAAATAATTAACCCCCCCATATAGTAGGGAGATCCTACATTTGGTACAACTCCATATAAGGTAAAAAATATCTTGATTTGCTAATTAAGTGATTGCATTGATTTGTGCCGAGATTCCCGCCGCGATGTTCGTCTCATTGCGGATATTCTGGCTTTCCGTTATTTAGGTTCGATGATCTTCCCTCGAGCATTTTCGAAGTTAGGATCGATTTTGGATCACGGGCTCGGTGTTCTCGAGGTTGGACATTTTGGCCTCGTGTTCCGTTTTGATGAAACTCGGGGTCGATCTTCAACCCTACGCATTCCCAACCCAACCTGTCGTGCAATAGTCGATCTTGATTTTGACCTTATAGGGTCGAGTCCAATTTCGACCATATACAGTTGGGCCCGACTTCGACCGTATACAACTGTCATCTATTTAACTACTTAATCTTACTACATTATTATGTATCATTTTTCCTTTGTCCACTTCTTTAGTCATTGGTGTTTCTTACTATGAAAAAATCTTTGAGATTTTCACCACTGTGACAGTATCCTTAAATTGGTGGCCCGCGTAAAAGAGAAATGGTTGTATCAAATTAAAGAAAATAATTAGGAAAAAGGACAATGAAGCAGAGGCAAATTCCTTTTTAATAAGTAAAAGCAGAGGGCAAACTCTTTGGCAATACTAAGCTTGAAACTAATGCTTAGACAAATAGATCTAACAAAGAACTAGCCAATCATGTAAACCAAGTCCTTTATTGTTCACCTTTTTGTTTTTTGGCTAAATATAAGATTTTATTAATAGAAGCAAAGTATAAAAGTGGAGGGGGACATAAACCTTACCTCCAATAAAAGAGTAAATGTACACTTAGTTATCCTAAAGTGATAACTAAGTATACCTAAAATGTGGTAAGGTGTTAGACCTATGGTGATGTGGCGATTGTCTATTTTAAAGTGATAGACAATCG
This sequence comes from Nicotiana obtusifolia, assembly GCA_002018475.1. Taxonomy (NCBI): domain Eukaryota; kingdom Viridiplantae; phylum Streptophyta; class Magnoliopsida; order Solanales; family Solanaceae; genus Nicotiana; species Nicotiana obtusifolia. Next base: position 114,583 of record MCJB01010531.1, on the reverse strand, counting down.
CATTTACAAAAATAGAGTGTGATTGATCTAGGTCAACTATACAACAAAGTACATGTGTCCCTGCTTCTATTATGTGAATTAGGGATGTGATCCCTTGTATGTACATCTGGTATCTAAAAGTGATTTCTAGAATTCTCAAAAGAGTAGCAAAAGAGTACGAGCTATCTTCAATTTTGCTTTGTCCTTGAAAAGAAAATCCAAGTTGAAGATCGCTATTTGAGTTGGAGAATAGGGTTATTTTTGCTGGTGGATGAGCAAAGTGCTGAGTACTTCTGTTGACTATGTACTGAGGTTGCTGTTGTAGAATGTATATGTGTTTCCTGTGTCTTCTTTTGGGTAGTCTGCTTGGCTTGGTGTTCTTTTGGGAGCTGCTATCTGCTCTTGTTTCAGCCTTTAGGTTTATGACTGCTTTTCTGCTGGCCCTATGTGACTGCAGCTTCTGATGATGGTTTGTTGTTGCTTCTATGTCCTGTGATGTATGCTGGCTTAGTATGTTGCTGCTATGCTGCTGAGTGAGGTCTAGTATCCAGTGTTGCAATATGGCTAGGGATGTCCATGATGATTGCTGTAGTTGCAAGAGATTGAGCACCAAAGGTGCTAATACCACACCTTGTAACTGCAGCAATGATCTGGACCATTTTAAGCAGTTTACAGTGATGAGTGGGATGCTGAGTTTAGTGAAGGAGATGGTGCTTGTGTTGCTGCTATTTTGCTACTTTATGGTTCTGTGATCCTCTATGCTAGATTCAAAATGTTGCTTCTGTGGATTTACTATTGGCTGTGCATATGTGGCATGTAATTGCTGTTGGCTCAGACTGTTCACATTGTTATTCCTGTGTATTTGTGTGTTGTTTGAGTTTTAGTGGTGTATTGTGACAGGGAGGATCCATGGTGATTGCTGTAATTGCAAGAGATTGAGCACCATTAGTGCTAATACCACACCTTGCAATTGCAGCAATAACCTGGACCACGTCGAGTTATCTGTAGTGATGTGGCAGTTGTTGAGTTCAATGGTGTCTTGCTGCTACTAATGTTGGTGTGTTCTTTGAGTTTGTCTTGTCTGCTGCATTTGAGTAGTAAGGTATTTGTTGTTGAGTTTTTTCTGCTGCTGGCAGTGGTCTTGTTGAGATGATCCTCTGTGTTCTTTTGATTTAAGGTGACTTGTTGGCTTGAAATGATGATGAGGTTGTAAAAATTGATTGGTGTTCAGACAAAATGCCATAGCAGCAATGGAGATGTTGCACATGGCTTATGTAGTGGTAGACTGATTCCAGGAGTGTATCATGGTGGATATAGGCCTGTGTTGTTGAGCTGCCTTGTGTAACTGCTGTATCATTGCTTCTGCTGCTGCTGCTGTGTTATTGCCCAAAAGTGTATCTTGGGAGTCCAACTTAGAAGCCAGGGTAGCAATGGGATACACTTTCCTTCTTTAGCAGTAGGTTGGCCCCAAGAGTGTATCTTAGTGAGTAGAAAGATGAGCTGTGGATGCTGTCTTGGATGATTGCTGTGTCATTGAAGGATTCTCTTCTGCTACTGTGTTCCTGCTATGGAAATGCAAAGCCAGAGTTGAGAGTTTGAGGTACTGGTAGTGAACTGCTCCCAGGAGTGAGTCTTGGTGAATGAAGAGCTGAGCTTTTGTTGCTTCCTTATGTAGGTACTGTGTCTTTGTGTGAGTTTCTTCTGCTGCTGTTGTGGTCCTACTGTGAGCTACAGCAGAGTTCTGGATTTTAGTGTGTTCTGCAGTTGAGCTATGTTGAGAGTGTTACTGGTTTCTTTTGGGGTGTCCTTGTTAGTGCCTTTTGCTTCATGTTTGGTGCTGTGGGTATGTAGAGTGGTGCTGCTGTTGCTGTGGTCCAGTTGTTGTTTGTGTTTGTGCATTTGCTGATAGTGCTTAGAGTGATTGGGGTCCAGTGTACTAGTTAAAAAGGCAATGGAAAGAGCATTAGAGCTGTTTCCCCCTATTGCTTTTTCAACAGTAGGTTGGATCTACTCAGTGATTTGTATTTCATACGAATGGCTGTTGATTGAACTCAAGGTGCTGATGATGATTTCATGTTGATGACAACCCAGATCTTCAAAATTTCTTACAAGACAAGATATTTTGTTAGCATGAATCCAGTGCAACTTCCTCCTCAGTACAATTGTTATGACGAGACTTGTGTTGGCATCCCAGATACAACAATGTGCCTTCAAACAGCAGTGTATATCTAATATGAGTTCCTGCATCCTCATGATCTTTCCTAGGCTTCTTGCTGATGTTCTGCTTTGCCCACCATTGTACCTGTAGCATTAACAAACCTGTTAGGAAATTGTTGAAGTCATTGTTTGATCTCAAGTTCAAAGTAATGATCCATTGTGGTATTTTTGAGGTATGTGGTTGAGACTCTGCAGCCTTCTCTTAGAGTATTTCATTTTGACCTATTCCATTCTTCCTGTATCATTGCTGCTATGATTATGTTTTCCACCCATCTCCTTTCCTTTTGGTTAGTTTAATTCCCTCTATTTCCTACCACCTGTACTCTCAGATAAGGGCATTAACTTTTATCACTATTAACCAACCTTCTACTTTGTGTGTCTAGTTGACCAAAGCATTAGCAATCAATAGGACCAACATCCAGGGCATAGTTTGCAATATGGTCTGCCAGTTTGTTGCCTTCCCTGAATGTGTGTGTGATTGTTGCATTGTATCTTGTTATCAACTCCTTGATTTCTGCAACAGTTTCCTGGATGGACCAAGGTACTCTTTATTCTCCCTTTTTGCTCTTCATTAGCATCATAGAGTCAATGTGGAGGTCTATTAGAAAGTGTTCATTATGGATACAGAATCTCAAGGCTTCCACCATTGTCTGTGCCTCAGCTTCAGTGTTTGTGCTTTCTTTGATCTCCTTACTGTAGGCATGTATTACATCTCCCTCCTCATTCTTCAGTACACAGCTAAAGGAGGTTTTACCTGGGTTGCCCCTAGAGGTGCCATCTTTGTTGACTTTGATCCTCCCTTGTTTAGGGAATTCCTAGATCACCTTAGTGTACTTCAAGGTGGGAGTGTATTGTTCCATCATATAGATTATATCTGGCCATTTATGAGGGGTGTTTTGAATTCCTGGCTTTCTTACTTTAATAAGCATTTGGAGAGTAGAAGTAATTTGATAGATTACTCTGTTGATTGTGACTGTGTTCCCGTATTTGTAGCTATTTCTTCTCTTCCACAACTCCCATATGATCACTGAAGGTAGGGCTTGCATAATTGGTTTCAGCCTATTGAATACCTCTGCAATCCAACATTTGGTCACTGCTTGGTGCAAGGTAATAATACCTTGTACATCAATTCCTGCATTGCCAAGAAAGTATCTCCACACTTTACTTGTAGAATATGATATGAAGAAAAGGTGTTGTCTTGTCTCTTCCTGTGGCTCTGTACAACACTAGCATTTAGAAGCCATGTGATATCCCAGTTTTTTGAAATAATCATCCAGTGGTAGTCTGTTTCTCTAGACTTTCCACATGAAAAAGGAAATTTTGAATGGCAATCCTTGCACCCATATATTTCTATAGGCATTACCAGGATGTTGCCTCTTCCTCGGGTATTCCCAGGCTGTCTTGACAGTGAATTCACCTCTAGTTTCAAGCATCCATACTGGTTCATCAAGCACACCTGCCACATTTAGTGGTTTAATGTTGTTTAGTATGTGTGCAGCAAGATCATTTGGTAAGATCTCCTTGATCTTCTCTTCATTCCTGTGACCCTCTTCTTTCACATCATGTATGTTCTGTACAGTCTCATCACATATGAAATCTGGAGGGGTAACAAAGTATAAGGCTCCCAATCCTGTCCAGTTTTCGAACTAGAGTAATGAAGATCCCATTTTAGGTTGCCAGAGTATTTGGTGCCCTATGATACTTCTGCATTCAATCATTTTCCTCCAGATGTGAGATCCACCTCTCCAAGGAACAATTATTGGATTGAGTTTTTTACAATACTTTTGGCTCATGAATGCACTCCATAAACTTGGTTTTTTTTATGAAATTCCACCATAGCTTACAGAACAATGTTGTAGACATGTCATGTAGGGATCTGAAACCTGCACCCCCTTCCTCACATAGCAAGCATAAAGTATTCCATGATGCTCAGTGCCTTCTTAGATTTCCAACAGAATTGCACTAGAAGAATTGTGCAATTAACTTGTGAAGTTTGTTGATCACATTGGCAGGAAGGTTTACTGCAGAGAGGAGGTGAATTGGCATGCTCTGTAAGACATGTGTGATAAGCACTGTCCTGCCCCCTGTGGATAATAGTTTCCCTTTCCAGTCTTGAAGCTTATTCATTACTTTTTGTATAAGACCTTGGTAGTAGTCTATCTTCTTTCTCATGTAGAAAATTGGACATCCAAGGTAGATAAAAGGGAAATCTTGCTGCAGGATTCCTGTGATCCTTTATACCTTGTTGATCACCTGTGTTGAGGTGGAGTGATGCATGTATACTGTAGATTTACTCTTGTTTATCAGCTGGCCAGAAGCATCTTCATATGTAGTAAGTACTTCCATTATCAACTGAACTGATGTGGCATCTGATGAAGAGAAGATGATGGTGTCATCTGCATATGCTAGGTGATTAATCTTGGGACTCCATTTAGGTAAGCCAAATCCACATAAATGAGAGTTAGAGTGTAGAGCATTGAGTCCTCTGGACATGGCTTCTGCTGCCATTATGAACAGGGCAGGTGACAAAGGATCACCTTGTTTAACTCCTCTTGTGGATTTAAAGAAACCATGTGGTTCTCCATTGATCAGGACAGAGTACCAGTTGTTGGCCACTAACCCATGTATCAAGCCAATGAATCTTTCTTCAAATCCCATCTTCCTTAGTACCTTGGTCAGGAACAGCCATGACAGTCTGTCATATGCTTTTGTCATGTCCAGTTCAATTACAACATTTGGGCCTGCTTTAGTTCTGAGTCGAATATCTGTTATAATCTCTTTAGTTAAGAGCATATTTTCCACTATGCTTCTGCCTTTTACAAAGCCAGCCTGTTCATCTGAGATTAGCTTTGGTAGAATGATCACCAGTCTGTCATGAACTACTTTGGAGAATATCTTGTTGATGAAGTTACTGAGGCTGATTGGTCTCAAGTCTGAGAAAATCTGTGCTTCCTTCTTCTTGGGCAGCAACACCAGGTTAGTGTGTGTGACACACTTGGGAAGAGTATGGCCATTAAAGACTGCTTTTACCATATCAACTATATCATTCTCGACTATATCCCAACATGACTGGTAGAAACACCTAGTGAAGCCATCTGGTCCTCCTGAACTTGCTGCATTCAAACCAAAAACTGCATTCTTAACTTCCTCCCTTGTTGGTTGTTGCATTAGTAGACAGTTGTCTGCATTGTCTACCAATGTAGGAATGTGTATTTCAAATGTTGCAGGGGGGTGTCTTCATGAAACTGTGCTTTGAAAAATTGACTGCTTCATTTGCTATATCAGCATTGTCTTCTAGCCATGTTCCTATGTTGTTCTGAATTCTTCTAAGTTGTAACCTCTTTCTTCTGCCATTCACTTGTGCATGAAAGAACTTTGAATTTCTATCACCATCTTTGAACCAAGTCATGCCTGATTTCTGCTTCCAGAATTCTTCTTCTAATGTTAAGTACTTGGTCAGTTCAGCCTGCACCTATTGTAGTCTTATTCTGTTTTGAGCAGTAGGATGGAGCTCAAATTGAGCTTCATGTACTTTGACAACTTCCTCTAGACTTACTATCTTTTGGAAGATGTCTCCGTATATTGTTCTGCTCCATGTTGATAATGCTTTTATCAAGTTCATTAGCTTGTGATTAAACATTATGAAAGGATCCCCAGTGAAGTCTGCTTTCCAATGCTCTCTTACCACTGCTTTGAAATTTTAGTGCTTTATCCAGAAGTTTAGAAATCTGAAGGCTTTCTTTGTAGATTTAGCATTTGTGTTGCAAGTCACTAGTAGTAGGCAGCGGTCTGAGCTTATTTTTGGCAAGTGAGTGACTTCCAGTTGTGGCAGCCATTGTTGAAGTGCACAGTTGGCTAAGCATCTATCCAGTCTTTTGAATATGCAGTCTTCTTCTACTTTCCCATTCCATCATGTGTATATGCTTGCTTTAAAGCTTAGTTCAGAAAGGTTGCAAGTGTTGATGCAGTGTCTGAAGTCTTCAATCTCCTTCAGTGTTACTGGAAGTCCTCCAAATTTCTCTTCCTCATCCCATATGATATTAAAGTCACCTCCTAGAAGCCAAGACAGTGACATGTTTCTGGCAAGATTGTATAAGCTATCCCACAATTCAATTCTTTCATTGGCATCACATTTTGCATATAGAAAGGTGACAAAGAAAGATATTTGTGAGTCCACCTCTGTTAGTTTCAAGGTTAACTGCTGCTCCAAGTCACATATTATGTCTACTTCATGATCCTCATCCACAAATACCCATATCTTGTTTGACACTTTGGCAAAACATTGTGGCAATCCAATCCTCATTCTATATCTTTCCAATTTCCTGGCTTTTTGCTTAGGCTCCATGATTCCAATGAATTGAAAGTGATACTGTCTGTGCATATTGATAAGCCTTTCAAAGGCTTTCATTGTATTGATTGACCTTATATTCCAAATGATCCCATTCATGATTAGGATTGAGATTTTGATAAGATCCTTTGTTTTACGTCTGAGGTTTTTATAAGGGAGTCTCGAGGCTCAGGTAAGAAGTGTTCAATATGTCACAAGAATACATTTCAGATGGTCATTTAGTTCGTGTTGAAATTAAGTAGGATTAAACTATCCATTTGCTAAAAGTAAGAAATTTGTAAGCGGAAATCAGGATTAAGATTCGCTGAGAAGATTACCAACGAGGTTACCAAGGTAGACTGATCCATGATTAGGGATGCAGTGATGCCCTTTGTTTGATCTGATTTTATTTTATACATTTTTTGGCAGTTACGGTCCTATTTGTTGTGGAGAGAGAGCGAGCGAGCAAATTTAAGTCTTCATAGATATGAACGTTACACCTATAGGATACAGGAAGGTTTTCACTTCTCACTAAAAACAAGTTGTTCCTAGTTAGTTCCTCTGTTTTCACAAAAATTACCTATGATCAAGTGATAGTTTGTGTGATCTACTACAGTTATTTGTCTCCTTTTGTATGCATGAGCTTTAAATTACTTCTATTGAAATATAATTATGTGTTAGCTTTTTAAGTGGATATCTGAATTTAGACTAATGGAAATTGTTTAACAAAGTTAGTTTACTTTGTTTTGTAACTGAAAAGTTACTCAATTTTGCCTAATTATAACTGAAAGACACTTTATTTTGTTTTGTAAATGAAAAGTCACTCTATTTTGCATATTATACCGAATAGTCACTATGCTTTTAAGGGACATTTTCGATTGCTTTTTGCTGAAACAACATATTTCTTTTCAACCCAACCTTTTAAAACATTAAAAACATCTATTAAAACTATTTGCCGATCCACTCCATAACAGAAATCAACTATATTTGCTTCTAATTGGAATAAAAAAGAGGAATTTTCAGAAACTACTATTGTTTAGTGGCTATTAACTTCCTATAACTATCATATACATAATTACTTCTATATCTACTATTTAGTTGTTACTGCATTCAAGCTACTGTATTCATGAATACAATAGCGGAATTCGCCTAAAAAATAGGGGAGTCCAACTGTGCGACTGTATTCACGCTTAAAAAATAGGGGAATCTAGTCGTTTAATAACGGAAAGAGGATCAATTATCGTGTATCAGTCCTAATTTAACTCAATGAAATCAATTCTACATAAATTTCGCTGCTATTATGATGTATTCCATGTCTTCGTGCGACTATATTTATAAATACAGTAAGGTAATCAAGAAATAAGATGTATACCGTTTTATTCAATTCGACTGTATGCATTGTATGCAATTCACATATATTCATTATTCACTATTATATATTGTATTCAATTCACCGCATTCAATTCGAATGTATTCAAACAATAAAAAATCACAAAACACAGTGATATTCAGCGATATTCAAAAAATACAGACCTTCGGAATACATAAATAGAGCGAAAAGAATAATGTATATATATAAAAAAAAATGTATTTGAGTGTATTTGTACATAATACAATATATTTGTATAATTGTATGTGACTAAATTAGCAAAGAAGAGAAGAAAGTTCGCTGGAGATGTCGTTTTCCCGGCCAAGAAAAATATTGTATTAGAACTAATAATGGAGACAAACAAAAACTCGGCCCTCAAATCTTCTCCGGCATAGCCATGGCCAGATCTGTTCGCATAAGATGATGTGCCAATAGTGGATGATGACGCTGACGATTCTACTGATTTGATGGAGAGGATTGAGAATCTTGCTGATAGAGAGAGAAGGAAGAGAGAGATAGAGAAAGAACATAATTGGCGTATTTCATGCCTCAATGGTAGGCATCAATAAATTTCTATTTTTGCTATAAAATAGAAAAGGTAGCTATAAGTAAAAATATTTTGAAATTGGGTTGGTTTATAATAAATAGGATGTAATAGTTTGTTATAGGAGGTAAAATTTGATGCAATAAGGAATTCGAAAACAAGAAAACAAGGATAAAAGCAAGACGCTCAATGATCTATCAAGGCAACAAGTAGGAACTAATCTACTTACCTTCTTGAAGAAGTCAAGGAGAACCTATACTATACAAACAACCCTCAAGACAACGATGGATTTGCAAATTGTTTGATCAAGCAAAGAAATAAGTTCAATATGGAATCACACTAAAAATTGGGCAAGTTCACACACAGAGAGTTTTGGAGAAACTAAGGAGGTCGCCAGTTTTTGTATATTGATTAAATGCAAGGTACTGAAAATAATGTAGTCTTTAGGCTTATATTGAATGAGTCTTTACCTGAATCAACTAGAAAAAAAATAACTAACAAAAAGGCCAATAATTTGGCTAAGTCTCCTTATGGTCACGCATGGCCCCAAACAAAGAATCAATGTCTTCCATAACTACATAACAATACAACATAAACACAAATGTGCATCATCAACGCCTCACACAAAGTGTATCATCAACGCCTGGGTCTTCTTCACTATTAAGTGTGCATCATAAAGTTTCTTAGCTTGACTCCTCGTGAATAGTCTCAGAAGGCTCAAACGTATCTTGATTAGGCTGGCCTGTATCATCCTCCCCTTGAACCACTTAACTCATCTAGCGTGTCATCTAATCTAGGGATAGGATGACGATACTTTACCGTTATTTTGTTGACGGCTCGGCAATCAACAAACATCCTCCAGGTGCCGTCTTTCTTTGGAACCAAGATCACAGGCATGGCACACGGACTCAGATTCTCACAAACCAGCCCCTTAGTTAACAGCTCATCCACTTGCCGTTGCAACTCCTTAGTATCTTGTGGATTTCTTCGATAGGCGGGTTTGTTTGGAATTTGTGACCCGGGAACAAAGTCAATTTGGTGTTCTATCCCCCTCAACGGAGGCAATCCACTCGGCATCTCCTCGGGGAACATGTCCCCATATTCCTGCAAAACATCATTAACAACACTAGGCAAGGGGTTAACGTTAGTAGAAACTTCATCATTAGGACTCAAGTAAACACCCCTATGAACTAGGCAAATTAACAGTTTAGAACTATCATTACCTCGCAAATACTCACCTGGTTGCATAATAGCACAAATATTACCCTGCAGGGTGGATGTACTGGCATGGTCCATGGCTTCGGTTGTAGCCTCCATAGGAGACTTAGCTCTAGCCGCCTCTTTCAGCTCTCGCGTGCGCTTGTAATCATCACTAACTTGTTTAGGTGTCAAGGGCTTGAGTACATAACTCTTGCCCTCCAGCTTGGCCATATAAGTGTTGGCCTTTCCATCATGAAAAACACACCTATCAAACTGCCAAGGCCTACCCAACAATAAATGGCACGCCTACATAGGCACTACATCGCACAAGATTTCATCTTGATAAGCTCCCACCTTGAACTTAATAAGCGCCTTCTTTAAGACCTTCAACTCACCACACTCACTTAACCGCTACAACCTATAGGGATGGGGATCTTTTTTCGTAGGTGTGTCAAGTTGAGTCACCAACGTGTGGCTCACTACATTACTGCAACTACCTGAATCAATTATCATCGAGCACACCTTTACCTTCACCCTACATCTAGCATGAAACAAGTTCTCGCGCTACACATCTCCTTCCTCCTTTACGCTCATAGTACTCAAGTTCCTACGCACCACTAAGAACATATTCACTCCCTCATCTACCAATACCTCTTCGTATTCCATGTCAAGTGATAGGCGGATCTTCTCAAAGTCATCATAATATTCTTCCACGGACTTCAACTCTTGTTTCAAATCATATAACCTTCGTAATTGTTCTTGTTTGTTCCTTGGGTTGACATACTTACAGGTCATTATTTACTTTAATTCCCCCCATATTATGCGTGCAAGCTGGTTATGTCTAGCTCGGGATCTTTTCTAAGCCTCCCACCAAGTAGAAGCACAGGACTCAAAAGCAGTGATGGCATATGTAGCCTTCTTTTCCTCTGTCATATCATTAATTTCAAATATCCGCTCAACTTGACGTCTCCATTCTAAAAATCGGTCAGGATCACTAGTTCCTTTGAATGCAGGGATATTAACCTTAACACTGTTCAATCCATTATCACAGCCATTTTCTCGGCCACCACGGATTGGTTGGAAGCCCTCATAATGTTCAGCATATTCATCAAACTCAAGCTTTAAATTCCTTCCACCAAAACCTCTAAGTCTCCCTCTCGGACTACGGTCAAAATCACGTCTTCCCGTGTAGTCTTGGCCCCTATTCGGTTGCCTCACCCTCGGGTCCCGCTGCCCTAGATCGTCATCATAAAACTCCTCAAACTCAGGTTGATCATCCTCACGGGCTGCCCTCATTTCCCCGACGGGTGCTACGTTTCTCCGGGCTGGCATTAATGGTGGTATGTTACCCCGGGGAATTCCCAAGGACCTACATTTTGAGCACCTCCGTCCCTCAACTCGTTTTAGCGAGCCACTTCCGCAAACTGGTCGGGTCTGACGGTGGAACTATCATTTCCTTCTCCGGCATGTTTCTGATTGCTAGCGGATTTTTCAAAATTCTCTATTCGGGCACTAATTGCCCTTACTTAAGCTAAGAGCTTGGCTGAAGTAATGTCGGTTACAACCTTGTCTCCTTCCGTAGCCATGTACCTTCAAAAGAAACAAGACTAAAGAATGTGTTAAGGTTAGTAAAACTCCTCTCTCACTTTTGGCTGACTCTCGGGTTCACTACATATTTCGGGTAGGATCTTTCAAACTTGTCCTCAAAATAGTTTTCTCTAATTGATCAAGTTCTTCAACGACCTTTCAAGTTCACAAGTTCACTAGTTCTCTTCGGGGTGAGTGAATTTATGTGACTATATAAGCGGACAACTTTTTAAAGTAAGCACAAGAAGCCAAGAATTAACTACGAAGGTGAAAATTCTGAGTTTTAGCACGAGATCCTACAAGCTAAAAAATTAGTAATTAACTTAAGTAAAAAATTACCTAAGAATTACTAATTAGAAGTAGTGTAATCAAAGAAGTAAGGAAATTCAAGAAATAAGAAAATTTTAGAGACTTTCCCACTCTAGTATGGAAAGGACCAATTCTCTCTCCTTCCCTCTTAACTTTCGGCCTTCTCTCCTTGTCCAAATGGAAATCGCCCCTCTTCTTCTTGTCCCAATAGAAAACAATTCCTTGAAACTTCTCCCTTTTGATTGGGAGTTATTTCCCTTTTGAACTAGGCTTAGGGTTTCTTATTTCTTCTCCTTCTCCTGGCCTCTTACACGTTTTTAACAAGAAATTCAAGAACAACAAGTTTATGTTCAAGAACTTCAAGAATTCAATGCAACTTGTTAAGAATGGTCGAATCTTCAAGAACCCCTTCAAGATTAATGTGAATTGCTTCAAGAACTACAAATTGGCGTCCAAGAACTTCAAGAATCCAAGATTAACGTGTACTAGCTTCAAGATTTCAACTAGGATTTTCAAGAACGGTTTTTAAACAATCAAGAACTTCAAGATTGGTTTTAAGAACAGTTTTTAACAATCAAGACTTCAAGATTTCAACCCTAGATGTTTTAGCAACTTCAATCAACAACAATTCTCAGTTTTTCTCTTCTTTTCTTTTTTGTCACATTTTTTTTTTCTAAATCAAAAACGAAATTAAAGAAAGAACCTAAAACTAAGGCATGAAGAACAGGATTGAGATTGTAAGAACAAACCCTTTCCAAGCTCTGATACCAACTGATGCAATAAGAAATTGGAAAACAAGAAAACAGATAAAAGCAAGACGCTCAATGAACTATCAAGACAACAAGTAGGAACTAGTCTACTTACATTCTTGATGAAGTCAAGGAGAACCTATACTATACAAACAACCCTCAGGACAACGATGGACTTGCAAATTGTTTGATCAAGCAAAGGAACATATTCAATTTGGAATCACACCAAAAATTGGACAAGTCCACCCACAGAGAGTTTTGGAGAACCTAAGGAGGTCGCCGATTTTTGTGTATTGATTAATAATGTAAGGTACTAAAAATAATGTAGTCTTTAGGCTTATATAGAATGAGTCTTTACCTAAATCAACTAGGAAAATAGTAACTAACAAAAAGGCCAATAATTTGGCTAAGTCTCCTTATGGTCGTGCAGGACCTCAAACAAAGAATCAATGTCTTCCGTAACAATATAACAATACAACATAAACATAAATATGCACCATCGACATAAATATCTTCAATGCCTCAGACAAAATGTATCATCAACTCCTGGCTCTTCTTCACCATTAAGTGTGCATCATGAAGTTCCTTAGTTTGACTCCTTGTGAATGGTCTCAAAGGCAGAAATGTATCTTGATCAGACTGGCCTGCATCAAAATTTCCAATAAAAATGCACTTAATTCATTCCAACTAAAGGTTCTACATATTACGTATTTGAATAAGTAGCTAAACAATTCTATAATGCTAAAAACTAAACAATTCAATAAAGCAACACACTAAGAGAGTTTTTTCAAATACATATGTCTGCCCCAGTTTATTTTAATCGAGTGTGACTTATGTTATGTATTTTTTAGAAGAAAAAAGAGAAATATTTAGTTGGCCGGGTCACGGAGTGAGTTGGTAAATACTTTTAACGGATGGATTTAATTTTTTAAATGATTTGGTTGAAAAGAAAAATGCTACATTAGAGTGATTTTTCAGTTACGATGCCCAAGATAGATTGATTAGTTTCACCAGACAAAATAAAATGACTTTTTAGTTATAAAACAAAGTAAAGTAACTTTAATAGACAATTTTCATTAGTTTGGTGACTTTCTAAGAAGTCAACTCTCCGTATGCATTCAAAACATCTTTTTCCGATTCAACACAGTAAAAGGAAAAAAGAAGAAAAAATAGAGAAAGAGTAAGAACTAAAAAGAATGAAAAATTTAGATATGGCAATGGCGCTATACGGGTCTACCATGTTCACCCTTGTAGAATTGATTTGTTTGCTTATCTATATGTATTATTTAAGTTGGTCTATGGTATGGGTAGAACCGTAGAAGTTTAGAGTTCGAAACATGACTGTTGATACTGGACTGCAAAAGATGTAGTGTTTGTATTTAGATTAGTAAAAACAAGAGTCACTTTAATCACTAGTTTTGGGAGCAGGAATTTGATTTTAAGTTGGCCAGAGACAATATACTGCGATTTAATATGATCATTAAGTTAGCATTCTGGAAAATCCTTGGCGTTCCTAAGGCAATAGTCATAAGTCATGTGTTTTTCCCTGACATCTTCATATAGCTGCTGTTGTTTAGGGCTAAGCTTCCAGTAATTGATTCTATTCCAATAATAGCTATTTCTGTAGCAGTATTGAGGGTTTGATTGTTGATATTGGCAGCCATTAATTGAAAATTCGCGAAAATAAGCTGTGAAGGGTCCTTGGCTCCAGTCAACTTCTCCAACCCAAGCTGTTGCATTCCACATTGTTGCTTCCACGTGCATTTTGTTTGATGGATAGTTCACTCCAAGATTTTTATTGTTCTTGAAAACTCTTATGGGAATATCATCCACAAAGAACCTTGAGAGAATTAAGTGGAAAACTGTTATTATTTTCTTATTTAGTACTATAGACAGGTTCAAATTTGATAGAAATGAAAATTTTAATCGAGATAACACATAGTATACGTCACTTGATTGATGATTATTTTTTATCCATGTCGTATAAAGGTACACAATAGTTAAAAAAAAAAAAGTAAATAAATATATGTGTCAAAATAAATATATGTGTTAAATAAATATAATTTAAAAAAAATTATATGAGTTTGTTACTTACACAATTTGATACTGATTCCAAAGAATTCCATATGTGTGAAAATCAGCTGTAGGATCAAACCAGAGATTAAACTGTTGCTCCCTATGCCCTTCATCATTTGCAAAGATATTTGTATTTAATGTATATTTGCCATCTCCTCCAAAGAACTCAAAATCAACCTCATCATGTTTGGGTCTTGCTGATTCATTAACTTCTTTTGACATTAACTGCAAATTAAACAACCACAATTGCTACTATATACTCTCTCCTTAGTATTGTAGCTAAACTTAATATTCTACTTTAGTCACATTGAAAGTGCACAACAAAATCAAACTAATGTCTTATTTTACTCCTTTATAGTATATAGATATGTGTGATGTGTTATACTTCTTTTCAACTAATAGGTCAAATTTAATGACATGTTTAGGATTCGCTATGCACCATGAAAATTTGTACAATACTATCCAATTTATAGAAAATTATATAACATCATTGCAAAGTAGAAAAAGTTACAAAGTATATATCATAATTAGATGTTAAGAAAGTATAAGATCTTACATAGAATGTTGTTATAACTCCTTTACTATTCTCCTTTGGTAACTTTAACTTGATCCGAAAATCTCCAGACCCAAAATTGTTTTTCGAACTAAATCCAGCGCCTGAATTTGACAAATAAATCATATTGTTATACTAGTGCGGATGAAGATGAATTTGACAAAGTATAAGGCAGTAATTAGAGATATTAGAGTGAACCTGAATATTGGTCAATCAATAGCTGAACTTCTTTTCCCTCGTCAGAAATTGTTAGATGGTTACCTCCCCATGTCTGATAATATGTCTGGTTAAAGGGAATTTCGTATGCATTACCATTGCTTGCATATTGAGTAGCAACAAGAATGAGAGTGATTACGAGACCAGCTTGAAAGTGAATCATCGTAAGAAGAATAAAAAGAGTAATGAAACGAATTGATTTGGTTTTGTTGAATGACTTAAATGCACTAAAGTTAGGTTACATATATAGAGGGTGAAAAACATCAGCAATCTTGATGATTTTTCCACTATTAGTATTGGATTTATGACAAACTTTCAGTACAAAAAATGATAATTATGGGGAGTAAAAAGTTTGTACACGCACTTAAACCATAGTAGGAAAACTCGCAATGCATACACATGCGAAAAATTATGTCTATATGTTTTTTTTTTATCTTTTAAAGATCCACGTAATATAGGAGAAATTAGACAGAACATAAGATTTATAGGTTAATAGCGCAGCATCGGTGAGAATCATTACATACATGAATAAAATCTCATTGTGCTCTTCCCTTCCCCTTACGTAATCCGTCCCCCGTGTAATAGAAAACAACTTTGAAAAAAAAAAAAAAAAAACCGTTACATGAATTGAGGATACTGAGGTAGCGATTCTAAATTCATAACACTGGGAAACAATCTGATGCTTTATACGGTAAAACTGTATATAGTAACACATATATCTGTATTCAAATAACTATAATCGCAGTAATATTGTTTAGGTAAATAAACGACCATCCTAACCTTAGAATCAATGCTTTTTCTGATTTCCTAGAAAAGAAATAACAGCAAAGTACCTTAAAAGTGATCCTCCGAAGGTAATGAAATAGTGCTTAAAATTTTCTTTGCCGTATAGAAAAGTCTACTTGCTATAATTAGCAAATTAAACGAAGGAATTTCATAATTTGTTGTAACTACATAGTCCTCTATAGAAAGGGCCTAACCTAAAAGACATTTTTGAAATCGGCTTATAAATGAATTAAGAAAGAGTTTAACGTATGTATACTAATAGTGTAAATTCTTTTTATATTATATGATTAAATAAAAAGATTATTACATGTGATGTTTGAGATTATCTCTACACATGGAATATTCTTTCGTTTAATAAAATATTTATCCTGCCAGGTTAAATTTGAGATCTCGATCTCTAAACGGAATTTTAGTACTTATTTTACACGTTGAATATACTCTGCATGAATCATGATTTAATTTGTCCCACAAAACATCAGAGAGTATTTCTTTCTCTCTTTTTTCTCCCTTCCAAAGAAAGTATCATTCTTATGTTCTCGAGTATCTTATTATTAGGAGCATTTGAAAAGATATGATATACTACTATTTTTAAAGTGGGTTTTTATCTACTGGAATACCTTTTCCTCCTTCTTTAAGAATCACATTAACCAATTCATCAAGCAACACCAACATTCATAAAACTTCACTTTGCAAACATATTACAATCTCTCTTCCTCTAGATGCAATTCACAGTTGCAACCTTTGTGATGATATTCTCTTTAGTTCCTTTTTAAGCAACTTGTGACGGACACGAAATACAGCTATATTAAGAGAAGGTAAGATGTGTAAATTATACCAAGCTATATATATTTACAGAAAAGATAAAATCATTTCCTTATTAATTGAAAATAAATTAAATAGCACATTAAACGTTGTATGGAAAGAGAGGGATTCGAAAATCCATCAGTGATCCAATTTGAGTACCTCTGCATGATAGACCTCAACAGAAAATTAAAGAGTAATAATAGTTATGGGTTCAAATCTTTTCTTCGCAATATCTTGTTTTGCCAAACCACGTGAAAATCCTTATATGGAATGTCAAAAAGATCTTTAAAACCGAGTAGCAGAGAGTGGCGAAAGATTAAATGGAGTAACATTTCGATATGAATATGACATAGGGACAGTGGTGGATCCCGAATTTTGATGTCGTGGGTGCTTCATCTTTTTAATGTAAAGTTACTATCGAACAGATAGTACAAGTGCACAACTATTTTGGAACACGACAGTAAAAAGAGTTAAATAAGAAAGTTACTATTAATATCATCATTAAAAAAAAATTTCTAATCACAAGTCACAACTGTAATCAACTTATTTATATTTTAAAAAACTTAATATACTAGCATTATTGCTTACACTTACAAATATCTTACGCTCTATATATCAAATTAAACTACCATATAAATTTTCAAGACAGGACTTGGAGCCTTTTGAAAGCTGATTTTTTCATTATTTGCTACAATCAATTAGACAAATGAAAAGTAAAAAAAAAAAGGAAACCAAATCAAGACGCCAACAATAAAGTCTATTAAGAAATAAAATTAAAAAGAACTGGTTTGGGGCAAAAAATATTGTCCGCTGAAAAAAACGACAATAAGATCTACATTAAAAGTAGAACATGATAATGTAAAGAATAATATGCACTTAAAATTAGTTTACACCGATAGAATTGAACCCTCACCACTCACGTTTACAAGCCCTCAGCACCCTTTCTTACCAAAGTAACCATTAGAACTTTTGTTTGATAGTGCTTTCTTATTGTATTTAGTCACTTCGTAATATTTTCTATATAATTATACATATTTGATCTCGGGTTAATAGGTACTCCAGCACCCACCAGGCTATATGTAGATCCGCCCAATGCATAGGAGATAAAATCATAATTATAGTAATTAAAATTAAAAAAATTGCGATACTAAAAGCATTTTGCACCCCAAGTTGGTTCTCCATAATAGACATTTTATCACAACAAACGGTCAAATATTAAAACAAACAGGAAAAAAAGAAAAAAAGTTCTCTTCCATTCTCACAAAATGGAAAAAAAAAAAAAAAAAAATTCCTTTTAGGTCACACGATCGTTCCAATAAGGACAATCATATTCTAAAAATTATACGTCGTGCCTCGCGGGCACTGAGGTTGGAAAGTAACACGCAAAAATTTAATGAATGGGATTTGCAGATAATGCTGTGGCCCACCGCGGGCCTGGGCCTAATGGGTCTGGCGGGCCTGGGCCTGGCGGTCTTGGGCCTGGTGGTCCCGGGCCTGGTGGTCCCGGGCCTGGCGGTCTCGTGGGTTGGGACCGGCACGCTACGGGCCTAGGCACGTA
>MCJB01010531.1:38288-95665 GCA_002018475.1 Nicotiana obtusifolia | reverse complement strand
ATATATATATAATGTATATATATATATAAGTGTTGTATATATATATATGTATTATAATATATATATACATATATATTATAATATATATATACATATATATTATATATGTATGTATGTGTAAAAAAGACTAAATAAATTGCAAAGAAATATTTAAGAGAATATCTTATAATTTTTATTATTATGACATTAACAAAAAATGGCAATATCTTTCTTAGTCTTCCTTCCCCCAATGGAATGAGCACAACAAGGTACTAATACCACCATTAAAAGGAAAAAAAACTAAGGAAGATGTGCCAAAATACAAGTTACATAATAAAGTAAACAATTATCTTTCTTAGTCTTCCTCCCCCCAATGGAATGAGCACAACAAGGTACTAATACCACCATTAAAAGGGAAAAAAACTAAGAAAGTTACATATTAGTCTAAGTATTATCCCTAACAAATCTCATAAATCCTTCAAGCTCCGGAGGAACGTTCCGTTGGCGGTGATGGAAAAGAGGCTTGTTCATCACCGCTCCCGGGCGAAGCCGCATCCTACGCAAGTTCCGCTAGCATTTCTTCATAAGCTTCATCTACATCCGGTTGTGATTCTGCAAGTCCGAAATTTCTTCTTTCGGAACGAATCCAATCTCGGAAGAGTATTGCCTTTTCCAAGCTATCCCTCATTGATGCTCTATGATCACCGATTTGAAGTCTCGCTTGACTGAAAGCGCTCTCCGATGCTACCGTTGAAGCTTGAACGTTTAATATATCTCGCGCCATCCTTGAAAGAACCGGAAAGTGTTTTTGTTTGTCCTTCCACCATTCCAAAACGTCGAAGGAGCCGTCGGGATTCTCTGATTCAAGTCCCTGCGACAAATAAACTTGAAGCTCATTTAGTTGTGAACTATCACCAATATTTTCACTTTGGGAACCCCTGAACTCCGTCCAAGCACTGAGGGCCTTTATGCCCGCAGTTCTTTTACCTGGTCGTGAAGTGGACGAAGTGGGAGTTGGAATACTGGGTCTAACATGATCTAAAGCAGTCTGATATGCATCATAAATTGTCTGTGCATTTATTTTAATTGAGGCCAGAGCATCTCCAAGTTTTTCATATTCGTCAGGTGAAAGTGACAAAGAGTCATAAATTTTTGAATACCAAAATTGGGGACCTCCTAATTTCATGGTAGGGTTTAACAGTGCAGCAACACCATAAATAGGGGGGATAGGGAAAAAATATTTTTTAAACTTAGATTTTATAGATTCAGTGGCATATTGATAAATTACACTATCTACAGATTTATCAAATAAACTTGCAAGTGCAGCTATATAAACTAAACAGTTAGAAATTGTAGGATAATATTGCCCACATAAATCGTTAGTTGCTATAGAAAATTGTTCTAAAAAATCTACAAGTGTTTAACGTTAACCCAATCTTGATTTGTTAGGTGCTCGTCGTCTTCAGTATCACCATCACCTACACGAGCATTGTAGGTTGCAGTAATTGGGTTCCTATATTCATACGCAACTACTAGACTTTCATACATGTAGTTCCGTCTAGTAGGACAAGGTTTAGGAACTTTTCTTTCCTTAAGGCCACATTCATCACATTTTTTAAAATATTCTCTAAGTCTACTTCTACGGTTTGAGTAGAATAACCAGTTAAGAGCCATTTTTACCTTTTCAATTTCTATGTTTAACAATGCCATTCCGTCCCCGACAATTAAATGATAAATGTGACAAATGCACCTAACATGAAAAATATTAGAAAATGAGGGGTTTAGAGTTGTTGTAAGATTGGTTATTGCGTGGGTGTTACTAGACGCGTTATCCATGGTAACAGACGTTATTTTATCTGTAATGCAAAAATATCTACAAACGTCTGTTACCGTTTTAGCTATAAATTTACCAGTGTGGCGTGAGTTAATTATTCTATATGCGATAATGCGTTTTTGCATTATCCAGTCCTCGTCTATCCAATGACTGGTAATGGTTAAATAGTCACAGTCATTGGCACTTCTACCTATGTCTGTAGTAATTGCTATGCGACAATCTATATGGGTAAATAGATATCGTAAATACTGTTCGTATTCGTGCTTATACTTGTAAATGTCGGCCTTCACGGTAGCACGAGGCCATCCTTTATATGTAGGATTATAAATTTTTCTAATATATTGTATAAAATGGTGGTTCGAAGGAAAGCTATATGGTAAACACATAACTGTTACCATTTTTGCTAGTTCTTCACGATCCTTATTTGGATCGTAGTAAAATACCCCCGATAATCGTGTTAATACCGGGTTGTACTAAGTTTGAACCAGCACTAGGTTGAACCGGATTAGATCCGCCCGCCCCCTGTTCCGCAGCTTTCATTTACAAATATCTTTGTTTCTCAGTAGGGTGTTTCATTAGGTGCCTAGTTAAACTACCCGTACCACTATGGTTGCCGGTATATTTATGAGCCAACAAAGACCCACAATATTTATACTTAGCTTTATTTTGTTCTCTTAATTGAGTAAAAAAGTGCCAAACAAGAGATGGTTCGGCCCGTCTAGGAGGTCTTCTATCAAATGTACGGTTAATACAGGAGGGTCATCAGTTGTGTTATTATTAGGACTAGTAGGTGTATCTTCTAAATCGGGTTGCGTTTCATTTATATCGGGTTGGGATTCATCTACAACATTATTTTCATTACCATAAAGAGCGTTCATTATATCGTCATCTAATCGAGTACCGGGTGCAACATCATGATATAATGGAGTATCGGAAAATTGAAAACAAGGGTGATCACTATCTAAAATAATAGGTCCAGAAGGACGGGTAAGAGGGGGAGGAGGAGTAGCTTGGCTACTAGATTGGCCAATTTTAGATTTTCCCTTGCCCTTACCACCGAACATTTTTTTCAAAGAAAAATTCATATTAATTATAATTAAACTAATTAAAACAAACACAACAATATATTAAAAATTAAATAGTTGGAACGAGGTTACCGATTTGACGAACAACTTCTTGAAAATTGATAATTGTTGAAGACTTGAAGACTTTAATACTTCAATTCGCCAACTTCACAATTTTCCACGAAATTGCAATAATAATATGAGCACTTATGAAAATAATTAGAGAGATATTGAGGGAGATTGAGAGAGATTGAGAGATTTTGTGAGTTAAAAATGAAAGAATTGGGGGGTATTTATAGGTGAGAATAGGTAAAAAGTGTATTTATAAAAAGTTTGGGGTTAAATTAAAATTTGGGGGCCAAAATGGCTATTTTTGGAACCCCAAACGGTCAAATTGAGGCTCTAACGGCTAGATTTTAAATCTGACCGTTGGGCCATTTTTTAAAAAAAAAAAATTTGTTTTTAAATTATAGCCGTTGGGACCGGCCCAGGGCCGCTGGGCCCGCTGGGACCGGACCAGGCCCGCCAGCCGGTCCCGGGCCTACCGGGCTTTTTTTTTGAACCGGCCCGTCGCGGGCTTTGCACCATTTGAGGCCCAAGCACGGTAGGGACCGGACCACAGGCCCGTTAGGCCCACCAGGACCGCGGGCCTGGGCCGGTCCTAGGCTAGGCCCACCGTGGGCCACAACATTATTTGCAGATGGGGCTAAATTGCAATTGAAATTTACCTGAGTATGGTGATTTTGTTAGATAAGAAAAGTAATTACAGGAACAGCTTTTTAGTTTATTTTATCTATATTTCTTTTTTTGGTTCATCGTTGAGGTTCTATAGTAAGATCATACTGTTAGAATCTCCATATTTATATACTATTCATATCATCTTATATATTCTTGAACGATCATTACTCTTTAAGTTATTTTCTGCAGTTGAGTTGGTTTAACGTCCACTATGGTATGTCTAGTGTCATGATCCAAAATTCTCGCCTTCGGGATCGTGATGGCGTCTAAAATTTCACTTGCTAGGCAAGCCAACATAAACAATTCAAATAAGTAAAACCAATTAAATAGAAATGAAGCCAAAATAAAATGCGAAATAACATAATAATCCAATATTTAGTACAACCCGGATCTGGAGTCACAAGTACACGAGCTTCTAGAGGTTCTACTATAAATACAACTGACTCGAATGAGATGAACAATAAATAAGGAAAGAGGAAGGGGACTTCAAGGTCTGCGGACGCCAGCAGATCTACCCCGAGTCTCCAATAAGCTAATCCGAGCTGATGCGCCTCACGGACAGCTGGGACCAGTACTAAAATCTGCACAAGACGTGCAGAGTATAATATGAGTACAACCGGCCCAATGTACTCCGTAAGTGTCGAGCCTAACCTCGACGAAATAGTGACGATGCTACGACAGGTCACCCACGTAATTAAACCTGTACAGACGAAAATATACCTACGACATAACAACAAATAAAGAGTAAACACGTACATTTGGGTAGGGACACGAAAAGGGGTACAAGATACGTAAACTTGATAAGTCGGGATTTTGACTACCTATTAGTGCCTTTTAGCTTTTGTTTTAGTCTAAAAGCGTTTAATTGTGTTCCCGAAACTGATGAAATGTGCAAAATTGCAGGAATGTTAGAAATTGGACTCCCGAGATGAAATCCTACACAAAAAGGAGTAATCAAAACACAAGGAAACAAAAGGCACAAGAGCTTGCAAAGTGCGGACCGCAGAATTTCATCTGCAGCCGGAAAAAATGAAGAAAAACCCAACGGGCTTCCTAGCAAACTACCGTCAGTAAAGGAATTATGCAGCCACAATTGAAGAATCAGAAATCAACTTTAGAAGGTATGCAATTTTTCAAAGTCCAAGTTTCTCAAGATCCGCAGACGAAGTACCTTGTAGCCGCAGAAAGAAAGATACGGACCGCAGAAAAATAGATTGCGGCCCTAGTGATAAATCTGCGGACCATAGAAACACTGCCTCGCGGCCGCAACGGAGAATTGTGCGACCACAGAACCTCCTGAAGGGCATTTTTGTCCGAAATTTCCAACCCTATATATATGGACGAGTTCATAAAATTAGGTCAATTTTTTACATCAGCAACTCCTGTAGCCATTTTCCTTTGCTTCTTTGAGTAGTTTTCTATATTTTGGGTTATTATAACATAGATTTTATCATTTTGATTTTACAGTATGAGTTTAATTAGCATTTCTTCTTTTATTTCTTCAATTTCAAGCATGAGTAGCTAGATTTTTATTAGGATTGTGACACAACCCTGGTGTGTAAACCTTATGGGTATATAATTTAGTGCTTGTTTATCATTGGGTGTTTATTATTTAGCCTTGATCATGTTTTAATTTGTGGAATTAATGACTGCAAACATTACTTCATGCCAAATTGACTTAGTCTCTACTTGAGAAAAAGAAACTAGTCTAGGAAAACTTGGCTAACACGAAATTGGGTCAATCGAGAGATTGAACAACCCAATTAAAGGGTTCAACCTAGAGATAGTATTAGCCTGGCTTGAGCTTTTATCAACCATTTTGTGCAATACCCATTGGACTTGAGAAAGCGAAATTGGGCAAAATCACTCTCTGACCGAGAGGTATTGAGTGGGTAATTGAGAGTTGATAGCTATAATATACCCCGATCAACAAAACAAGCATTAAGGCCTATATCCCATTCGGCAAACACCTAGGTGATGGTCATAACCCTAGGCCTTTTACAAAAGTTGAAAATTAACAAAAACAATTCTCTTAGTTTTATTTCTTAACTTTGCAATCTTAGTTTTAAATTAGACATAGAAATAACCCCAATTTGTGGAAGTGTAAATTAAGTGTTACAACCTGTAAAATCGTACGTTAGACTACGGCGTAAGATAGTTCACATATAAGAGCCTAAGAACCCGAAAAATAGTTCAAAAGTTAAGAAAAAGAGAAAAGGAGTCGCATAGTTGGATATGCAACCGCAAAGCACAAATGCGGACCGCATATCCAACACCAAGATCGCAAACTGAGACAGAGTTTTAGGCTGAAATTGTGTCAAAAATGCGGCCAGTATGCGGACCGCATAATGCAAATGCGGACCGCAAATATGACATCTTCCATCGCAGAATAGAACAGAGTTCTGGGCTGAATTCGCGTCAGAAATTCGATCGCATTATTGAAAATGCGAACCGCAAATCTGGCCCTTCTGCGTCGCATAATGCAACAGAATTCTGGGTTGAGATTTGCGGCCAGAATGCAAACCGTATGTCATGTTTGCGGCTGAAATGCGATCGCAAACCTGAGAAATACCAGACACGTGTGTCACTTATTGACAGACCTATAAAAGGGGTCCAACCCAATTCTTTCTCATTTTTCTGAGGCTCAAACACAGAAAGAAGATCCCCACGACTCTTTCTCATAATCCCACATCAACATAAACAATTTATTCCTCTTCCAAGCCCTAAATTGAAGAAGGAATCAAGAAATTGAAGAACTAAAGGGAAACCCTAGCTGAGTTTCCTCTTCCTACAAACCCAAATTGAGGGCAAGACTTAGAATTTGAGGAATCGAAGGAGAAAAATGCTAGATAATTCACATGCAAGGTAAGTTATTACTCCC
Source organism: Nicotiana obtusifolia (assembly GCA_002018475.1). NCBI lineage: Eukaryota > Viridiplantae > Streptophyta > Magnoliopsida > Solanales > Solanaceae > Nicotiana > Nicotiana obtusifolia. Next base: position 89,169 of record MCJB01010531.1, on the reverse strand, counting down.
TTTCATGCAATTTCCCTTGGGCATTCGTGATATGTTGTTGCATACCTGTAAGGACTCATGGGAAGGTGTTTGGAAGCCATGAAATCAAGATAAATACTGCTAAACGGGATGGGTCATGGTTATTATGAGTCGTAAATGAGTTGCATGTGTTATAAATATGTTTGATAAGGTTTGGGGGAGGAAGGGTGTGGAGAAGCACCATATGAATTTAGGAGATTGTGATTAATGATAGCTATGACGCGTAGTAAGTAACGATTGAACTGTTCTTTAATTGTAGACTAAGGAATCGTAGCCATTGCGTAGCTTGAGAACTGGTGCAGTATATACCAGGTATGTAAGACTATACCATTCTTTCTTTTGCACGACTCCTATCGATTACAATGCAATGAACAAGCCCCAAAAGAATACTCTATTCTTAGAAGTTAGGGCTGCTTATATTGTTTCCCTCTATGGAAGGATTGCTCTTATTCTTATGAAATCAATGTTGTTGGTATTTCTTGAGTCTTATAAGGTTCATGTTAAAGAGATATTATTAATCACGTGAAAAAGGGGATAGTAATCGTATGTCACTAAAAAGGGCCTGGAACATATTTCTATAAGCGAGCATGCAATGTAGTATATATATATATATGTGTGTGTGTGTGTGTGTGTGTGTGTTTAATCTAATTCGTATGACCGTGCCTAAGAAGGCCGGGTATGTTATGACCGAGCCTAATACGGCCGGGTAAGATATGCTATGATATGATGATGATGAAGCCCACAGAGGCGTATGTATATGATGATGATAAAGCCCACAGAGGCATATGATCATGACGAGCCCACAGAGGCATATGACGATGACGAGCCCACAGGGGCGTATGTAATTGTATGAGGTAACGACTATGTAAACGTATATGATACCAATAAATGTATATGAAAATGGTAAGCCCACAGAGGCGTAGGTATAAGATGATGATAACGATAATGAATATGAACATGATGATGTCATAAAGGTTATGTGTATATGCATAAGCACTACGAATATGTCATGGTTAGCTGCCCTCAGAGGCAATTCATTTATTACAGGTTATGTATTTCTATCCTAATGCTCATTGTTGTTCTTACATTATGTTCCCTGTTTTACATACTCCGTACATTATCCGTACTGACGTCCTTTTTCTGTGGATGCTGCATGTCGTGCTGCAGGTCCTGATAGACAGATAGACGGAGTTCCCCCACCGCAGTAGGCTATCCAGTTCAGCAGATATTGGCAAGATTCATCTTCCGAACTTGCTATAGAATTGGTATGCTTTTGTATAGGCATTGTGGGTATGTCGGGGCCCTGTTCCGACGTAGGTTGTATTTTGTATGTTCCCATAGAGGCTCATAGACAAATATCAGTGTATGTATAGACAAGTGTTGGGTTGACTCATGTACAGTTGTATTGCCTCGTCGGCATATGTATTATGTTGTATAGTTTTGCATTGTAGCCCCGTTGGCACACTACGTACACACTACGTACACACTACGTATATAAGTATGTTTATGTCCTGGTATAACGTTTCAGTCCATTATGACGTTGTTCGAAACTGCATGTGTATGACAGGCCTTATGGATAACAAAAAAAAAAAGTAAGATAGCAGATATGAAGGGTACGCCGGCACTCTGAGAGCAGGGTCCGGTGCCATGTCGCGGCCCTCTGGCTGGGTCGTGACAGAATTGGTATCAGAGCAGGTCGTGTCCTAGGGATTGTCTATGAGCCATGTCTAGTAGGGTCTTGATTATGGGTGTGTAGCACGCCACATTTCAGAATCAGAAGGCTACTTGACATTTAGGAATGTTACCTTCTTTCTGAATCTAGATCGTGCATAGAGCTGAGTCGTAAGTGTTCATCTCTAATACTTGCCTTGTTTACCTACAACGATGCCCTCGGCCAGGAAGCAAGCAAATAGTAGACAGTTCGATACAAATGCCGGAGAGGGGACCAGTCAGGTGCCCCAAGCTAGAGAAGGCCAAAGTGAGCCTCAAAGTGAGATGCCTTCTCGGACCTCATCTACTCCTCTCTCCCTAGAGGACATTAGGAGCCGCTCAGCATCCCCAGTCCCTTCCTTTGGTAACACAGACCAGGACTTGAGGACTGCAGTACAGTTGTTGACTAGCCTGGTAGCTTTCCAGGCTCAGAGGCAGAATACCGGTGCTACTGGAAGACCGGTTAGTGCGAGGGTTCGTGACTTCACCAATTTGGATCCTCCAGTTTTTACCGGGTCTGATCCTAAGGAGGACCCGCAGGATTTCATTGATCAAATACACCGCACACTGCGGGTTATGCATGCCAGCGACACAGAGGCTGTAGAATTGGGAGAGATCCAGGGGTCTGAATGCTCCCCCATCTGTGTGGAATGAATTCTTTGAGGCGTTCCTTCGCCACTACTTGCCAGTGGAGGTACGACGAGCTAAGGCTGATAAATTCTTGAACCTTAAGCAAGGTAATATGAATGTACGAGAGTACAGTATGCAGTTTGACTCTCTAGCAAGGTATGCTCCCCACATGGTGGCCGAGATGAGCGACAGGGTTCACCTATTCGTGAACAGGTTGGGACCGCATTTAATAAATGAATGCACAACGGCCTCCTTGATAGAGGGCATGGATATCTCCCGTATTCAAGCCTATGCCTAGACCATAGAGGATCATAAACGCCAACAAAGGGAAGACAGGGAGCAGGAGAGGAGCCAGCATAAGAGAACAAGATTTGCAGGGTATTCTAGTGACTCCAGAACTAGTGTAAGGCCCCATTCTTCGAGGAGCTCGGCACCACCTGTATCTAGTGCCCCTCGACAGTTTCAGAGTTTGCGGGCGTCAGGCTCACCCCATCACAGGGTTACTAGTCGGACGCGATCCCCAATGCCTCATTGTGAGCAGTGCGGCAGGACCCACTTTGGACCGTGCCGCCGAGGGTCGGATATATGCTATTTCTGCGGACAGCCTGGCCACATGATGCGGGACTGTCCTTAACGAAGGGATGGTGGTATGGCTCAGCAAACTAGATCTGTGGCTGGTTCTTCCTTATCCATTCGACCTCCAGTGCGGGGTCCCCAGCAGCCAGCAGGTCATGGCAGAGGTAGCGGTACAGTACCAAGTTCAAGTGGTGTTCAAAATCGAATATATGCCCTAGCAGGTCGACAGGATCTCGAGTCATCTCCGGATGTTGTCACATGTATATTATCAGTTCTTTCTCATGACGTATATGCATTGATTGATCCCGGGTCCACGTTATCTTATGTTACACCTCTTGTGGCTGATAAGTTTGATATTGTACCTGAATCAATAAGCACACCCTTTGTGGTATCTACTCCAATAGGAGATTCTGTGATTGCTAGAAGAGTATATAGAGGTTGCACTGTTACGATTTGTAGTCGTCAAACCTCAGCTCATTTAATTGAGTTAGAAATGGTTGATTTTGACGTGATAATGGGAATAGATTGGTTGGCATCATGCTATGCTAGTGTTGATTGTCATACGGAGATGGTTAGATTTCAATTTCCTGGTGAACCCATCCTTGAATGGAAGGAAAACATTGCTACGCCAAAAGGTAGGTTTATTTCCTATCTTAAGGCAAGAAATATGATCTCCAAAGGCTATATCTACCATCTTGTTCGCGTTATGGACGCGGAGGCAAAGTCGCCTACTCTACAATCAATTCCGGTAGTCAATGAATTTCCGGATGTCTTTCCAGATGAACTTCCAGGTCTTCCTCCTGAAAGGGAGATTGAGTTTGGCATCGATGTGTTGCCCGATGCTCACCCAATTTCTATCCCTCCATATAGAATGGCCCCAGCAGAGTTGCGAGTGTTGAAAGTACAGTTGAAGGACTTGCTGGATAAAGGCTTCATTAGGCCTAGCACTTCACCTTGGGGTGCGCCAGTCTTGTTCATACGAAAGAAAGACGGATCGTTACGGATGTGTATCGATTATCGTCAGTTGAATAAGGTCGCCATAAAGAACAAATACCCACTTCCAAGAATTAATGACCTGTTTGACCAACTCCAGGGAGCTAAATATTTCTCCAAAATTAACCTACGTTCAGGATATTTTCAGTTGAGAGTCAAGGAGAAAGATATTCCAAAGACAGCCTTCCAAACGAGATATGGGCATTTTGAGTTCCTAGTAATGTCGTTTGGGCTAACAAATGCCCCGGCTACTTTTATAGACCTCATGAACACTATATGGCCTTATCTCGATGTGTTCATGGTGGTATTCATTGATGATATCTTAGTGTATTCCCGTTCAGAGGCAGAACATATGGGTCACTTGCGGATAGTCTTGCAGACCCTTCGGGATCACTAGTTATATGCAAACCTCTCCAAATGTGATTTTTGGCTGAACTCAGTAGCATTCATAGGCCACGTGATATCTGATGAGGGTATTAGTGTCGATACTCATCAGATCGACGCAGTCAAGAATTGGCCAAGACCTACTACGCTATCAGAAGTCCGTAGCTTCTTGGGGTTAGCAGGATATTATAGGCGATTTGTAGAAGGATTTTCTTCTATATCACCATTAACTAAGCTGAACCAGAAAGCCACCAAATTCCAATGGTCAGATGTTTGTGAGCAGAGCTTTCAGGAACTGAAAGATCGATTAACATCCGCTCCAGTTCTTACTCTTCCCGAAGGAACTGAAGGTTATGTGGCGTATTGCGATGCTTCTGGCATAGGTTTGGGATGTGTATTGATGCAGCATGGGAAGGTGATTGCTTATGCTTCGAGACAATTGAAGAAGCATGAAAAGAATTATCCAACTCATGATTTGGAATTGGCTGCGGTAATATATGCTTTGAAGACATGGCGACACTATCTATATGGTGTCCATGTCGACATCTACACAGACCATAAAAGTTTGCAATACATCTTTAGTCAGAAAGAGTTAAATTTGAGACAACGACGTTGGCTCGAATTACTGAAGGACTACGACGTTGAAATATTGTATCATCTGGGCAAAGCCAATGTTGTGGCTGATGCCCTCAGTCGTAAGTCAATGGGAAGTTTAGTGCACGTTGAAGCAGGTAAGCGGAGTTTAACTGAAGAGCTTCATCAGCTAGCTAACATGAGAATCAGATTATTAGACTCCAAGGACGGAGGTGTTGTTGTACATAATACGTCCGAATCATCTCTCGTAGCCGAAGTGAAAACACGGCAATACGCAGATCCCACCTTGTTGCGATTGAAAGAGAGCATTCAGCAAGGTAAGATTTTAGCTTTTGAGATTGCAGGGGATGGAACACTGAGGTGCCAAGGCCGATTATGTGTGCCTAATGTAGCAGGATTGCGAGAGAAGATCATGAAGGAAATTCATCAATCCCGATACTCCATTCATCCTAGTTCAACAAAGATGTACCATGATGTCAAGGAGCAGTATTGGTGGGATAGTATAAAAGGTCTATCGCAGAATTTGTAGCCCGGAGTCCCAATTTCCAACAGGTAAAGATAGAACATCAGAAACCGGGTGGACTACTCCAGAATATGGAAATTCCAACCTGGAAATGGAAGGTGATTAACATGGACTTCATTGTTGGATTACCTCGCTCCAGTCGTAAGTTCGACTCCATCTGGGTGATAGTGGATCGACTTACCAAATGTGCTCATTTTCTGCCGGTTAAGACAACCTACACACCTGGAGATTATGCAAAATTGTACATCAAGGAAATCATTAGACTTCATGGGGTACCAATGTCTATTATATCAGACAGAGTAGCCCAATTCACAGCCAACTTTTGGAGGTCTTTTCAGAAAGGTATGGGTACACAAGTGAATCTCAGCACTGCTTTTCATCCGCAAACTGACGGACAGGCTGAATGTACCATTCAGACACTGGAAGATATGCTGCGAGCATGTGTTCTAGATTTCAAAGGTAGTTGGGATGACCATCTTCCAATTATAGAGTTTGCTTACAATAACAGCTACCATTCCGGTATTAAGATGGCCCCATATGAGGCGCTATATGGGAGAAGATGTAGTTCACCAATTGGGTGGTTCGAAATTGGTGAAACTGAATATATGGGCCAGATCTGATTCACCAAGCTATTGAGAAAGTGAAGGTGATATAGGAACGATTAAAGGCGGCACAAAGCAGACAAAAGTCCTACTCTGACGTCCGACGTCGTGATCTAGAGTTTGAAGTTGATGATTGGGTATTCCTAAGAGTCTCGCCAATGAAGGGTGTCATGCGCTTCGGAAAGAAAGGTAAATTGAGCCCGAGGTACATCGGTCCGTACAAAATCCTTCGACGAATTGGACATGTTGCATATGAGTTAGAACTACCATCCGAAATGGAATTTATCCATCCGGTATTCCACGTGTCCATGTTGAGGAAATGTATCGGAGATCCTTCTCGGGTCGTCCCCATCCAAGACATACAGATTACAGAGGTTCTAACATACGAAGAGGTACTAGTGGCTATATTAGACCGACAAATCCGCAAGCTAAGGACAAAGGATGTAGCTTCTGTTAAGGTGTTATGGAGGAACAGGAACGTGGAAGAAATGACATGGGAAGAAGAAGAAGAGATGAAAGCTAAATATCCGCACCTGTTCCATAATGTAAATAATGATGATGCCGAAGAAACGCAGAATGCATTAAAAGGAGAAGCGTCCGTGTGAGGTAAATAGGAACTTGAGATACTCTTCATTATTACCTTTCATTTAATGCTGGGATTCACTGGTTCCCGTAGATCCCTACATTCGGGGATGAATGTTCCTTGGGGGGAGAGTGTTACAACCCGTAAAATCGTACGTTAGAATACGCCGTAAGATAGTTCACATATAAGAGCCTAAGAACCCGGAAAACAGTTCAAAAGTTAAGAAAAAGAGCAAAGGAGTCACATAGTTGGATATGCGACCGCAAAGTACAAATGCGGACCGCATATCCAACACCAAGATCGCAAACTGAGACAGAGTTCTAGGCTAAAATTGTGTCAAAAATGCGGCCAGTATGCGGACCGCATAATGCAAAGCGGACCGCAAATATGACATCTTCCATCGTAGAATGGAATAGAGTTCTGGGCTGAATTCGCGTCAGAAATGCGACTAGAGTGCGATCGCATTGTTGAAAATGCGAACCGCAAACCTGGCCCTTCTGCGTCGCATAATTCAACAGAATTCTAGGTTGAGATTTGCGGCCAGAATGCGAACCGCATGTCATGTTTGCGGCTAAAATGCAATCGCAAACCTGAGAAATACCAGACATGTGTGTCACTTATTGACAGACCTATAAAAGGGGTCCAACCCAATTCTTTTTCATTTTTCTGAGGCTCAAACATAGAAAGAAGACTCCCACAACTCTTTATCATAATCCCACATCAACATAAACAATTTATTCCTTTTCCAAGCCCTAAATTGAAGAAGGAATCAAGAAATTAAAGAACTAAAGGGAAACCCTAGCTGAGTTTCCTCTTCCTACAAACCCAAATTGAGGGCAAGACTTAGAATTTGAGGAATCGAAGGAGAAAAAGGCTAGATAATTCAAATGCAAGGTAAGTTATTACTCCCTTTCATGCAATTTTCCCTTGTGCATTCGTGATATGTTGTTGCATGCTTGTAAGGACTCATGGGAAGGTGTTTGGAAACCATGAAATCAAGATAAATACTGCTAAACGGGATGGGTCATGGTTATTATGAGTCGTAAATGAGTTGCATGTGTTATAAATATGTTTGATAAGGTTTGGGGGAGGAAGGGTATGGAGAAGCACCATATGAATTTAGGAGATTGTGATTAATGATAGCTATGACGCGTAGTAAGTAACGATTGAACTGTTCTTTAATTGTAGACTAAGGAATCATAGCCATTGCGTAGCTTGAGAACTGGTGCAGTATATACCAGGTATGTAAGACTATGCCGTTCTTTCTTTTGCACGACTCCTATCGATTACAAGGCAATGAACGAGCCCCAAAAGAATACTCTATTCTTAGAAGTTAGGGCTGCTTATATTGTTTCCCTCTATGGAAGGATTGCTCTTGTTCTTATGAAATCAATGTTGTTGGTATTTCTTGAGTCTTATAAGGTTCATGTTAAAGAGATATTATTAATCACGTGAAAAAGGGGATAGTAATCTTATGTCACTAAAAAGGGCCTGGAACATATTTCTATAAGCGAGTATGCAATGTAGTATATATATATATATATATATATATATGTGTGTGTGTGTGTGTGTGTGTGTGTGTGTAATCTAATTCGTATGACCGTGCCTAAAGAAGGTCGGGTATGTTATGACCGAGCCTAATACAGCCGGGTAAGATATGCTATGATATGATGATGATGAAGCCCATAGAGGCGTATGTATATGATGATGATAAAGCCCACAGAGGCATATGATGATGACGAGCCCACAGAGGCATATGACGATGACGAGCCCACAGAGCCGTATGTAATTGTATGAGGTAACGACTATGTAAACGTATATGATACCAATAAATGTATATGAAAATGGTAAGTCCACTGAGGCGTAGGTATAAGACGATGATAACGATAATGAATACGAACATGAGTATGTCATAAAGGTTATGTGTATATGCATAAGCACTACGAATATGTCATGGTTAGCCGCCCTCAGAGGCAATTCATTTATTACAGGTTATTTGTTTCTATCCTGATGCTCATTGTTGTTCTTACATTATGTTCCCTGTTTTACATACTCAGTACATTATCCGTACTGACTTCCTTTTTCTGTGGACGCTGCATGTCGTACTACAGGTCCTGATAGACAGATAGACGGAGTTCCCCCACCGCAGTAGGCTATCCAGTTCAGCAGATAATTGCAAGATTCATCCTCCGGACTTGCTATAGCATTGGTATGCTTTTGTATAGGCATTGTGGGCATGTCGGGGCCCTGTTCTGACGTAGGTTGTATTTTATGTTCCCATAGAGGCTCATAGACAAATGTTAGTGTATGTATAGACAAGTGTTGGGTTGACTCATGTACAGTTGTATTGCCTCGTCGGCATATGTATTATATTGTATAGTTATGCACTGTAGCCTCGTTGGCACACTACGTACACACTACATATATAAGTATTTTTATGTCCTGGTATGACATTTCAGTCCATTATGACGTTGTTCGTAACTGCATGCGTATCACAGGCCTTATGGATAACAAAAAAAAAGTAAGATAGTAGATATGAAGGGTACGACGGCACTCTGAGAGCAGGGTCCGGTGCCATGTCGCTGCCCTCCGGCTGGGTCGTGACATTTAGATAGTTCAAACTCTACTACAATATATACTTCTAACTCCCATATATAGCTCTCTGTGAAAATCGACCCCGACTCATGTTGGGTACTATTATTGCAGTCGACCGTTTCATAACCTTGATTTGAGGCGTGAATTGGACGAGATCAATTTTTGGCGTCATTGTCGGGGAGCTAAAAAATGGTGTTAGCTATATATTTGAGGTGTGTTTTTGGAATATCTTCCTTTCCTTCCGTGTTACTAACGTATTGAGAAATTGTAGGTGCGACCATGGCAAACAATAAACTCGGAAACATTCTTTGGGGGATGTGGACATTGAGGATGATCAAATGGATGAGGTTCCTCTTGAACCTCAAGCCAATACACGAGGCCGAGTGCCTCAAGAGAATGTGCCCGCTCCACCCCTGCCTCCACCAGGAGCAACTCCACACCGGGTGTTGCCGAATGAAGGGTATGCAAGTGCAATATTACCTTCCCATATTAGGGTAGGCAACTTTCAAATAACCAACGTGATGCTCACTTTGCTCGAGCAACGAGGGTTCTTCACCGGTGCACCGGGTCAAAAGGCATACAAACACTTGAAGTGGTTCGTAGATACGTGTTAAGGGAGTAAACAAACAAATATCTCCGAGGATGCTTTGAGGCGAAGGCTTTTTTCCTTCTCTCTACAGGGGAAAGCTTTAGATTGGTTGGAACATTTTCCAAACCACTCCATTCATACTTGGGATGAATTGGCCGAGAAATGTAGTTCTTTTCCAGGCACATGGCTATACTTGGGGATGATTTCTAGCATTCAAGCAAGAGCCCAATGAACCACTACACGAGATATGGGAACAATATAGAACAATGGTGAAAGAGTGTCCCAACAACAATATGACAAAGAGCATGATTCAATAAACTTTCTATCGGGGATCAATACAACCAACCAATGTATAGTGAATCAACTTGCCGGTGGGAACTTCACAACTACGCCGTATGCGGAGGCGGGTGATATTTTGGATGAGATGGCGGATACTTCATTGCGTAGCACTTCCGGGCTAATGTTCCACAAGGTGATTCCAATGACATTCACCTTCGCAAAGAATTGCATGAACATGGGCAAGTCATAGCCGAATTTGCCACCACCATGAGCCAATTGCAAAAGGCTCAACTTCAACAAGTGAAAAACCCGAGGCAAGTCAATACAATGGAGGGAGTAAACATAATGATGAACAAATGTATAACAAAGGGTCTATAAGTGGAACAAAGAGTGAAAAATTTTGTTCAAGAAGATAGTGGGTTTGAACAAGATGATTCCTGCAATGACCAGGAAAAATAGGTCCAATATGTGAACAACTTTCAAGGGAAAAGAAACAACTTCCAAGGCCCAAGCCAACAACAATGGAGACCTCAAAACAATCAAGGAAATTAGAATTCTCACAACCAAGGTAATTAGATTGGTGGAAACAATCAAAGCAATTGGAATAACAACAACAATCAAGGAAATTGGAGTGGTGGCAATAATCAAGGGAATTGGCATAACAACAATAACAAAGGCAATTGGGGAGGCAACAATCAAGGTGGTTGGAGTAACAATCAAGGAAATCGGGGGTCGGATTTTCAAAGGCCCCCAATGTATCAACAACTAAGCAACCCGCCTCCTTATCCTTCTCATGGTCCTAGTTCTTCGAACAATGAAATGGGATGTATTGAGAACATGTTCAAGCAAATGATGGAGAAGAATGCCGATTCCGATGCCCAACTTCCCTCACACAACACATCGATCCGCAACTTAGAAGTTCAAATAGGGCAAATCTCTCAAGCTCTAAATTCTCGTCCTAAGGGTGCATTACGAAGTGACACAGTAGTGAACCCAAAGGGTGGGAACAACACGTGGAAAAGGTGAGAATGCACCCACCTCAAGTCAAAGACAACTTATGGATGATGAGCAAGTGGTACAAGAAGAAGAGATTCCGAACAATGTAGTGCAAGAAAATGATGAAGTGCAGATTGATATTGATGACAATGTGGAAGAAAATCAAGAGGAAGTGAACCAGTCCAGGGATCATGTTGTTGACATATCGGAACCGGTAGTGCAAAAGGTTAAGGCACCATTTCCTAACCCTCCTCCTCCATATCCTCAAAGGCTCACCGAGAAAAATGGCGAAAATCAATTAAAAAAGTTCCTTGACATGATGAGGAGTCTCTCAATAAATGTGCCATTAGTTGAAGCCTTGGAACTAATGCCCGGTTATGCAAAATTTATGAAGGATTTGGTGACAAAGAAGCAGTCAATGAATTTTGAAATTATCAAAGTCACTCATCAAGTGAGTGCAATTATGCATTCGATGGCTCCTAAATTGGAAGATCCCGGTGCTTTCACAATCCCTTGTACCATTGGAAGTGCCGAGTTTTCTAAAGCTCTTTGTGATCTTGGGGCAAGTATCAGTTTGATGCGGTATTCGGTTTTCAAGAATTTGGGGATTGGGCAACCAAGACCCACATCTATGAGACTACAAAGGCCGATTGTACCATGAAGAGACCGTTGGGAGTGATTGAAGATGTATTGGTTCGTGTTGATAAATTCATTCTTCCAGCGTATTTTGTCATTCTTGATTGTGAAGTGGACTATAAGGTGCCGATTATTCTTGGAAGACCTTTCCTTTCTACGGGGAAGGTTCTTGTTGGTATGGAAGCTAGGGAGCTCACATTCCGATTGGGTGATGAAAAGGTGGTATTCCATGTGTGCAAATCTATGCGGCAACCAAGTAGCAATGAAATATGTTCTTTTGTGGACTTGGTGACCGATGTGATTGTTAATGACACAAGTGCCACAATTAATGGTGAGTGATATGTTTGAGGTCGTCTTTCTCAACTTTGATGATGACGAGATGGATGGCTTCATGAAATGTGTGAACTCTTTACATGAGATGGGGTCGTACAACTATGCACCCCGAAACATTCCTTGGATCTTAAAAATAGAAAAACTCCTCCTACAAAGCCTTCAATTGAAGAGCCTCCTACCTTAGAGTTGAAGCCATTGCCTCCACATCTTCGGTATGAATTTCTTGGCCCTTGTTCTGCTTTACCGGTTATTCTTTCCTCTTGTTTGACTAACGTTCAGGTCAACTCTACATTGGCGGTGCTCCACAAGAGGAAGAATGCTATTGGGTGGATTTCGGCGGATATTCGGGGAATAAGCCCCGTATTTTGCATGCACATGATTAACTTGGAGGAATATGCCAAACCATCCATTGAACATCAAAGGAGACTAAATGAAGCTATGCAAGACGTGGTCAAAAAAGAGATTATCAAGTGGTTGGATGTTGGGGTTGTTTATCCCATTTCTGATAGTTCGTAGACTTCTCCGGTACAATGTGTCCCAAAGAAGGGGGCATGACGGTGGTCACCAATGACAAGAATGAGTTGATTTCCACAAGAACGGTGACCAGGTGGAGAGTTGTATGGACTATAGCAAGCTAAACGAAGTCACGAGGAAGGATCATTTTCCACTTCCCTTCCTTGAACAAATGCTTGATAGGTTGGCCGGCCGTGCTTTCTATTGCTTTCTTATTGCTCCGGAAGATCAAGAGAAAACAACTTTCACATGTCGCTATGGTACTTTCGCATTCAAGCGGATGCTATTTGGCTTATGTAATGCACCGACGACTTTTCAAAGGTGTATGATGGCAGTATTTACGGACATGGTAGAGGACTACCTTGAAGTCTTCATGGATTACTTCTCGGTTGTTGGTGATTCCTTTGATGATTGCTTGGCGAATTTGGATAAAGTATTGGCAAGGTGTGAAGAAACGAACTTCGTGCTAAATTAGGAGAAATGTCATTTCATGGTCGAGGAAGGCATTGTCCTTGGCCACAAGATTTCAAAGAATGGCATAGAGGTCGACAAGGCAAAGATAGAGGTGATTTCTAAACTTCCACCTCCAACTTCGGTGAAAGGCGTGTGAAGTTTTTTAGGTTACGCAGGGTTCTACCGGCGTTTCATCAAGGATTTTTCTAAAGTGGTCAAACACCTATGCAAGCTCTTAGAGAAAGATGCTACATTTCACTTCAATGATGATTGCATGAGAGCCTTTGAATTGCTAAATTTCAAGTTGACAACCACTCCCACTATCACCGCTCCTAATTGGAGTATTCCTTTTGAGCTCATGTGCGATGCTAGTGACGTAGCAGTTGGAGCAATTTTGGGGCAGCACATCAACAAGATTTTATCATCCGGTCTACCATTCTAGTAAGACCATGAATGATGCCCAAGTCAACTACACCGTTACAGAGAAAGAGCTCCTCGCCATTGTGTTTGCAATTGAGAAGTTCCGCCCGTACTTGATGGGTGCAAAGGTTATTTTCCATACGGATCATGCGGCACTTCGCTATCTTATAAGCAAGAAAGATTTAAAAGCTCGGTTGATGAGATGGGTGCTATTATTGCAAGAGTTTGATATTGACATCCAAGATCGAAAAGGGAGTGAAAATCAAGTGGCGGACTACTTGTCTCGTTTGGAGGAGGAGGGGAGGCCGCATGGTGGCCTTGAAATCAATTACTCCTTCCCCGATGAGCAACTCTTGGCTATTTCAATGAAGGAGCTCCATGGTTCGCAGATCTAGCAAACTTCCTTGTGTGTGGAATCATCCCGGATGAGTTCTCTTCATATCAAAGGAAGAAGCTCAAACGGGATTGTAAAGACTATTATTGGGATGAGCCATACCTTTCTCGAATTTGCGCGGATGGGGTAATTAGAAAATGTGTACCGGAAGAAGAGCAAAGTGATATTCTTAAGGCTTGCCATTCTTCGCGTTATGGTGGTCACCGTGGCAGAGCAAGAACATCTGCCAAAGTGCTAAGTTGCGGTATCTATTAGCCCACTCTTTATAAAGATGCAAGTAATGTGGTGAAACGATGTGATGAATGTCAACGGGCCGGAGGAATCTCGAAGAAGAGTGAAATGCCTCTCACTAGCATTTTAGAGATTGATATCTTTGATGTGTGGGGTACTGACTTCATGGGTCCTATTGTGAGTTGTGGAAACACCTACATCTTGGTTGCGGTTGATTATGTGTCTAAATGGGTTGAGGCCTTTAGTCTACCCAACAATGAAGCGAGAAGTGTGGTGGCGTTCTTGAAGAAGAATATTTTCACAAGATTTGGTACTCCGTGGGTTATCATAATCGATGGGGGGTTGCATTTCTGCAACAAGGCTTTTGACACTTTGCTTAGCAAGTATGGTGTCACTCATAAAGTTATGACTCCCTATCATCCACAAGCTAGCAGTCAAGTGGAAGTCTCCAACCGGGAGATAAAGAATATCTTGTCCAAAACAGTGAATGCTAACCGGACGGATTGGTCAAAGAAGCCTGATGATGCATTATGGGCTTATCGGACTGCTTTCAAAACTCATATCGGAATGTCTCCATATCGGTTGGTGTTCGGAAAAGCTTGTCATCATTCGGTGGAACTTGAACACAAAACCATGTGGGCTTTAAAGAAATTGAATCTTGATTGGGATGCAGCCGCTAACTTAAGAGTTGCACATTTGAATGAAATAGATGAGTTCTGGTACCATGCCTATGCAAGTTCGTACTTGTACAAAGAGAAAATGAAGTACCTCCATGACAAATACATTTGGAACAAAGAGTTCAAGGTGGGCAATCTTGTTTTGTTATTCAACTCACGGTTGAGGATGTTTCCCGAAAAGCTGTAATCTAAATGGAGTGGTTCTTTTGAAATTGTGGGTGTGACACCTTTTGGTGCATTTGACTTGAAGAACAAAAACAATGAGGTATTCCGATTCAATGGTCACCTGGTAAAGCACTATTTGGGAAAAGTTGTTGATGGCCACGTGGTGGCAGTGATTCATTTCAAAAGATAGTAATCTGCATTGTACCGCGACGCTAAATCAGGCGCTTCTTGGGAGGCAACCCATGTTTCTTTTTCTTTTCTTTTCTTCTTTTGTAGTTAGGTGTTTTTTTTATGCTAACTGGATTTGACGTGTGTTGCAGGAATAAGTGTACTTTACAGCAATTGTGCCTAGAAAATTGGCTAAGTTTGGATAGAATTGTGGACCGCACAATTTTGGGTGCTACAGCAAAAGATGCTATGCGGCTGCACAATTGCATTGCAGACCGCATAAGTTGAAGGTAAAAAATGTCAACTCTCTGAATTTGGTCCGCCAGAGAAATGGCCGATCTGCGGCCGCAACATGAATTCCGTGTTCCGTAGCAAACTTGCAGCCGCACAACTAATTCTGCGGACAGCAAAATGCTAGGGCATTTTGAGCCCCCCAGGTAACAGAGTGCGGACCGCAAAAGGAATTTTGCGGCCGCACTCACTTGCCAGAACCCCTTCACTATAAATAGGAGATGATGGACACTGTTCCTCTTTTTCCCTCTCTGAGCTCAAAAAGTGCTAAAATTAGAATTTATTGTTAAATTATCTGCTCACGATCCTAAAAACTATTGATCACTCATCTCTTTCACAAATTCATCTCTGGTATGCATATTATCTTGATTAACTTCTTTTAGTTTTTAGATTTTTAATAAAACTTTGAACCATTTGTCTGTGAATCTATTTCAACAATCTCTTAGGGTGAATATGTACTGGGTAGACTGATAAATGTTCTAAGAGGAATGGGTGATTTTATTATCATGCTTAGATGTTAATTCCATGTTATAAGTGTGCAAAAATGTCAAGACCTAGGTGAATAACTGACTGACTGTTCGTCAATTTTGGAATCTGCGATCACACATGAAATTGTGAGGTTTGCAGAAGTTAAGGTATAGGGCATTATAATAACGCATGGATCCGCGGCCACAATGAAAATTATGTGGACCGAAGAAATCTTATTGCGGCCGTAGGACAACCTAGTCTCTGTGATTTTGATGACTCTCAAGTGCGGCCGCAAAGTAAATTGTGAGGACCGCAGAAATATGATTGCGGCCACAAAACAGCCAATTCTCTGTCATCAGAGAGTTGGCATTTTGGTGATGTCTGAGTTGCGGCCACAAAGAGAAATCTGCGGACCACAATCTACTCCTGCGGCCGCAAGGGAAAATTATGCGGTTTGTAATCAGAGAGTTGGAATTTTTGTGATGTCTGAGTTGCAGCAGCAAAGAGAAATCTGCAGATCGCAATCCACTTCTGCATCCGCAAGAAAAATTATGCGGTCTGCAATGCCCATTCTACAGCCGCAATGATAATTCTACGGACTGCAAGTCCTTTCCTTACAAGCATGATTCTGCTGTGTTTTAACTGTAATCTCTAGTGTATCCTTGCATTCATTCTGTGTCTGAACTTTAATTGTAACTAACAATCACCTTTTCTTGGTAGAGAACATGGTTCAATCTAGAGGAAGAGGCGACACTTCAAAAGGAAGGGGTGACCCTTCTCGGGGACAAGGGAAGAGGCCCATGGCGAGTTCCCAACAACTTGACAGCCGAAAGAGGATAGCAATAGGCAGAGGGCGAGGTGTAGACCTCTCGGAGACCAGTTCTTATGTTCCGTCTAGGAACATTTCTGGGGGCAACTCAGCCTCAATACATGAGCAGTCGGCCGTCCAATCAAGGCCACCAGGGAGATATCAGCTCAGGGATGAGCCATCATCATCTCATAGCACCTCTGATGGTTCGGAGAGTGCCAGTCAAGCTTCTGAGCCCTCCACTACACCTGTCCCCCAAGCACCAGAGACTTCAGTTCAGGACATCCTAGATGATGGGTAAGGGGGAGATGCTACGGTTGCCGGCCTTGAGCGGTCGAAGAAGAAAGAGATGTGGGAGGACAGATTCGTCAGTTTTGGCTACTTTATCTAGTTTTTGTGAGTTTTGGCCAGTGAGATGGCTCACTCTTGAGCGGCAGTTCCAATTGAAAGACCTAGAAAAGTACAATCCTGTAGTCTTGAGGCAATTCCGAGAGCAGAAGGGGTGGATGTGGGTCGCCCAGAGCGTAGTGGATGCGAATGATTATTTTGTCGGGGAGTTCTATGCCAATGTGGCGCACATCCAGAAAGGGACAAAGGTGACTAAAGTGAGGAACCTAAAGTTGCGTTTTGACCGGCACACATTGAACACCTACTTAGGGTTTGATGATGTTGAGCCCATACCGTATTTGGAAAAGTTGGCAATGGGGATGCAGCTCGCCCATGGCTAGCTGAGATTTTGACAGCTCCTGGGCCACCACCACCATGGATTACAGCAGGGGTGTCTATTCACAGAAACACCCTGAGTTTTGAGGCGAAGGGGGTGGCAGACCTTTGTATGCAGCCAACTAGACCCATGTCAGAATGAGACATACCTTCCAATCTCGCGGGCAATTCTAGTCGCCTCCATCATGGCTGGGTACCCGATCAATGTGGTTACAGTGATGTCGGCTAACATATCTGTGGTCGCCAGGCAAGCTGATACCTCCTACCCATATCCCAACACAATCACTAAATATCTTACGGATGCGAGGGTGGATCCGAGAGATTTTGACATGAAGGTGAGGGCGAAGAAGCCCTTCTCATGGTATTCGTTGATGGATGCACACGACCCTAAGAAAAAGGGTCAGCCGACTACCACCATAGGCCAGTCTGATGAGCCATCGGTGGTAGCTGCAGAGACAGCTGACATGCCATCCACTTCAGCAGAGCCTTCAGCCAGTGCAACAGCTATGTCCAGCCTCAGTGCGTCCAGTAGCCCCTCTTACAGGTTCCACCTTGGGTTTGAAGCTGGTACCGATGCTCACTGCTCCACCATCTGTGCTGCGAGTCTCCCAGACACTGGAGAGCCTCAACAACTGGATGCAGACAGCTACTGCAAAGCTGTCTGACATATCCAGTAATGTTGCAGTAGAATCCTCCATTCTGGCACCCCAGATTTCCCCTACAGTTGAAGAAACTCTGAAGAAGCTCTTGGAGAACTAGAACACAATCATGGCCACTTTGGTGCACATGTGTGAGTGATAGAAGAGCTGGACAAGGAAGTAAAGAAGATGCAGAAGCCCCAGGCCTCCAAGAGGTCAGTGGATAAGCTCCGGAGACAGGTTACCAAGCTTGCAGCAGCCAGAGACATTTCCTTTGACATGCTGATTGACCCGCACCACCCATGCCCAGATCTTACAGCACATACAGCACCAGCTGGCTAGTCTGAGGAGCCAGACCATGCTGCTGACATCGCCAAGGCAGTACGTCAGATGTTCACCAACCCAGTCACTCCCCGAGTTGAGGATGATGAGATCTAGTTGGACGAGACAGAGGTCGGTGATGCTGCTGTGGACACAGAGATGGCCAAGGAGCCATAGGGAGTTTTCTTCACTCTTACCCTTCCTTTACTTTTATTTTGTTAAGCGTTGGGGACAATGCTTATTTTTATTCAGGGGGAGGGGGGTGGAGTTTATTTGATCTATTTTGATGATTCTGAGACAATTGGTTTGTAATAACTGGCAGTATTTTCTTCTTTTTCCTTATTCTGTATATATTCTCTCTTTTCCTCTCTCATTATGTATATATCTTCCCTCATTATGTATATTCGTTATGCTTTTGACAGTTTTTGCTTTATATCTCTTTACATGTGTTTTCCTATTAGTTAGTATTTAACTGAGTAGCTTCTTTTTGAATTTGTAGCTTAGCTTCTTTTTATATTTTAGTAGATAATAAGCTTTTGGTTTTCTTAATGCTATGGTTCTTCCCAAAGGTAGTTTTTGTGTGAACCAGGTGACTCTTCCTAACGATGGATGGCGTGACAACCTTCTTAAAGGATTGAGTCCGTTTTGGTGTTTAGGTAATAATAGTAATAGTAATGAATAAAAAGACCTAATTAAGTCATGCTCGAAGAGTCAAACATGCTTCACTTGGTACCAAAACACTTAAATACGTGCTTATGGTTAAAAACAAGTTTTTTGGGGAAAGAAATAGCTCTAGTTAGTGACTCTATGACTTTTATGTTGACTTAGGCAATCATCGAATGGTTTAACTGAACCATAGTGATTTTTAATCTTGAATGTAGTTGTTGTGGGCCCTCGACTCTATCCTCTTTAACAATCCAGTTGACTGAGGGGTGAGATGTTTTTGTTGCAAGTCCATGTACCTGTGCGAATGGTCTAGAACTTGCCCCGAATGTGTTTCAAGGCAAAATCTTAAGGTTTGCTTGGCATGATAAGTGATTGTAGGCTTTTCTTCCCGCTTGAATTTTCCATTGCCTACCAATGTCGTTATCCCTATTCAACCCATTTGAGCCTCGAGCCTTTCTTATTTGATAACCATGTTACAAGCCTTCACCCATTTTGTTGTGACCTTCTCTTGGCACCCAAGCTTTCCTTGATACTCTTGTGAAAAAATTGGCTAAAAATATAAGTTTGGGGGAGAGACGAGGAACTTGAAAGAGGTATTAAGGCACAAAAAGAGAAAAGAAATGATGAGAAGGAAATGCTAGAAAAGGAAAGAACAAAAAGAAAAATGCAAAAGAAAGTGAATAAGTGGAAGAGTTGAAGGGATTCAAAGAAGAGTAATGATACAAAGCACGGAGAAATCAAAGAGGGAGAAAATGAATGTCATAATCAAGAAAGAGTGATGTTAAGCCTCTCTAGTTTCCCAAGAAAAAGAAAGTGCCTCAAGGATTTGGCAAAGCATGAGCCAAGAACAAGAAAAATGGAGTGCTTAAGGAAAAGAGAACCCACTGAACCATAGTGTATCTAACCTTGGTCCAAAAGCCTTCATTACATCCTGAAAAAGCCCTACTTGATTTCAAGCCGAGTGAAGTTACATTAGTGGCGATCTATATGAGGGGCAAGCCTATGGTACGTAAAGCCGTACTTGCGACATTCTCTTGAGAGAGATGAGTGAACCTTTCGCAAATATTTGGATTGAGTACTAAAATTTGTAGTGAGATAGGCAAAAGGAGAGTAGAGGAGGAGGAGTTTGGGATCCATAATGACCTATATGAAAGAGCGAGCTTCCTTGATGAATAAAGTCAACTCTTGATGCTCAAGTGTCACATTAAAACTATATGTGCATAAACGTTTAACTTGGCACCTTGTTGATAATACATAAGTAGTGTGGGTAATTGTTGGTCCCAATTGATGTGTGAGTGGCTCATCTTTGATTGGCTGGAATGGCCCTTAACTTGTGGAGGCGGGAACTATTTTATTTGCTTGAGGACAAGCAAAAAAACTTATGTTTGGGGGAGTTGATAAGTAGAGATTTTGACTACTTATTAGCGCCTTTTAGCTTTTGTTTTAGTCTAAAAGAGTTTAATTGTGTTCTCGAAACTGATAAAATGTGCAAAATTGCAGGAATGTTAGAAGTTGGATTCCCAAAATGAAGTCCGACGCAAAAAGGAGTAATCAAAACACAAGGCAACAAAAGGCACAAGAACTTGCAAAGTGCGGACTACAGAATTCCATCTGGGGTCGCAAACAATGAAGAAAAACCCAACAGGCTTCCCAGCAAACGACGGTCCGCAAAGGAATTGTGCAATTGTCCAAAGTCAAAGTTCCTCAAGATTGCGGATCGCACAAGAATTGTGCGGCCATAGACGACCTTGCGGCCGCAGAAAAAAAGATGCGGACTGAAGAAAAATAGATTACGGCCGTAGTGATAAATCTGCGGACCGCAGAAACTCTGCCTCGCAGCCGCAACGGAGAATTGAGGCCGCAGAATCCTAGCTCCTGCAAGATGAAGACTTCTGCAGACCGCATATGGAATTGTGCGGCTGCAGAACCTCCCGAAGGACATTTTTTGTCCGAAATTTCCAGCCCTGTATAAATAGACGAGTTTCACAAAATTAGGTCAATTTTTGACATCAGCAACTCCTGTAGTCGTTTAGCTTTGCTTCATTCATTTTGTATTTTTCTATATTTTGAGATATTTTAACATAGATTTTATTATTTTTATTTTACAATATGAGTTTAATTAGCATTTCTTCTTCTATTTCTTCAATTTCAAGCATGAGTAGCTAGATTTTTACTACGGTTGTGACCCAACCCTAGTGTGTAAACCTTATGGGTATCCAATTTAGTGCTTGTTTACGGTTGGTTGTTTATTATTTAGCCTTTTTCATGATTTAATTTGTGGAATTAATGGTTGCAAACATTAGTTTATGCCAAATTGACTTAGTCTCTACTTGAGAAAGAGAACTTAGTCTAGGAAAACTTGGCTAACAAGGAATTGGGTTAGTGGAGAGATTGAACAACCCAATTAAAGGGTTCAACCTAGAGATAGTAATAACCCGAGTTGAGCTTTTATCAACCGTTTTGTGCAATACCCATTTGGACTTGAGAAAGTCAAATTGGGAAAAATCTATCTCTGACCGAGAGGTATTGAGTGGGTAATTGAGAGTTGATAGTTATAACACACCCCGATCAACAAAACAAGCATTAAGGTTTATATCCCAGTAGGCAAATACCTAGGTGATGGTCATAACCTTAGGCCTTTTACAAAATATGTAAAATAACAAAAACAATTCTCTTAGTTTTATTTCTAACTTTGCAATCTTTGTTTTAAATTAGACATAAAAACAAGCCCAATTTGTGAAAGTGCAAATTAAGTTAGTTCAAACTCACGTACTACAATATATACTCCTAACTCCCATATATAGCTCCATATGGAAATCGACCCCGATTCATGTTGGGTACTATTATTGCAATCTACCATTTCATAACCTTGATTTGAGGTGTGAAGTGGACGAGATCATACTACAACAGGAAATGACAACATGAAACAGTCAACAAACCTTCAACCAATGGAAACAGAGAAAAACATAAAAATAGAGATTGCACAGCATCACTCATCGTGCTTTTACTCTCAACCTCACCATGAAACAATAACAATGGCACGGCATCGCCCTTCGTGCTTTTGCTCTCAATCTCTCCATAAAATGATAAATACCACAACATCACCCTTTGTTCTTTTACTCTCAATTTCATCATGAAATGATACATACGGCACGACATCACCCTTCATGCTTTAACTCTCTTCCTTACTATGTATAAATCAATAAATGAAACAATAATCTGTACGGCATCACCCTTCGTGCTTTAGCACTCTCCCTTCCCATGTAGCAAAATATATATAACATTTGGGAGGAAGAATAAGCAAGAACAAACATTGCGTCAATAACGGTTCCATAATACCGAACATCAACTTCCAATAATGCTCAATTATGACAAATAGTTCATAAGTGCAGAAATACAGTCAATTAAGTAATAAACTAGTCTAAGCATGGATATCATAATCAAAGAAGGAAGTAAATTACAATAAACAAGTCCCACCTACATGCTTTAACTCAATAACAACGCATAAGTACTCGTCAACTAACATATACGTTGCACCCGACATTTTAAACATGTAGCAAATAGGCAAACAAGTCCTAACCCCTCAAGTCATGGTCAACCATGACACTTACCACACTCCGCAGTCAATTTAGTGCTCTACCAAGGACTTTCCTCTAGAATCCACCTCCAAACCACTCGTATCTAACCACAACGACTCGATAACGTCAAATAATGCTAGGGGAATCAATTACAATACATATAGTTAGGATTTGTATACGCTTTTCCCACAAGGTCAAAAATATTAACCTCGGGCGCTTGGTCAACACCGAGGTTCGGACCAAAATTCATTTACCCATTCACCCCCAGCCCGATTATGTAAATAGTCATTGAAATCCGACCTCGAATTGAGGTCGAAATCCTGAATTTGCAAAACCCTCCAATTCTTCCTAAATCCCTAGTTTTCTACAATGGAAGAACAAAGATTAGGGCTAGACATTAATGGGTGATGTTAGTAATGGAAGAAAATGAGTTTAAATGTACAAACCTATGAATTGGTGTTGAGTTTTCTCCTCAAAGTCGACTCTAGGCTGAACTGTAATGGAGAGTTTATGAAAAATGGAAGAAATCCCGTTTTTGTAGTGTTTTAACTCAGTGACGTCAGGCCTTCTTCGCGTTCGCGAAGGGCCTGACACGATCGCAAAGAACAACAGCTCATTGTCCTACATGTTCGCGAATTACCCTTCACGTTCGCGAAGGCTTGCACCTACCTGCCTCCACGTTCGCGATCCTAGTGCCGCGTTCGCAAAGAGTAACAGGCAATTTCCCCCTCCCAGGCCCATGCCCCTACACGTCCGCGAGAAGCTTGTCGCGTTCGTGCAGGGTAAAACCCCCAACACTCCGCATTCACGACCCAACTACCGCATTCGCGTTGAAGAAAATCCTCCCCTGTCCCAACTCCCCTACACGATCGCGAGAAAAGCTTTGCGATCGCGAAGCATATGACACCTGATACAGCAGAAGCTCAAGAAACCAGAAATTTTCTATGTTCAAATGATCCGTAGGCTACTCCGAAACTCACCCAAGCCCTCGGGGCTCCAAACCAAACATGCACACAAGTCCAAAAATCTCATACGAACTAGCTCGCGTGATCAAATCGCAGAAGTAACACCTAAAACTTCGAATCTGACACCAAATCAAGTGAAATTTTCAATGAAACGTAAGAATTTCTATTTTAACAACAGGAAATCCGAGTTATGTCAAACCAACTCTGTTTTTTACCAAATTTTGCAGACAAGTCATAAATATAGTAATGAACATATACCAAGTTTCGGAACCAAAATGCCGACGCGGTAGCAATAAAGTCAAACTTTGGTCAAATATTTAAATTTTTTAAACCTTTAAACTTTAAATTTTCAACAAATTGCGATAACTCGAGCTAGGGACCTCCGAATTCGATTCCGGGCATAGGCCCGAGTGCCAAATCACGATGCGGATCCGAGTCAGTTTGCTCAAAACATTGATTGAAGTCAGCTCAAATAGATTTTTAAGGCAAGAATTCATATTTTAATCAATTTTTCACATAAACGCTTTCCGAAAAAACGCACGGACTGCACACGCAAATTGAGGAAGGCTAAAAGAAGCTATTTGAGATTTCGAAACACAAAATTAAGGCTTAAAACTCTAGATGACCTGTCGGGTTATCACATTCTCTACCTTTAAAACTATCGTTCGTCCTTGAACGGACATAGAAAAGTATATGGACTGGTAAAAAGGTGTGGATATCTACTTCGCATGTTCGACTCGGACTCCCAAGTGGTTGCCTCGACCGGCTGACCTCTCCACTGCACTCGAACTGAAGGATAACTCTTAGACCTCAACTGTCGGACCTGCCGGCCTAGAATAGCCACTGACTCCTCCTCATAAGTCACATCCTTGTCCAACTGGACTGCACTGAAATCCAACACATGGGACGGATCACCGTGATACTTCCGGAGCGTGGACACATGGAACACCAGATGGACTGCTGATAAACTAGGTGGCAATGCGAGCCTGTAGGCCACCTCATCCACTCTCTGAAGAATCTCAAAAGGCCCGACGTACCTAGGGCTCAACTTGCCCTTCTTTCCGAACCTCATCACACCCTTCATGGGTGAAACCCGAAGCAACACCCTCTCTCTGACCATGAATGCAACATCACGAACTCTATGGCCAACATAACCCTTCTGCCTGGATTGATCTGTGCGAAGTCGATCCTGAATAATCTTGATCTTATCCAAGGCATCCTGTACCAAATCTGTACTCAACAACCGAGCCTCCCCTGGCTTGAACCATCCAATTGGTGAATGGAACCGCCTCCCGTATAGTGCCTCATAGGGAGCCATTTGAATGCTTGAATGGTGTCTTCTATTGTAGGAAAACTCCTCAAGTGGTCAGAACTGATCCCAAGAACCCTCGAAATCCATAACACATGCGCGAAGCATGTCCTCCAATATCTGAATAGTGCGCTCGGACTGTCCATTCGTCTAGGGATGAAATGTTGTGCTCAACTCAACCTACATGCCCAGCTCACGCTATACGGCCCTCCAGATGTGTAAGGTGGACTGCGTACCTCGATCAGAATGATAGACACTGGCACACCGTGTAGGCGATCGATTTCATAGATGTAAATCTCAGCCAACCTCTCTGAAGAATATGTAACTGCCACAGGAAAGAAATATCCTGACTTGGTCAATCTGTACAAAATGACCCATACCGCGCGGAACTTCCTCTGAATCCGTGGGAGTGCAACAACAAAAACCATAGTGATACGCTCCCACTTCCACTCGGAAATCTCTAACTTCTAAAGTAAACCACCAGGTCTCTGATGCTCGTACTTAACTTGCTGACAATTTAGACGCCGAGATACATATGCAACTATATCCTTCTTTATCCTCCTCCACCAATAATGCTGTCGTAAGTTCTGATACATCTTGGCGGCACCCGGATGAATAGATTACCGGGAACTGTGGGCCTCCTCAAGAATCAACTCACGAAGTCTATCTACATTAGGCACACAAATACGACCCTGCATCCTCAATACCCCCATCATCTCCCACAGCAACCTGCTTGGCACTACCGTGCCGTACCGTGCCCCTAAGGACAAACACGTGAGGGTCATCATATTGTCGCTCTCTGATGCGCTCATACAAGGAAGGCCGAGCGGCTATACAAGCTAGAACACGATTGGCCTCTAGAACGTCCAACCTCACGAACTGATTGGCCAAAGCCTGAACATCTACAGCAACCAGCCTCTCACCAACCGGAATATATGTAAGGCTGCCCATACTCATTGCCTTTCTACTTAAGGCATCGGCCATCACATTGGCCTTCCCTAGATGATACAAGATGGTGATATCATAATCTTTCAATAGCTCCAACCACCTCCTCTGCCTCAAATTGAGGTCTTTTTGCTTGAATAAATACCGCAGACTCCGATGATCTGTGAATACCTCGCACGACACACAGTAAAGATAATGCCCCAAATCTTCAGTGCATGAAGAATGACTGCCAACTCTAAGTGATGAACATGATAATTCTTCTCATGAACCTTCAACTGCCACGATGCATATGCGATCACCCTGCCATCCGCATCAATACTGCACCGAGCCCAATACGAGTTGCATCACAATACACCGTGAAAGATCCTGAACACGTGGGCAACACCAACACTAGCACCGTAGTCAAAGCAGTCTTGAGCTTTTGAAAGCTCAACTCACACTCGCCTGACCATCTGAATGGGGCACCCTTCTAGGTCAATCTAGTCAATGGGGCTGCAATAGATGAACACCCCTCCACTACCGACAGTAATAACTCGCCAAACCAAGGAAACCCCGAATCTCCGTAGCTGAAGTGGGTCTAGGCCAGTTCTGAACTGCCTCAATCTTCTTAGGATCTACCTGTATGCCATCTGTCGATACAATATGCCCTAAAAAGGCAATTAGTCTAACCAAAACTCGCACTTTAAAAAGTTGGCATATAACTGGCTACCCCTCAGAGTCTGAAGTACAATCTGACGATGCTGCTCGTGCTCCTCTTGACTGCGGGAGTAGATCAAGATATCTTTAATAAATACAATCACGAAGGAGTCCAAGTAGGGCTTGAACACTTCATCAAATCCATAAATGCTGCTGGGACATTAGTCAGCCTAAATGACATCACTAGAAACTAATAATGCCCATATCGAGTCCGAGAAGCTGTCTTAGGAACATCAGATGCCCTAATCTTTAACTGATGGTAGCCAGACCTCAAATTAATCTTTGAAAACACCTCGGCACCCTAAAGCTGATCAAATAAGTGATCAATCAACGGCAATGAATACTTATTCTTGATGCTGATTTTGTTCAACTGCCAATAGTCTATGCACATCCTCATCGATCCATCTTTCTTCTTCACGAACAATACAGGCGCACCCCAGGGTGAGACACTAGGTCTAATGAAGCCCTTACCAAGCAAATCTTGCAGCTGCTCCTCCAATTCTTTCAACTTTGGCGGGGCCATACAGTACAACGGAATAGAAATGGGCTGAGTGCCTAGAGCCAAATCAATACAGAAATCAATATCCCTGTCGGGCAGCATCCCCGGCAGGTCTGCAGGAAATACCTCTGGGAACTAACGAACAATAGGCACTGAATCCATGGAAGGAACATCAGCACTAGAATCACGAATATAGGCCAAATAAGCTAGACACCCCTTCTCGACCATACGTCAAACCTTCATATAAGAGATAACCCTGCTGCTCGAATGGCCAGAAGTCCCCCTCCGCTCTAATCGAGGCAACCTCAGCAAGGCTAAGGTCACCGACTTGGTGTGACAATCCAATATAGCATGATAAGGTGACAGCCAATCCATACCTAAGATGACATCAAAATCTACCATATCAAGAAGTAGAAGATATATGCTAGTCTCAAGACTCCCAATAGTAGCCACACACGAAAAATAGACATGATCTACTACGATAGAATCTCCCACAGGTGTGGACACATACACAGAGGCACTCAAAGAATTACGAGGCACAACCGAATATGAAGCAAAGTAGGATGACACATAGGAATAAGTAGAGCCCGAATCAAATAGAACTGGAGCATCTCTGCGGCAAACTGGGACAATACCTGTGATAACAACGTCAGATGACTCAGCCTCAAACCTCGCTAGAAAAGCATAAAATTGGAGCTGGGCCCCACCACTCTGAACTGCGTCCCTAGGACGACCTCTAACTGGCAGGCCTCCACCTTAACGGCCTGGACTCTACCGCTAATGGCCTGACCTCCACCTTTGGTTGTCTGATCCCTGCGCCTAGCTGTCTGAGGCAACCGGGTTCCGAAACCATGGTACGAGAACCCTGCTGCTGTGAGCTTCACAGTGCCCGAGGGAAAAACTTATCAATGTGCCTGGGGTCACCACAAGTATAACAGGATTTTGGCTGTTATGACTGGTGACCCGGGAACTGACCTTGTCGAGTTGAGTAACCACCCTGAAAACTCTGGAGCAGAGGTGCATTAATAGGAGCTGGTGGTACACTGTAGGCTAGCTGGCTTGGATGAGACATATGAGGTCCATGACCACCTGAAGCACTGTGAGATGCTTGGAGCGCTGAGTGAAACAGCCTGGGAGGATGGCCTTTACCAAAAGTACCCCTGCCTCCAGACGAGGCACCACTAAACCCACCAAAATTACGAGGCCTCTTATCAGACCCTGCCCTCTCTCCTGTGCAAGAACCACCTCGATCCGCCTAGTAATACTAGTAGCCGTCTGAAAGGAAATCTCACTCCTAGTCTCCTTGGCCATGTGTAGCCTGATAGGGTGAGTGAGTCAATCAATAAACCTACTCACCCTCTCCCTCTCAATTGGAAGCAAGAGAAGAGCATGACGAGCTAGATCCACAAAACGGGTCTCATACTGGATAATAGTCCTACTGCCCTGCTGGAGACACTCAAACTGCATGCGGTAATCCTCTCTCAGTGTCATAGGGAGAAATTTCTCTAGAAATAGCTGTGAGAACTGCTCCCAAGTAAGTGTAGTTGACACAGCTGTGTCTGGTCAACATGTAATCTCTCTACCAACTCTTGGTGGAACCCGTCATCTGAAACACCGTAAAATTGACCCCATTGGTCTCAACTATACCCATGTTCCACAGCACCTTATGACAGCAGTCAAGATAATCCTGTGGGTCCTCAGAAGGTGTACCACTGAAGTGAACTGGAAAGAGGTCAGTAAATTTGTCCAATCTCAATAAGCGCTCAGAAGACATGGTGGGCCTATCACCGGCCTGGGCCGCAATAACTGGCTGAACTACCCCAACTGATGGTACTGCCAAAGTTTGATACTGGGGAGCCATCTACTCCGGAGTGTGAGTAGTGGGAGTCTGTGCTCCTTTCTCGGCCTGAGAGACGGCCGGTACCACCGGGAATGTACCGGCATGGGCCACACTCTCCATAAGGCCCACCAAACGGACTAGAGCATCCTAAAGCACTAGAGTAGTGATGAACCACTCCGGGACCTGAGTCAGTCCAACAAGTACAGTCTGAGCCAAAATCTCCTCATCGAAATGCACCCGAGGCTCCACTGCTGGTGCTGCTGCTCGAGCTCTAGGCTGAGCTCTGCCTCTGCCTCGGCCTCGACCTCTGCCCATTGTAGGAGCTTCCACTGGGGGCTCCGACTGCTGTCCAGCCGAATATGCAGTACGTGTTCTCACCATCTGCGAGAGAAAAAGAGTAAAAGAGTTCAATCATCAATAATAGAACAAAATCGCACAACAAAGAACAATAGAAGTGAAATTATTCCTAAACTCCGTAGCCTCTGGAAGATAAATATAGATGTCTTCGTACTGATCCTCCAAACTCTACTAAGCCTGCTCGTGACTTGTGAGACCTAGGTAACCTAGTTTTCTGATACCAACTTGTCACGACCCGAAATTTCCATGTTCGGGACCGTGATGGCGCTTAACATTACACTTACTAGGCAAGCGAACGTTAGAAAAATCCTTGAGCTAGTTTTTAAACAATTCAAACAAGTAAAACCAATTAAACAGAAATAGAGCCAAAATAAAATACGAAATAACATAACAATCCAATTTCTAGTACAACCCGGATCTGGAGTCGCAAGTACACGAGCTTCTAGAGGTTCGACAAATAGAGTCTTAAATAAATACAACTGTATTGAATAAGATGAACAATAAATAAGGAAAGAGAAAGGGGAGTTCAAGGTCTGCGGACGCCAGTAGATCTACCTCGAGTCTCCAAATAAGCTAATCCGAGCTGATGCGCCTCATGGACAGTTGGGACCAGTACCAAAATCTGCACAAAAAGTGTAGAGTGTAGTATGAGTACAACCGATCGAATATACTCCGTAAATGTCGAGTCTAACCTCGATGAGGTAGTGACGAGTCTATGACATGACACCCACATAATTAAACATGTACAGACGAAAATATACGTACGACATAACAATAAATAAAGAGTAAACATGTACGATTGGGAAGGGACATGAGAATGGGTACAAGTTACAATAACTGCAACAGGAAATTACAACATGAAACAGTCAGCAACCCTTCAACCAATGAAAATAGAGAAAAACATAATAAATAAAGACTGAACGACATCACCCATCATGCTTTTACTCTCAACTTCACCATGAAACAATAACAATGGCGCGGACTCACCCTTCGTGCTTTTACTCTCAATCTCTCCATAAAATGATAAATACGGCACGACATCACCCCTCGTGCTTCTACTCTCAATTTAATCATGAAATGGTAAATACGGCATAGCGTCACCCTTCATGCTTTAACTCTCTTCCTTACTATGTATAAATCAATAAATGAAACAATAATCGGCACGACATCACCATTTGTGCTTTAACACTCTCCTTTACCATGTAGCAAAATATATATAACATTTGGAAGGAAGAATAAGCAAGAATAAACCTTACGTCAACAACGGTTCCACAATACCGAACCTCAACTTCCAGTAATGCTCAATTATCATAAATAGTTCATAAATGCGGAAAGACAGTCAATTAATTAATAAACTAGTCTAAGCATGGATATCATAATCAAAGAAGGAAATAAATTACAATAAACAAGTTCCACCCGCATGCTTTAACCCAATAACAACGCATAAGTACTCATCACCTCACATATATGTTGTACCCGAAATTTTAAACATGTAAAAATACGCAAACAAGGCCCAATCCCTCAAATCAAGGTTAACCACGATATTTACCTCACTCCGCAGTCAATTCAGAGCTCTACCGAGGCCTTTCCTCTAGAATCCGCGTCCAAACCACTCGTATCTAACCACAATCAACTCGATAACGTCAAATAGTGCTATGGGAATCATTGAAAATACATAAAGATAGGATTTCTTTACACTTTTTCCACAAGGTCAAAAAAATCAACCTCGGGCCCGCATGGTAAAAACCCAAGGTTCGGAGCAAAATTTATTTACCCATTCACCCCCGAGCCCGATTATGTAATTAGTCTTGAAATCCGACCTCTAATTGAGGTCTAAATTCCGAATTTGAAAATACCCCCAATTCTTCCTAAATCCCTAGTTTTCTATCATGGAAGAACAAAGTTTAGGGCTAGAAATTAATTGGTGATGTTAGTAATGGAAGAAAATGAGTTAAAGTGTACAAACCTATGAATTAGTGTTGAGTTTTTCCCTCAAAATCGCATCTAGGCCGAGTTCTAATGGAGAGTTTATGAAAAATGGAAGAAATCCCATTTTTGGACTGTTTTAAATCACTGGCGTCAGGCCTTCTTCGCGTTCGCGAAGGGCCTGACGCGATCGCGAAGCACAGTAGCTCATTGGCCTAGTGTTCGTGAATTACGCTTCGCGTTCGCGAAGGCTTGCACCCATCTTCCCCCGCGTCCGCGATCCTAGTGCCGCGTTCATGAAGAGTAACAGTCAGTTTCCCCCTCCCAGGCCTATGCCCCTGCACGTTACCGAGAAGCTGGTCGCGTTCGCGAAGGGTAAAACCCCCAACACTCCGCGTTCGCGACCCAACTATCGCGTTCGCGATGAAGAAAATCCTCCCCTGTCCCAACTCCCCTTCGCGATCGTGAGAAAGGCTTTGCGATCGCAAAGCATATGACACCAGATACAGCGGAAGCTCAAGAAACCATAAATTTTCTAAGTTCAAATGGTCTGTAGGCTATCCGAAACTCACCCGAGCCCTCGGAGCTCCAAACCAAATATGTACACAAGTCCAAAAACCTCATACGAACTCGCTTGCGTGATCAAATTGCCAAAGTAACACCTAGAATTACGAATCAAACACTAAATCAAGTGAAAATTTCAATGAAACTTAAGAATTTCTATTTTAACAATCGAACATCTGAATTACGTCAAACCAACTCTGGTTTCTTACCAAATTTTAGAGACAAGTCATAAATATAGTAATGAACATATACCAAGCTCCGAAACTAAAATCCGGATCCGGTAGCAATAAAGTCAAACTTTGGTCAAATCTTTAAATTCTTTAAATCTTTAAACTTCAAATTTTCAACAAATTGCGATAATTTGAGCTAGTGACCTCCGAATTAGATTCCGGGCATACGCCCGAGTCCCAAATCACGATGCTGACCCATCAGGACCATCAAAATACGGATCCGGTTCTATTTGCTCAAAACATTGATCCAAGTCAACTCAAATGAATTTTTAAGGCACAAATTTATATTTTAATTAATTTTTCACATAACCGCTTTTCGAAAAAAGATACGGACTGCACACATAAATCGAGAAAGGCTAGAAGAAGTTATTTGAGGTTTTGAAAAAGAGAACTAAGACTTAAAACTCTAGATGACCTATCGGGTCATCACACCTAGTATTGATATTCTTCAACATGAAGTTAGAGACCGACATCTTTTTTATGTTAGGCTACGCATGACTTATGATACTCCATGCTTGGATATTTTAGCTTGGGGTGCATGGGAAAGGAAAAAGGGATATTGTTACAATACCCACATTATTTTAAGTTCTTTGGTGTAGTCTTCTTATAAATTTCTGGTGATTTTCATCGGTTGAACTGTATTTTTTAGGGTTGCGTTAAGCTTAAAATTATATTTTCTTCGAAATATATGCGAGGAACAAGAAAAAGATAATGTTAAAGAGAAAAATCTTAAGCTGATTCAACAAAAAGTATTTTCTTATCTATGATTGATGAAAGTCAAAGGAAATAGAGAAAAATCTTAAGCCAATTCAACAAAGTATTTTTTATCTATGATTGATGAAAGTCAAAGGAAATAGATGTGTATTGTTTGATGACATTAGTAGAAGATTATTACCAAAAAGAGATAAGTTGTTAATGGCTTGTTGGCTAATATAAGTGATAGAAACACTATATTACTAAGTAAATGAATGTCCATTAATTCTGGGAAGTTGGTCATTTAATTGTTCCAACAATAGTAATTATAAGTTATATGTTGCTATCTCACATCTTCATATTTCATCGACACTAGATAAAGATTCCTGTGCATCTCTCTTTTCCAGTTATAGTCCTGGGGCAATCTTGAGTATTAGATATCTGACATTAATATTCATTATACAAGAAGCTTTCACAATGGCTGCGTTTCTCCTCCATTACTTATTCTTCACATTAGATGTCATTAAATTTTACTTCTTTTTTTCCATCTAGAATTCTTAAATTGGAATTTAGGATAAAAGTTTTCAGGATATTTATGGAAGAATGTGTCAAGGAGATTTTTTGGAATTCAAGATAATATTACAAGGAGATCTAGTTGGTATTAGTCCACGTCTCACTGTATAAGAGGAGGAATATCCTAGTTTTTTTTTTTCTTACTTGTATTTATATTTTTTTTTTTCCTATTTTATTTTATTTAAAGACCTTTCCAACTCGTTCTTCATGCTCTGTTAATCAAACTTATCAAAGCAATATACAAAAAATCTATATTAAAGAAACTTACCACATCCTTTGAGAAAGTCAACGATTGAATTTAGGTTTAGTGGAAAGATATAGTATATTTTTTTGACTCCCAAAATGAGATTGTTGTCATGAACAAAAGGAGAATTATTCATTTTCTGTATATATCCCACTCAGTCCACGGTCCAGGATAAATCACGATATGCAACAAAACATGGACCTATACATGTTTAATGAACTCAAATTGTACTTAGTCCGAGTTAGTTAAAACATAATCAAGTTATCGATTCAGGTTACCGCAGTTGTAGCTTGTCTTTCTAACCGGCACCACACTTTTAGAGAAAATAAATAGTAAGTTAATTTTCCTTTTTCCTATTATTGTTGGCTAAATCAACTCAAATATACTTTTAATATCGTGATTGATATTATTTATAGGGTCAAGCCTACATGATTTTTCTTAAAAGATTTCGCACGAATTAAAGTATTCCTATGAGAATTTCATAGAATAGCCACAAACAGACAATATTTACTAACTATTAGTCACTAAAAAAAATAACAACTAAAAGTTACCAATGATATACAAAATAAAAACCACCTAGCAAAAATTAACAAAACAATTTTAATTTTTTTTATCAATTGGTATGTTTGGAATTTGCTGAATAACGCATAAATAAGGCAAATAATTTTAGGGAGATTGAAGGTGATTTGGACTAGTTTGGAGTCAAAATTCGTTATTATGATATACAATATTCAAAAATTATTGGCAACTGTTTTTCCAGCGGGTATGATTAGAATTTGTTGAAAACACATAGATGAGGAAATATATAATATTTGAAGAAGACCGGAGGTGATTTGGACAAATTTTGAACCAAAATTCATAGTTTAAATTGACTTTAAAAATTTCTCGGCGATATATATATCTAATATTTTTTCTCACACCTATCTCACATACAGGTATACATGAATATACAGAGGATACACAAGAGACATACATTCGATACATATAGGATACACAAATGATACATCAAAAATACACAATGAGATACACATACCATCTTCTTTTTTTTGGTCGAACAAACCACATCTTATTCACAACAGCAAAAGAAATTACGACTCCAAGAGTCCAAGCCTAAGAAATTACACTCCACTTTACGGTCTACTCCTATTCAGCCTCATCTATACATCTCCTCTCTTTAGTATATCTTCCAGCCATGATCTATCTTTACAATTTGTCTTTCCATATAATCTAGGATCCTATGCTCAGGGTGATAAGCATTGATTCCACAAAGTTTCATCCAATACTAGCAGTTATGTTGTTGCACTTCACACTGCCACCACTTTTGGCCCTTTATATAGATATGATTCACCCACTTTACCCATAGGTTGTCAGTTTTTTTGGCAATATTTCATACATATATTTTCTACAGCAGCTTCATTCCACACAATGCGGTCAACAATACTACACCCCCTTCCTTCTTTGGTCTACACACTAGGTCCCAAGTTATCAGAGGAGAGTTATTAGCATTGATGTGTCAACTCTATAAGATCTCCTGCATATAGCAACTATTTGCTTTACCAATTTCCTGGGCAGAATAAACATGGATTCCCAGTATGAGTGTATGTGCAGTAGTATTAAGTTGATTAACTGGACTATCCCTGCGTATGATAGATGCGTAGAACCCAAGTTTTCACTCTGCATGTCATTTTGTCCACTAACATACGCTCTACTGCAGATAGCTTCTTTGCTGATATAGGAACTCCCAGATATCTGAATGGAAGCTTCCCTTTTGTGTACCTGTCAGCCCACATAAATCATCTGCAACCTGATCCTCTATATAAGTAGTGAAACTATTTTATTTTGCATTATTTGTGCACAAGCCTGATGCATTTGAAAAAGTCTTGAGTCCCCTTAGCATGAGCAACACTGAATTGAACTCCTCTTTACTGAAGATAAGCATATCATCTGCAAAACATAGGTGATTTAGCCCCAGACCCTTATATTATGGGTGAAATGCAAACCCCTCTAGTGTTGTTACCCTCTTCATGATCCTTGTGAAATACTCCATACTAATAACAAAGAGAAGGAAAAGATAGGATCCTTGTCTCAGTCCTTTTTCCCTGTGAACTCACCATGTATTCCATCATTTAGAGCAATTGAATACTGAGGTGTAGAATAACAGTGCCAAATAGGCGGGCTGGACTGAATTTGGACGAGTCAAGATAGGCTGTGTCAATAAATGGGTCAATGCTTTTAATTCAGGAGCTAAACTCCACACATTAAAATACTCGAATGGTTTCCTGTCCTGGGTCCTTGTATCTTCCCAGGTTATGATAGTAGGACAATGATCATACAGACCTTCATTCATGAGCAGTTATCTCCTTAAAATCTCTCCACAAGCTCCCTTTCAATGCCCGGTCATTGAATTTATATACCATTGTTACAAAGAATTTTCTCCCAGTGCTCCTATGCTCCACTTCACTATCTATCAGTTGAGCAGTTTCCTTTGTTCCATTGAGATTGTATTGCATTGGTTTCTAGAATAACCAATTTCTCCTCCATCATGTGTTGTTAGGTTTGTTGTAAATGACCATCCACTACAAAGATTAAGAGCAACTCTCTAAGCCTTAGCTCTCTTAATCTTTGTTTCCAGGAGTCCAAACGAGCTGACCTTTGAATTATACATGAAGACTTGCATTTCATTTTGCTTGTCAACCTTGTTTAGTCCCCCAGTATTTCGAAAACCAATCTTATAAATTAGGGATAGGGTTTCTCCTCTCCTACTATGCCCAAGGTCTGTACCAACCTTACCTCCTTTATGATTAGGAGGTCTAGTTCCTGCTTGTTGATATTCTTTCCCTTCCTTGCTAAGTGCTGTAAATGAGTTACTTGTAGTAGTAACATCCTCTGAGTTGTTCTGCCTTGGAGGAAAATGACTCAAATTTTGGCTAACCTCCTTATCCCTACTTAACATTGATTGTTTCTCCCCTTGTATAGAGGTTTGTTTCCCTTTTGGTATACCCTGCTTTAGATCCATCTAGTTGTCATTTCTATTTGTTGGTTCCTTTATTAAGTTTTTTCCCCACAACCTCGTCTCTTTGTTGTCTTATGCACTCACTCACATCATGCCCAAAGTTTTTGCATCTAGCACCAAAGATTGGCTTCCATTCATACTCAATTGCTTGTTCCGCAATTTTTCCCCATTAATTATCAAACATCACCGTAGAAGGATATGCTGATTAAGGGGAATTTCTACTAGTATTCTAGCAAATGTCAATCTCTCTTTGTGAGTGGTAGCATTGTCTGCCTTTAACGGATTTTCAGCTTAGCTTGCAATCATAATCTAATCAACTTTCTCCCTATATTTGATAACTAGACCAGGCAATATGATCCATATGGGTACTTTGTCCATCTTCTCTTTGGTAACCTCAATTTTTGGTTTTTATGGCTTTACAATTACTGACTTCCGATCAAATATTTGAAACCCTTCCTCCACTGCCTTCTCCCTTATCCTTAATGCTGCGGAATCTTACTAAGAATACTCCTCGATCACCTTAGCTACTTTGTAATCCCCTATGTCTTTTATATTCTTCCGAAATATCCGTCCATCATAGATTGAAGAGGATTAGACCCCAATACAAAGAAAATCACAACTATACTCCAATACTCAATTTCATCCTGAATATCCTCTATGGTTATCTTAACATTAGTTCTAGCACTCCCCTGAGTTGTTAGGTCGTCCATTTTTAGCAAGAGGTGTACCTACTACCTTACTCTAGGAGCTATTCGATTTTGAATTCATTTCTAGGGTTTTAGGATTACCTATCATTGTATTCCTCTCCGTGTCCTCCTCCACCATATCCCCATGATGATTTGCTTGAGTTCTAATCTATTTCTATACTATCTCGATGTTGATCGGCATTGATGTCACCTGTGATTCCTTTACTGCTTGTTGGCTCAACTTCAAATTGTAGAATTCCTTGCAATTCATTGAAGTTTTTCATATTTTTGGCATCCTCCAATCGGGGAATCCCTCTCTTCTCTACTATGAGATCTGGTACACTCTCTTGTGGTCTCTTCCCTCTTCCCTTGTCTTCAATTTCCTTTCCATGTTCAGCTTCCGGTGAGAGAAAATTTAATCTTAGAGAGAGATAGCTTTCATGCGGATCACTTGTTTTATCTATATGAACTTTCACATATCATCTTCTTTTATGTTCATATTCTATTTCGAATTTAGTACAAATTTCAATTCAAACTACCTCAAATCTCCACCAAACCATCCAAAAATTAAGATTCAAACTCCTTGAGATGTATCCAGTCTATTATAATGATACCAACTCAAAACAACAATTTGCTTCTTTTTTTTTTCTACAAACGTTGAGTCTATACTTATGTTATACAATAGTTGTATTACATGTTTGTTTGCTACTATAGGATCTATTATCAACAAATTGTCCTCCAGTCTATTATAATGATACCAACTCAAAACAACAATTTGCTTCTTTTTTTTTCTAGAAACGTTGAGTCTATACTTATGTTATACAATAGTTGTATTACATGTTTGTTTGCTACTATAGGATCTATTATCAACAAATTGTCCTTCAAACTTTGCTATTCTGGGAGGAGATTACCACACAAGTCATTTACTAAACTAAAGTATCTACTTATACTCATTCAATAGGAATAGCCCTAGCAAGATAGTCGCAAACATGAGGACGTTATACGTTAACATGAGAAAGCTTTGTCAAAAACAATTTTTTGTAACTTTTCTGGAATTCATAAGTTTAGAATATATTGCCGTGTATATATCGAAGCCATTTCTCTAAATGAGGGAGGTAGACTAAAGAGAGGGAGAAGCATATAGATAATCAATTGGGGCTAATATTGATAGCATTTGACTAATACTGGCAGTATTTTATGAATTGGATAATTTTGGTAGAATTTTAGCTCTAGAAAGCAAAATGGATTGTTTTCTCCACTCCTATACCTTATATGTAAGTTTCAACTATCAATATGTGGCTTTGTTCGCATATCCCAACAATTATATTAGAACTCAAAAGTTTTGACGAAAGTCTATGTCACGACCCAAAATCCCAACCTGTCGTGAGGGTGCTTAACACATTACTATACAAGCAAACAATCACATAACAACTACACATTGAGTTAAAAACGTGGTTTAATAAGTTCAACAATGGAAAGTCTCATAAATAATTGGAAAAAACAATTGCAACTCAATTAGAACAAATCCCAAAATCCTGGTGTCACCGAGTGCATGAGCTACTAATGTCAACATAGTCTAAGACACTGGTACAACTATTTGAGAAAATAGAACAGTACAAAAATAAAATGAAAGGATGGAGAGTCAAGGTCTGCGGGCATCATAGCAGCTACCACGAGGTCTCCGAACAGGCACTATCAGCACTCTAGCAACCACTGTGTCCAGGTGTGCAGCAGAGTGTAGTATGAGTACAAGCGACCCAATATACTTAATAAGTAACATGACTAACCTTGACTGAAAGCAGTGACGAGCTCAGAAAGATACAGTCTGATTCAAACTAATGACAACACAGATATAACAAGCTAATGATAGTAATAACTCAGAAAACTTCCATATTCAGCTCGTCCGCAATACAGAAGTTTGGTTATGCTTTCAAGTTCAATAATTTAAGCTCAACACTAAGAAAATATGCCAAGTACAGCTAGCATGAGGAATGTTACATCTCTATGCCTACATGTCAAATATGCATGTCAAATGTAATGCATCACATTGATAATCCCAGGGACTCACACTCTCAGAGTACTCAATCTGTCTATCTCAAACTCCCATGCATCATATGCAATCACTCAGCACAGTACGGGTACCTACGATCACTGCTAGTATGTCAGACTCCGGAGGGGCGGATCCTGCTCTAGCGCTAATATAAAGCCTACAAGGCCTGCTGCGGCATGCAGCCCAATCCATAATAATAAATAAGTCAATAAGGCCTGTTGCGGCATGTAGCCCGATCCATGATATCACTCATAATCCAACTCTCAGGCCTCAACTCAGTCATCAATCTCTGTACTCTCACGGGCTCAAAAATCTCATACCACTCAGCCCAAACAATTATAACACGATATAACAGTAAATGATAACAAAGACTGAGATATGCAATGAATAAATATGTTTGAATATATAATTGCAAGTTAAGCAAATAACTCAATAGCACAATGGATCTCAGTGGGTCCCAACAGAATAAGCACATAGCCTAAGCATGATTTCTAACATGAATCACAACTCAATTATTCTAACACATAGGAATTATATGGATAAAATAAGACTAAATAACTACATAGTACCACAGAATCAACTAAGTCACAGTTACCGTGGTGCATGTGATAAGCGTGGATTTTGACTACTTATTAACACCTTTTTGCTTTTGTTAATTTATGTTCCCGAAACTAATGAAAGTGTGTAAATTGCAGGAATGTTGGAAGTTGTAGCTCCCATGATGAAATCCGACTAAAAAAGGAGTGTTTCGACTCACAAGGCAATAAGGGGCGCAGAACTTAAGAAGTGCGATTCGCAGAAGGATTCTACGGCTGCAAAGGACTGCAAAATTCCATCTGCGGCCGCAGATCAAGTAAAAGAGCCCAGCATAGTTTTAGCCAATGTGCGTACCATACATGAATTGTGCGGCCGCAGACCAAGGTCTGCACTGACAAAATATTCAATGTTCAGAAGATGCTTTGCAGCCACAGAAGTTGTTTCAAAGTTCAGAAGATTCTTGTGTGGCCGCAGAAGATGGTTTGCAGCTGAAATCCAGAATTGTACAGCAATAGAATCCAAGAACCTTCCAGTTGAAGCAATATGTGGATCGCACATGGAATTGCGCGGCCGCAGAACCTCTCGAGAGGCATTTTTGTCAGTGAATGGGCCACTATAAATAGACGAGTTTCACATTTTTAGGTCAAGTTTCGAAGTTTGAGCTGTTGTAACCGTTACATTTTGCCATTTTAGGAAGTTTGTGATTATTTTAAGTTTTAAACATCATATTTTATCATTTCAATCTTAGATTATGAGTTTAATTAGCATTTCTTCTTTGTTTTCTTCAATTCTCACTATGAGTAGCTAGATTCTTACTAGGGTTATGACCCAACCCTAGTGTGTAAACCTTATGGATATTTAATTTAATACTTGTTTATGATTGAGTGTTGATTATTTTGCTTAGTTCATGCTTCAATTTTAGAATTAATGATTGCAAACATTGATTCATGCCTTTTTAACTTGGTCTCTACTTAAGAAAGAGGACCTAGTCTAGAGTAACTTGGCTAACAAGGAATTGGGCTAATTGAGGGTTTGATTAGCCTAATTAAAGGGTTCAAACTAGAGATAGTGAGAATTCGACTTGAGCTCATATCAACTATTTAGTTTGATACCCATTTGGGGTTGAGAAAGCTAAATTGGGCAAAATCACTCTTTAACCGAGAGTTATTGAGTGGGTAACATAGAGTTGAGAGCTATAATACACCCCAATCAACAAAACAAGTGTTAACGTATGTAACCCATTAGGTGAACACCTAGGTTATGGTCACATCCCTAGGCTTTTTAACTATTTGAAAAAAGTACCAATAACATTCATCCGCTTCTAGTTTCTTTTCTTAGCATATAATTGCTAAAGTAAAATTAGAATTAGAAATCAAAACCTATTGTTTGGAAGGATAATTCAGTTATTCCGTTCACTTTCCTCGAGTATATACTCCTAACACCCATAGTAACTCCTTTTAGAAATCGACCCCGACTCCTGTTCGGTCTATTTTTCCAATGACCGTTTCCACTCACTATTGAGTGTAGATTGAATGTGGATTGACACACCCACACGCCCATCACCTAGCATGTGCGACACCTCAACACCAAGCATATAACACGAATTTCAGGGATTCATACCGTCAATACCATGTTTAAAAGTGTTACATACTCAATGTGCGCAACTCAATGATCCAATAAACCCTTTCCTCGCGAATCGGCCTCTGAAAGAATCGAATCTAGTCAAAAATAACTTAATGTAATCAATGCAAGTTATAGGAATCGATCCCATACAATAAAACTATGTTTTGTAACCAAATTCAAAAAGTCAACCCAAAA
Source organism: Nicotiana obtusifolia (assembly GCA_002018475.1). Lineage (NCBI taxonomy): Eukaryota > Viridiplantae > Streptophyta > Magnoliopsida > Solanales > Solanaceae > Nicotiana > Nicotiana obtusifolia. Next base: position 47,669 of record MCJB01010531.1, on the reverse strand, counting down.
GGTCAACCCCGAGCTCACGCCTCAGAACACGACAAAATTCACAAAATACGAACATCCATTCAATAACGTGTCCAACCATACCAAAATAATCCAATTCCGACTACAAATTGAATCTCAAATCCACAAATATTACTCTACAATACATAGACCACAAATCCCCCAAATTTCACCTTTAAACACATAATCTAGGTGTAGAAATTTTATCAATGGGTATTCAATATTATTGGATACAAGTGATAAAAGATGTCTTACCTATTGAATTAGAGTGAAACCCGTCTCAAAAATTGCCACAAACCGAGCTTCCGAAGTACAAAAATGAGAGAATTCTCAAAACCTTACTTTGTCGCAATGCGGACAGAAAAGCCACATCTGCGGTTCCTCTTTTGCGGAATAATAACCGCTTCTACGAAGCCCATTAAATCCCAACCAGCCTCTTCTACGGCTCTCACCCCGCTTCTACGGGTCCGCTTTTGCGATAAAGCCTCCAAGGCCAACCTCAGCTCCTGCGACCATCTGCCCGCACCTACGAGCTCGTAGGTTCGAAAATATTCTCGCACCTGCGCAAACACCTAGCCTTGCCCAATTCCGCATATGCACCCTCCTGGCCACTTCTGCGGCTCTGCACCTATGGCCAACTTCACGCACGTGTGGTTACCAAACCTGAACATAGCAGATTTTCCTTAAGTCCCCAAACTCAATCCGGAATCAATCTGATTCTCACCCGAGGACCCCGAGACCCCATCCAACACATGCCAACACCTTTTAAAATGTTATGCGAACTTAATCGAGGCCTTAAATCACATCAAACAACGTCAAAAACATGAATCACACCTCAATTCAAGCCTAATTTTGAAACTAATAATTTTTAAACTTCTACAATAGATGCTGAAACCTAACAAACCAACTCCGATTGAGCTCAAATTTTGCACACAAGTAATAAATGACACAACGGACCTATTCCAACTTCCGGAACCAAAATCTGAGCCCAGTATAAAAAAAAGTCACCTCTCGATCAAACTTCTCAACTTTCTAAACCTTCAACTTTCTAACTTTTGACAATTCAAGCCAAAACGACCTACAGACCCCGAATCAATATCCGAACATACTTCTTAGTCCAAAATCACCATACAGAGTTATTAGAAGCTCCAAACTCCATTCCGAAGTCGTTTACTCATAAGTCAACATCCGGTCAACTCTTTCAATTTAAGCTTCCAACCTTGGGACCAGGTGTCCCAATTCATTCCAAAACATCACCGTAACCAAACCAACTAACCCGACAATTCCTATAACTACAAATAAATATAGAATAAGCAATAAATGGGGGAAGGGGGCTACAATACTCAAAACGACCGGCCGGGTCGTTACATTTTCCCTCTCTTAAACAAACATTCGTCCTCAAACAGGTCTAGAATCATACCTGGAATCTCAAATAGGTGTGGATAGCTGCTCCGCATCTCCTGCTCGGTCTCCCAAGTAGCCTCCTCGACTGGCTGACCTCTCCACTGAAGCTATATTCAATGACCTCAACTTTCAAACCTACCGATCCAAAATTGCCACCAGCTTCACACCATAAGCCAACTCTCCATCTAAGAGAATCGTGCTGAAGTCTAAAACATGAGACAGATCACCGTAGTACTTCTAGAGCATGGAAACATGAAACACTAGGTGACTACTCGATAGACTAGGTGGCAATGCAAGCTTGTAGGCCACGTCTCCAATCCTCTCAAGGACCTCAAAAGAGCTAATATATCGATGACTCAACTTGACCTTCTTCACAAACCTCATCACTCCCTTCATGGGAGATACTCTAAGAAATACCTTCTCTCCCACCATATAGGCAACATCACGAACCTTCCGATCGGCGTAACTCTTTTGTCTAGACTGTGCCGTGCGAAGCCGATCCTGAATCAACTTGACCTTTTCCAAAGCATCCTGAACCAAATTAGCACCCAACAGGCTAGCCTCACCCAGTTCAAACCAACCAACCGGAGTCCGACGCTGCCATATAAGGCCTCATACAGAGCCATCTGAATACTCGATTGGTAGCTGTTTTTGTAGGCAAACTCTGCAAGCGGTCGAAACTGATCCCAAGAAACCCTGATATCCATAACACAAGCATGTAGCATATCCTCCAACATCTGAATGGTACTCTCGGACTGTCCGTTTGTCTGAGGGTGGAAGGATGTACTCAACACAACCCGTGTTCCTAACTCTCACTGCACTGCTCTCCAAAACTACGATGATACATATGAATAAGTGGAACCGGGGTTAAATAGTATGAAAGAATACATGTGGCACACTGAAACAATACTTGTGATCACTGCATCTGAAGCAACAGCCTCTAGCCTGGCAGAAAAAACATAGCATCGGGCCAGACCACCACCTGATCGCAGTCCCCTTCTAGGGCGACCTCGAGCTGCTTGAGACCCACCCCGAGCTGGCTGAGCGGGTGTGGAAGTCGTAGCCTGACCCCTCTGTTAAATTGGGCCAAACTCTCCACACTCGAAGCAACTCCGATCCTTCAATGGCAGCGGGGACTGAATCGGACTCCTAGAACCAGAATAACTACTAGAAGGACCTGGTACAGATGAACCCTAAACTGATGGAGTACGGGATGAACTTTGAGCTAGGAGGGCATTGAGAGATGACTGACCCGAATGAGCATTGTATGAACCATGGCTAGCTGATGCACCACGATGAACCGGACGAGCCATCTGAGCGGGCCTATAAGGACGACCTCTGCTGTGGTAGGACTGTCCTCCAAATGAGGCACTGCTGAAACAACCCGAACCACGAGGCCTCTTGGCCTCCCTCTCCTCATGATCTTGACTACGGACCTGCTCTAGCCGCCTAGCAATATCAACCACCTCATAGAACCTCGCACTTGAAGCAATCTCCCGAGTCATGATGAAGCGCAGCCCATAGTTGATGCCATCAATGAACCTTCTAATCCTCTCCCTCTCAACAGGAACCAACCATATCGCATGACGAGCCAACTCTGAAATATCATCTCATACTGGGTCGATGACATACCCTCCTGGAGTAGCTAATCAAGCTGCCTATGCAACTCCTCCCTGCGGGTCTATGGAACAAACTTCTCTAAAAAGAGAACTGAGAACTCAGGCCACGTAAGTGGTGCAGCGCCGGCTGGCCTGCTTAACTCCTAGGCCTCCCACCATCTGAAGGCTACACCCGACAGCTGGAAAGTAGTAAATGAGACTCCACTGATCTCCAGAATACCCGCCGTGCGAATGATCCGCTAACACCTATGTTAGAAATCCTGAGCATCCTCTGACTCAGCTCCACTAAACTCTGGAGGCCTAAACCTCCCAAACTGCTCTAGCCTTTTCTGCTCCTCGTCACTCATAGGTGGAACAACCTGGGCCCGAGAAGCTGCAACCGGCTGGGCTAGTAGTACCCCTGGTGTCTGGAGTCCCTGAACTACCTATTTTGGAGTACGGGTAGCGGGAGTCTGAGCACCTCCCCCCACCCGAGAAGTGACTGGTGCGGCCAGAACTGAAACCGCCTAAGCAAGGCTAGTGCATACAGTCAGTATATGGGCCAAAGCCTCTTGAAGGCCTAGAATCACAATGGGCGCAACTGGTGCCTGAGCTGGTCCCATCGGCTTGACCGCATCTGGTACCTACTCCTGAGCTAGAGCAACTGGTGGCTCCACAGCTGCTGCTCTAGCTGCAGTACGCGCTGCACCTTAGCCTCTCTCGCGGCACCAGCCTCTCGCGGCCCTAGGTGGTGGTACTGATGGTCGTCCACCTAATCCAGTCGCACATGTCCTCACCATCTGTGAGAGAATAGAATAATAGAAGTTGCATTTCTAGAATCAACAAATGTGCACGACAAGAATAAAAAAAAGTGAAGTTTCCTAATGGTTTGATAGCCTCTCGAAGATAAGTACAGACGTCTCCGTACCAATCTGCAAGACTATATTATACTTGCTCATGACTCGTGAGATCTAAGTAACCTAGTGTTCTGGTACCAACTTGTCACAAGCCAAATCCCAACCTGTTGTTCTGGTGCCTAACACATTACTAGCCAAGACGACAATCACATAACAACTACGCATTGAGTTAAAAACATGATTTAATAAGTTTGACAGTGGAAAGTCTCATAAATAACGGATAAAAATAACTGCAACTCAGCTATAACAAATCCCAAAATATGAGCTACTAATGTCAACATAGTCAAAAACTCTAGTAAAACTATCTCAAAAGATAGAATAGTACTGAAATAAAATGAAAGGAAGGAGAGTCAAGGTTTGCGGGCGTCATAGCGGCTACCTCGAGGTCTCCGAACAGGTACTATCACCACACTAGCAACCACCGCTTTCAGGTGTACCTAGATCTGCACACAAAGTGCAGAGTGTAGTATGAGTACAACCGACCCAATGTACTCAATAAGTGACAGGATTAACCTTGGGCTGAAAGTAGTGACGAGCTTAGAAAAAGATATAGTCCAATCAAAATAATGATGAAACAGATATAACAAGATAATGACAGTAATAACTCAGAGAACTTCCATATTTAGCTCGTACGCAATATAGAAATTTAGGCATTCTTTCCAGTTCAACATTTTAAGCTCAACACTGAGAAAATATGCCAAGTACAGCTAGCATGAGGAATGTTACATCTCTATGACTACATGTCAAATGTAATGCATCACAGTGATAATTCGAAGTACTCACCCTCTTAGAGTACTCAATCTGTCTATCTCAAACTCCTACTCATCACACGCAATCACTCAGCACTGTACGGGTGCCTACACTCACTGCTAGTATGTGAGACTCCGGAGGAATGGATGTTGCCTAAGCGCTAATATAAAGCCTATAAGGCCTGCTGCAGCGTGCAGCCTAACCCATAATAATAAATAAGCCAATAAAGCTTGTTGTAACGTGCAGCCGATCCATAATAATAATAATAATATAAATAAAGCCAATATGGCCTGCTGCGACGTGCAGCCCGATCCACCATATCACTCACAATCCGGCTCTCAAGCCCCAACTCAGTCATCAATCTCTCTAGTCCCACGGGCTCACAAATCTCATACCACTCAGCCCAAACAATGATAACATGATGTAACAGTAAATGATAACAGAGACTGAGATATGATATGCAATCAATAAATATGACTGGGTACATAATTGCAACTTAAGCAAATAACTCACAACATAAATGACCTCAGTGGGTCCCAACAGAATAAGCACATAGCCTAAACATGATTTCTAATATGAATCACAGCTCAATTACTCTAACACCTAGGAATTACATGGATAAAATAATACTAGATAACTACACAGTACCACAGAATAAATCGAGTCACAATTACCACGATGCACGCCCACACGCCCGTCACCTAGCATGTGCAACACCTCAACATCAACCATATAACACGTATTTCAGGGAATCATACCCTCATTATCAAGTGTAGAAGTGTTATTTACCTCAAAGTAAGCAACTTTATACTGTAACAAACCCTTTTCTCGCAAATCGGCCTCCGAACGACTCGAATCTAGTCACAAACAACTTAATATAATCAATACAAGTTATAAGAATCAATCCCCATATGATAAAGCTAAGTTCTTTAACCAAATTCAAAAAGTCAACCCAAAACGTCAACCCCGGGCCCATGCCTCGGAACTGACAAAATTTATAAAATCCAAACACTTATATAACGAGTTCAACCATACCAAAATCATTCAATTTCGACCACAAATCGAACCTCAAATCCCCAAATCTTACTCTCCAATACATAGACCACATATCCCCCAAATTTCACCTTGAATACACATAAACTAGGTGTAGAAATCACTAGGTATTTAAAATTATTGGACAAAATTGATCAATGATTGCTCACCTCTTGAATTAGAGTGAAACCCCTCTCAAAAACCGCCACAAGCCGAGCTTCCAAAGTCCAAAAATGAGAGAATTCTCAAAACCTTCGATTATAACCTTCTGCCCAGACGTCTCGGCACCTGAGGACACAAAAGCCGCATCTACGATTTTGCTTATGCGGAAAAACAACCGCTTCTGCGAAGCCCACTAAAGTCCCGATCAGCCGCTTATGCGGCTCTCACCCCACTTCTATGGGTCCGCTTTTGCAACAAAGCCTCCAAGGCCAACCTCCGCTTCTGCGACCATCTGCCGCACCTGCGAGCTCGCAGGTGTAGAAATTTCCTTACACCTGCGCAAACACCCAGTGTTGCCCAATTCAACATATATGCCCTCCTGGCCGCTTCTGCAGCTCTGCACCTGCGGCCAACTCCACGCAGGTGCGGTTACACCAAACCTGAACATAGCAGATTTTCCTTAAGTCCCCAAACTCAATCCGAAATCAATTCGATTCTCACCCGCGGCCCCCAGGACCCCATACAAACATGGAAACACCTCTTAAAACATAATGCAAACTTACTCGAGGCATCAAATCACATCAAACAATATCAAAAATATGAATCGCACCCCAATTCAAGCCTATTAAAACTAATGGGTTTCCAACTTCTACAATCGATGTCGAAACCTATCAAATCAACTCCAATTGACCTCAAATTTGTACACAAGTCATAAATGGCACAACAGACCTATTACAACTTTTGGAATCAAAATTCGAGCATGGTATTAACAAAGTCAACTCTCGGTCAAACTTCTCAACTTTTCAACTTTTGCCAATTCAATCCAAAACGACCTACGGACCTCCGAATCAATATCTGGGCATACTCCTAAGTCCAAAATCACCATAGAGAGCTATCGGAACCATCAAAACTCTATTCCGGAGTCGTTAACTCATAAGTCAATATCCGGTCAACTCTTTCAACTTAAGCTTCCAACCTTGGAACTAAGTATCCCAATTCATTCTGAAACATCCCTGAAACCAAACCAACCACCCTGGCAAGTCACATAACCACAAATGAGTATAGAATAAGCAATAAATGGGGAATGGGGCTATAATACTTAAAACGACCGGCCGGATCATTACAGTCTATCTCTTCCTTTGTGTGATTCTTTCTTTCTTTCCTTCTTTTGTTCTTCCTTCCTTTCTTTTTTTGGCGAACTCTCTTCCTTTGATCCACCATCATATAATTTGAGGGTAGGATTGCAAAACATATAATTGTATGGTCTATGATATAAATTCAATGATAATAAACTAAATAAAGGAAAAGGGTTTGCCCCTCTAAAATGCGGAAAAGATCGTACTTACTCTTTTTTATTTTTTTGATGCAAAAATACCTCCATCATTACACTAGTAGCTCAAATATGTTCCTCTTTTGTTAGAACTATTCAAGTGGATGTCTAATCCTACATGGCATTGACTTTTTGGTGAGGTGAACATCACGCGGCATGCCCCTTATTATTCCTACCCGCTTAACCCCCTCACCCACTTTCTTCCACCAGTAGCACATACTCACCCCCTTCCCTCAGCTATAGACCCTCCGTAGCACCACTTTTTAACTTATTGAAAAACTAATTCAGAATTATAGTAGAAAATCTAAATTGTGCATTATTTGATATTTTTATTTTCATTCACAACGCCATTCATCTAATTCACACACACAAATTTTCTCTTCACAGAAAATTCTAAGCTTCACAGAGAATTAGGATACCCAAAACTTAACCCACGGCAGAAACTAATAAACCGAATGCAGCACTAAGCTTGAGGCTATTTTCAACAATGAATCATGGAGTGTTGATAAATTTTCTCCAAGAGTTTTGAACTATTTTATTTGTTAAAACTTCAATTTACTATAAAATCCTAGCTCTCTATATATAAGAAAAAAATTTCAATAAAAAGGACAAACTCCATTGATCTCTTCCAATTTTCCTAAATTGACATGCCAAAAGAAACAAACCTAGACAGCTAAACACATAAACCAATGGAAATTAGATAATATTTGAGCACTATAATGAAGTGAGGAAACTCGCAGAATCCTTTATCAATATGGTTATTCGGATATTCCAGTACAACCAAGAATTTGAGAGATTATATTTAGTCTTATCTCTACTCGACAGAAAATATTATAGTTCACGGTACTACAGTTGAATCATCAGATTTTCGAAATTAAGAATATTACTTCAAAAAGAGATTACATTGTAAACCTAAACTCTAAAAAGGAAATACCATTGGATAATTAATTGAAAATTACTTCAATCCCTTTTGTGCCCAAATTTTTTATAGCAGTAAACAAATCATAAATAGAATCACAACTATATATGAGGCAGGAACCGGTGAAAATGGTGGTGGTCCTGGTGGAGGGGTTTCTAGCGATGGAAGAAAAAGTAGGCAGGAGTAAAGTAGGTTGAGCCGATGAGGTGGCATGCCACATGATGTTCACCTCACTAAACTGTTGGTGCTATGGGGTTACTGAACGTCCATCTTGGATATTTCTAAAGGAAGAGGGGGTATCTTTGGGCTATTTGTGTAACAGCGAAGATAATTTTGCATCAAAAATATAACGAATGACAAATGTGATCATTTTCGTATAGTAGAGGGGCAAATTTAACCCTTTTGCCAATAGATAAAGTTAGGCCCTCTGTACATCAATCATTGCATAGGTCTTTCTCTACGTAAAATATTTCAAACATGATAAATTATCCTCAACAATATAAAAATAAACCTAATTTAGCATGATTCTTACTTTTGACTAAATATCAATATCTGTTGTGGCATGTCGGCCCGCACATGCATGTGTAACGTTCAAAAATTTGACGAAGTCCAAGTTACTACTCACTAACGTATCAAGCTGCAGTATTCAGTAATCTGCGTTGCAAATATATTTCTTTATGATTCTAAGACCTAATCATGACATTCATTGCAAGTTTGACTTTTTATCATATGAAATCTAATATGGACATCCGAACTACGACACAGTCAATGAAGTACAGTGAATAAAGAAAAAGAAAAGAGAAAACATATAGTAACGTAGAATTTTACGGAAGTAAAATCGATATATTATCATGATTCGGCTGATAAGTTAGTTTGAATAAGATGTTGTGGTAGTTTAAACCTTTATTTATTATATCCCAAATTGTTATTCACTTCGAATTTTTTAAGTATTCATTATACTGAAAAGACATTTAATGACAAAAAAGCCCAGCTAATGTTTCTCGTAAAAACCCCTACAACATCAACCAAAATGTAATTAAAACCAAAGAGATTATTACAAAATTACAGATTTAATTGAAAAACTAATAACACGGGATCGTGCAGAAAAACGACCGAGAAGCAAAAAGTTTTACTTTCGATGACATGCAAATTAATTAATTCGGTTTGTCTAACTTGTTTGAGAGATTATCGACAGGTATCAACTAATTAGCTATAATTGTTTGGCTACTTCCGAGTGCATACACGTCTGAAATTGATACTACCTTCATCCTT
>MCJB01010531.1:27237-38253 GCA_002018475.1 Nicotiana obtusifolia | reverse complement strand
ATTAATTTCTACGTAAGAGACGGTTCCTACATATAAATATCATCTTCCGCACTACACTACGTAATTTCCACAGATAATGCAGGACTAATTCTGGATTCATTTTGCATGTATGTTCCATTATTGGAGATACACTATTTTAGTATGTAGGGCTTGCACATTCTGTAAATATATTTGAGCTAGTTGTATCTTATTTACCCTTGGTTTGGGATAACAATTGAATTTGTACGTGGTTTTAAGGACACGTGATTTGGTTTGATACAAATAATGAATAATATAATAGAGATTAAAGTCAGTAAATAAATGGGGAAGAAATGCAAACCACAAGCCTTGAATAGCCTTGGCCTGGACTGATTTCTCCAAGATGAACAATAGATATGAAAGAAACCAAACGAATAAAATAATAATAAAAGCAGACTTCTTTTCTATGTATTGATGATTCTTTCGTGAGATGCCTTTTACAATTACATTGCCCCTTTATATAGAGGGGAGATAATCTCTTATACAAGGCAAGAATCTGTTTACAATGTAAAATATCCCTTGATTTATTGATCTCAACGGTCTTGTTGATTGATGCCGCAATTCCCGCCGAGATATTTACATATCACGGGATTTTTGGTCCTTTCGTTACGCGGATCTGATAACTTACCCTAGGACATTTCCCATAATCGAGCTCGACAAACTCATCTCGGGCATCATGGCTTCGTGTTCCGATTCGATGTTGTTCGGTCTCGACCTTCGATCATTGATACCTCGACCCCGGTTTATCGAGCAGTAGTTACGATTGATACCAACCGTATAAACTCGAGCCCGATTTGTCCATATGCAAGCGGTCCGAGTTCGACCTCATACAGATAGTCCCCTCGTTTTTTGGAGAGTAATGACGAAAAACGATATGAGCCGCAACTTTTTGATTAGGTTAAATGGCGACATAATTATGACGCGTGTGGCACGGAAGTCGGAGCGTCCCATCAAAAGAAACGAATCATCATATTGATAAATGACGGTGGAACTGTGACATACATGGTACGCGTTGAAAGCGTCTCATCAGAGACAAACTTGGGACAAACCTCTGCAACATCAGTACATGCTAATTAATGCTTCGTCGCTTTGGGACGTGAACCGCCGCTTTTGAGGGGCTATAAATACCCTTCTCTGTCTTCACTTTCAGGAGTTTAAGCTATCTGAATATTTGAATCATTCTCTTCTTCAAATTCTCTAAGTTTTCTTGCAAGCGATCTCCCTTTTGTTCTTATCTCACTCTCGCATCTTTTAACTTCTTTATCTCCTAATTAACAATGGCGAAAACCTCTAAATCCGTTCTTCAGAGATAGACCCCTTCTTCTTCTCAACCTACTGAAGATCCTCAGCCTGTTGATGTTGAGGAAACCATGGTTGAACCTCCTTTGAAGGCGTTCGTACCGACTGGATGTTCGATTGGTACCGAATTTAAAGTAGATAAGACTTCTTCAGTACCGGGCCGGTGTGAACCGATCTAGGTATATTTGCTCGATTACGGGCAAAATCCTTGACAAGGTTAGAGAAGATTGTAATTAGATCGGTAAGTGCATGGTCGTTCCTACGCCGGAAGAGGCAATCACCACCCACGTGGAGGGTTATTTGAGTGTCTATACTTATCCCTTCATGTTGGGCCCTTTGGACCCTGTTATTGTTGCTTTTGCAAAAAGTATGAGGTAACATTGGGTCAGATCCACCCTTCTTTGTGGAGAATAGTAATTCTCTTTCGCTTTTTTGTAAGCAAGATCGACGGGCACCCTTTCACCGTCGATCACCTTCTGCGGTTATACAGTCCCCGACTCTTCCGAGGGGGATTAATAAAACTTGCTCGCCGGGCAAGCAAAGCCCCCTTCTCGAGCATCGATGAGGACAAGGATCGAGGCTGGATGAGCCGATTCGTTTGAGTGAAAATATCGGACCTGATTCCGGTTGAAGACATGCTATTCCCCGAGAAGTGGAACATGAACTGTAAGTGTTATCCCATATTTCAACTCGTTCAATATTTTTTTTCTTCGTTATTTTACTAACCAGTTCCATATGATGTAGCCGTATCCTGTATGTTAGCCGCGATTCCTCATCTGAAGGAATGGGTCAAAAGAGTAGTGTCCCAAAGACCCTATTCGAAACGTGCCTGGCGCGAGCTCTGGAAGGGTCGATAGGAGGCCCGACACCATGGTGAGACCAGTTAAGTTCGATCTTAGCGTCTCATGTTATTGATTTCTAATTTGCTTTACTCTTCATTTGTAGGTTTATCAAAGGACGTTGAGTTGAGGCCAGCGTCCCCTGGTAACGAGGTTCCATGCAAGCCCCCTGCTTCAGAGTAGGAGAAAGAGAAAAAGAGGAAAGAAGCCCCCTGTTCTTCTGAGCCCGAGAGAAGGAGACTGAAGAAAAGCATAGCTCGTAAGCCCAAGAGCAGCATTGATGACCAGATACTATCCTCGGACTCACTTCGTCGGTTGAGGGACGAGTCCGAGGAAGATGAAGATTTTGAGATTTTGGGTAGCGAGCCATCTCGAACTGAAGGACGGGGAGTCCCCGAGAAGAGAGCCGATGAAACACACCTTCATCGAGTCGAGGGCTCCGAATTGGGGGCAAGAGCTGGGGCTTCTACTGATGTGAGAGGGGCTTCGTAGGGAATCTCGGGTCCCATAGAAATGATAGACTCCCCTTCATTCTCGGAGTCGACCCTGAACGAGGCCCAAGTTGCAAAAGGACATTCCTCAGGCAGGAGCCATGTACCGGAGGGCCCTTTCCGAGGTATCTTCGATGGCGTGGATTCGGCGTCTGCTGAGGATACTTTGGGGCTCGGTAACCTAGAAATACCGAGGAAAAGTCCCTCCACCGGTACGAGCAGGGTTTCTTTCGGTCCGAAGTTGGTCGATAGATTTCCTGCTCCAAGTTCTGATCCTGATCTGAAGCGGATCATATCCTTCGCCATTCCCGAAGATGCTAAGGTCCTTTTCGCTCCTGTAGGGGTGGCTAGCTATCTTCGGTGTTTGGTGACCGAAGAAGATCAGGCTAAGATGAACGAGGTGGATGTACCCTGCTTGTTCAATGAAGCTCAGCAAGCATTGAATAGGGTAGAATCTGATAAGCCTTATCTGGTGTTCAATGTTTTGCACTTTAAATCTTCGACTAACTGCCATATTTCCTTTCGTGTTTGCAGCCTCGCTGTTTCATCATGAGGCTTTTCTCCGTCAGCTGGAAGAATCGGGACGTTGCGAGCGGCTCGAAGGAGAGATGCGAACCTTCGGGCCGAACTGGATTTTGTACGGAGAGAGAATTCTGGCGTAGTCGAGCAGATGGGGCAACAACTCGATCAAATAACCCGACTCCGATTTGAGGCAAGCGAGGCTAGAGCTGAAGCCAATGAGTGGAAAAACAGGATGGATCAACTGGCTTCGAAAAAAGAGGCCGTTCGTGCTCAGTTAGTTTCAGCAGAAACTCAACTGACGGAAGCAAAAGGGAGAATCGAGGCTCTGACTCAGAGCACCGACGTACTCCAATCCCAAGCGTGATCACCTCGGATCGAGATGTTTTGGCCAACGAGCTGCATATGGCGAAATCAGAGGCTGCTGCAACCAAAGTTGAGGCCGATGAGCTAGTGGCCTAGTACAAGGCCGACATCGAGGCTGCTCAAGATCAATCAAAAATTTTGGTTGATCACATGAAGTGGCAAACTCGCCTATCCGTCCTCGAGGAGATACATGCTCGGGGCTTCGATCTATTAGCCGAGATCGAGGATGCCAAAAGGATCGAGGCCGAATCCAGAAAGCAAGCCTTTCCGGAGGAAGATGACTCCGAGAACTCGGAATGAAGCGCCTTCTCTTGTCTTTCTTTTTTTTTTCTTTTCTTCTTTGTAATCATATCTCTGTAATCATATCTTGTATATATATAAAAGCCTTTTTTTCTTTCCTTCTTTTATTGCTGACTTATTTTAATTCTTCCATTAGAACCGATGGTTTGTCTTGGTAAATTTTTTATTCCTCGAATTCAATTTGGACTTGGCCAATTATGGGATCTGCATTAGTAGGTTTTACTTTCCTTCGATTAACTCGGTATGGCCTTAGCCTTGTAAAGATTCGGGGTTCGCCTTTAGTTGGTCTTATTCCCTTTCGAGTTTCGTTAAATCAGTATGGCCTTAGCCTTTTAAGAATCGGGGTTGGCCTTAGTAGGTCTTATTCCCCTTCTAGTTTCATTAACTCGATATGGCCTTAGCCTTCTAAGAATCGAGGTTGGCCTTGGTAGGTCTTATTCCCCTTCGAGTTTCATTAACTCGGTATGGCCTTAGCCTTTTAAGAATTGGGCTTGGCCTTGGTAGGTCTTATTCCCCTTCGAGTTTCATTAACTCGGTATGGACTTAGCCTTTTAAGAATTGGGGTTGGCTTAGTAGGTCTTATTCCCTTCGAATAAATTTGATTTTCGGATGAATCCCCGAGTGAGGCAGTATTTAATTGAACAAAGAAAATCAAAACGGCCCTTGGGCTCGGAGATAGGATATTGGTGCAAGAGATCTTTATTCTTGTTCACGTGCTTGTAAAGTTTATTTCGGGGATAGATCAATCTATTTGGGTACGGTTCCTTTGACCGTTTGACCTTTACATCAATTCCTAATGATCTTTGATTTTATGGATGTTTCCCCGAATTGAAGTAGCCAAGCAACCTTCCGATATTTGAGGTCGATCGATGATTAGCATCGAATATTGTTGTCATCGATATATGATCGGTCTTCAAATCTAATTTAGCACGTTTTACTGGTTGCCTCGTTAAAAGCCTTGCCGTAAAACCCAATTTGGGAGAAAACCGGTTGAAGGAAAAAAAAGTGCAACGTGTGCTTTCAGTCCTAACGTCCCGTACTTTCGGATTCGAGGCTACTTTATTTGATACCTGCGAATGTTAGTTTGTTGATGTAGCATAAAAACAAGTAAAAATGAGGAATGAAGGATCGTACCTTAACGATAGTATCGTTTCAAGTGATTTATGTTCCAGTTGTTTGGTAGTTGTTTGTCGTCCATTGTTCCAAGCTTGTATGATCCTTTTCCGGTGAGCTTTATGATGGAGTAAGGTCCTTCCCAGTTCGGTCCCAATTTGCCTTTGTTCGGGTCTCGTGTGTTGGGTGTGACCTTCCTGAGTACTAAATCCCCGATGTTGAAATGTCAAAGATGGGTTCTCCTGTTGTAGTATCTTTCGATCTTTTGTTTTTGAGCAGCCAATCGAACGAGGGAAGCTTCCCTTCTTTCGTCCAATAGTTCCAGATTTGTATTCATAGCATCGTGGTTCGATTCTTCGATTGCATAGCGGAACCTGACACTTGGTTCACCGACTTCGACCGGTACCAAAGCTTCAGCACCGTACACCAGGAAAAAGGGAGTGGCTCCGGTGCTAGATTTCTCAGTCGTACGATACGCCCATAGGACTTCAGGCAATATCTCTTTCCATTTCCCCTTCGCATCGGTTAACCTCTTTTTGAGATTTCAAAGTATTGTTTTTTTGGTAGATTCGGCTTGTCTATTCCCGCTGGGGTGGTAGGGCGTTGATAGGATTCTTTTGATCTTGTTATCTTCGAGGAACTTTGTCACCTGCCGACGAACTGTTTCCCATTGTCACACACGATCTCAGATGGCATCCCAAATCGACATATGATGTGATCCCAAATGAAATCGATTACTTCTTTTTCCCTAACCTTCTCATATGCCTGCGCTTCCACCCATTTGGAGAAATAATCAGTCATAAAAAGAATGAATTGAGCCTTACCTGGTGTGTAGGGAGAGGGCCAACGATGTCCATTCCCCATTTCATGACGGCCATGGTGATAAGACCGAATGCAACGTTTTCCCGGGCTGATGGATCATCGGGGCATGTCTTTGACATTCGTTACATTTGCGAACGAACTCCTTCGCGTCCTTTTCCATGTAGATCCAATAATAACCGGCTCTGATTATTTTTCGGATTAGGGGCTCGGCACCGGGGTGATTCCCACAAGTGCCTTTGTGGATTTCTCTTAAAATGTATTCAGTGTCACCCGGTCCTAGACATATCGCGAGGGGGCCGCCGAACGTTCTTCTAAATAGAGTTCCATCATCGGATAAGCAAAATCGAGCCGCCTTTGTGTGTAAGGCTCTTGATTCTTTTGGATCTGAGGGGAGTTTTTCGGAGCTGAGGTATTCTATGTATTTGTTCCTCCAATCCCAGGTCAAACTCGTCGTATTGATTTCCGCGTGGCCTTCTTCCACAACTGACCTCATGAGCTCTACGACCTTTTCGGATTCAATCTCATCATCTTCGACCGATGATCCCAAACCGGCAAGGGCATCGACGCTGTTTTGTTCTCGAGGTATGTGTTGTAAGGTCTATTCTTTGAACCTATGCAGTGTAACTTGTAGTTTGTCTAAATATCTTTGCATTCGTCCTTCTCTGACCTCGAAAGTTCTGTTGACTTAATTCACCACAAGAAGGGAGTCGCAGTTAGCTTCGATTTTTTCCGCTCCCAGGATTTTGGCTAGTTCCAAACCTGCAATCATGGCCTCATATTCTGCTTCATTGTTAGTTAATTTCACAGTCTTGATAGACTGTCGAATTGTATTACCGGTTGGGGGCTTTAGCATGATACCAAGCCCCGATCCCTTCGCGTTCGAGGCACCATCTGTGAATAGGGTCCACACACCCGAAGGAGTCCCCGATCCAGCTAGTAGCTCTCTTTCGACCTCGGGTATTAGGGATGGTGTAAAATCGGCGACAAAATCTGCCAACACCTGAGATTTAATGGCGGTTCGGGGTCGATATTCGATATCATACCCACTTACTTCGATAGCCCATTTGGCCAATTGCCGGAGAGCTCGGGCTTATGCATTATGTTTCTTAACGGGTAAGTCGTTACGACGCATATGGGATGACACTGGAAATAAGGCTTCAGTTTTCTGGAGGCACTCAACAAAGCGAGTGCCAGTTTTTCCAAATGAGGGTACCTAGTTTCAGCCTCGCCTAAGGTTCTGCTAACGTAATAAATTGGAAATTGCGTACCTTGCTCTTCTCGAACTAGAACTCCACTTACTGCTACTTCCGAGACCGCAAGGTAAAGGTACACCCGTTCACCTGTCTTCGGTGTATGTAGCAACAGTGGGCTAGACAAATACCTTTTGAGCTCTTCTAAAGCGTGTTGACATTCCGGTGTCCATGAGAAGTTATTCTCTTTTTCAATAGATTGAAAAATCAATGGCTTTTATCGGATGATCTTGAAATAAATCGTCCCAAAGAGGCTATACGGCCTGTCAGCTTTTGTACAACCTTCACAATATCTACAACTGTGATGTCCTCGATAGCCTTGATCTTTTCGGGGTTGATTTCTATTCCTCGATTCGAGACCATGAAACCGAAGAACTTGCCCGAGCCCACACCAAACGCGTATTTTTCTGGGTTCAACTTCATGTTGTATTGCTTCAGCACGTCGAATGTTTCCTCATCCTTGATGAATGCGTGTTTGATCTCGGACTGAAGCCTCCTCTTTTGCTTGACCGGTTGGAACTTCTGATCTAGGCTTAGCTTGTGAGTTGTTATCTCTGGTGGTATACCTGTTATGTCAAGGTGGGACCAAGCGAAGCAATCTTCGTTAGTTATAAGAAATTGGATAAATTTTGCCCTGAGCTCAGAACTTAGGCCCAAGCCCAGTTATACCTTTCGTTCTGGCAAGTCTTCTTGCAATGAGACTTGGTCGAGTTCCTCAATTGTCGATTTGGTAGCATCGGATTCATCGGGACTGATGAAAGATCTCGGGATTTCGTAATCGTCATCCTCGAGATATGCTTGTTTATCTACGTTTGTTGAGGATGGTGTCTGTGATTGCTATTTCATCTTGTTCTCGACCCTTTGTGAAGGAATTGCTGGTACTGGTGTTATTTCTTCCATTGCGAACATTTCTTTTGCAGCTGGTTGCTCCCTGTAAACCATTATAATTCCATCGAGTGATGGGAATTTCAGTACTTGGTGCGGCGGCGAAGGTACGGATCTCATGTCGTGGATCCATGGTCTCACGAATAGAGCGTTGTACCTCATGTCTCCACCGATTACGCAAAACTTTGTTTCTCGAATGGTACTGGCAGTGTTTATCGGCAACATTATTTCTCCCTTGGTTTTTTCACACGCCATGTTGAACCCATTGAGTACTTGGACTGTAGGGACAATTCGATTCGTCAGACCGAGTTGTTCTATGACCCATGACCAAATTATATTGGCCGAACTGCCTGGGTCAACCAATACGCGCTTCACTTTAATTCTGTGTATAAGCACAGATATCACTAGCGCGTCATTATGAGGTTGCATAATCCCTTCCGCATCTTCCTCGCTAAAATGTAAGATTCCCTCCATCGCGTAATCTCGAGTGTGTTTTTCCCTGGTGATGGATATCTTGGTGCGTTTCAGCATCGGACCTTGAGGGGCATCTATTTCGCCAATAATCATGTTAATCGTATGTTGTTGCTCTTCTTGGTTTGCTTATTTATTTCTGTTTCCGTAATGATTCTTCGCTCGGTCACTAAAAAATTCTCGAAGATGTCTGTTTTCGAGCAACCTTGCTACCTCCTCTCTTAATTGTCGACAATCTTCTGTTCTGTGTCCGTGTGTAACGTGATATTTGCATATCAGATTAGGATCCCTTTGGGATGGATCCGATTGTAACGGTCGAGGCCACTTAGTGTCCTTGATGCGAAAGATAGCTGATACGAGAGTGGCCGCATCAATATTGAAATTGTACTCCGATAACCGTGGTGCTTCTTGGTGACCGGTGGTTCTCTCGAAATTGCCTTTAATTATGGGCCTTCGGTTATTCCGACCTTGATCATTTCTCCTTTCGTGTCTTGGGGAGTTTTGCCTTGCTATAGTGATTTTCCTATCCCCATGATATGGCCGATGCCGATTCAGTCTCGGTTCACGATAAATCTCCCTTCGAACTCTATCATGAGTTCTGACGGGATAAATAGATCCCGAAGGGGCTCCAAGTTGATCATCTTCGACTCTGATTTTCGATTGGTATCGGTTATGTACATCTGCCCATGTGACGGCTGGATATTCTATCAAGTTTTGTTTGAGTTGCTGTGAAGCCGTCGAACTTCGAGCGTTGAGCCCTTGGGTGAGGGCCTGAACAGCCCAATCATCAGTGACCGGTGGCGGGTCCATCCGCTCCATCTGAAACGAGATACAAATTCTCTGAGCATCTCATTATCTTTTTGTCTGACTTTGAACAGGTCCGACTTTCGCGTTTCCACTTTGATAGAGCCTGCATGTGGTTTTACAAAGGAATCTGCAAGCATAGCGAAAGAGTCAATGGAATTAGGGAGTAAGTTATGATACCATGTCATGGCCCCTTCGACAAGGTTTCCCCGAACTTTTTCAAAAGAACGGACTCGATCTCGTCGTCTTCTAAGTCGTTTCCTTTTATAGCGCATGTGTATGCGGTCACATGCTCGTTTGGATCGGTTGTTCCATTGTACTTAGGAATTTCCGGCATGCTGAATTTCTTAGGTATTGGTTTTGGAGAGGCGCTCGACGGGAAAGGTTTCTGTACAAATCTTTTGGAATCCAAGCCTTTTAATATCGGGAGTACTTCTGGGATTTGATCCACCCTGGAATTGTATGTTTCCACCTTTTTGTCGTTAGCCTCGATTTTTTTCTCTCCAGACTTGACTCGTCTGGTTAATTCCTCAAGCATCCTCATGATCCCGGAGTTTGCCCTCGATCCGCTTTCATTCGGCTCTTCCGCGACAGGTTCATTCTCAGGAATGGTTCCCCGAGAAAGGTCGAGCTCAACTTTATTCGATATTTGACTTCAATTTTGTAATTGACCAATGGCTGCCTGCTGGGCTTGCAACATATCAAAGATCATTCTGAGGCTGATCCCGTCCCCTTTGTCGTTTTGGGGAACCTGTGTTGTTGATCGGTGTTCTCTATGAACACTGTTTGACGGACCAGTATTTTGATCTACATCGACCGCCACTTGTTAATTAGCGTGGACCGGAACCTCATCACCGGGTGTTATGTTATTGTTTTCGCCTTGATGATCAAATTCATTATCGATGTACAAAGGCACAGATTGTGAATGCGACATAGTTGTACTGTAACCTGAAATCAGAGATACTCGGAATCTGATACCAGCACGCAATGGCAACAGGGGAAAGACAGTAGGTTATTCAAGAAACATCAGCAGCAGTGACATTAATGGCATCAGTGACATAAACAAGGACAGTAACAGAAGCAGCAGAGAAGGAAATAGACTTAATGGAAGCAACAATGACAATACACACAGGATCAGCAGCAAACTCAATAGAAAAATCAATAACTGGTCTAGCAGCAAGGTCAACCTTTTGGCATCAAGAATAATAGCAGCAGACAGCACAAGACACCACAACTTTTTCAGGAAGAAGAGGACAACTCACATGCAGCAGAGAAGGAATAGCAACAGCAGAAAACAGGCCACACACCATAGCAATTCATGGACAATGAACACAATTCAACAGTTTCTCACACGCACCAAAGAATATCAATGTAACCTAGCTACTATATGGCCTACTCATGATAGTCATCTTCAATTCTGCTTTCATTACAAAAGTGAAAGCAAAATTAAAGAATACTTTTCTTTGCCATATAGTACATCCCTTAGAAGATTACAACTTTTTGTTAGAGGTAGAATTTTTGTACTTTTTTGTATAGTTGACCTAGACTCACTACCCATCGTTTTTGTAAATATGACTGTCTATCGATATTATAAGATAGGCAGTCATTACATCACTATAGGTCTAACCCCCCATAGATATTTAGGTGCATTTGATCATCAAATGTGGATGACCAAAATGTACACATTTTCTGATATGGAGGTCAGGTTCATGTACCCCTCCATTTTTGTATTTTTTGTTTATATATATGAAAATCTACACTAGGCAGACAGCCTAGTGAAATTTATCCAAAAAAAATATAATTTGGAGCACGGTCCGTAAGGTCTCACTATTGTCTGAC
>MCJB01010531.1:11786-26736 GCA_002018475.1 Nicotiana obtusifolia | reverse complement strand
ACTTCGCCTTTGCGGAGATAGCTGATTATCCAAAGGCTCTCTTTTTCAGCTTTTGCAATTCAATCAATCTGTTATCTGTATTGTGAGTACTGCTATCTTTCCCTGTAATAATAAGGACAGTTGTTCATTTATTGTCCTCTTTTTCTGGTACGTACAATTATTTTCTTTTGGATATTCGGGTTAAAATTTTGATGAATTCAGGATAGTACAGGTTGTGTGTTTATCTTTAGCTTCGGATACCAATTGAATTTGTACGTGGTTTTAAGGACACGTGATCTGATTTGATACAAATAACGAATAATATAATAGAAATTAAAGTCAGTAAATAAATGGAGAAGAAATGCAAACCACAAGTCTTGAATAGCCTTGGTCTTGACTGATTTCTCCAAGATAAACAATAGATATGAAAGAAACCAAACGAATAAAGTAATAATAAAAGCAGACTTCTTTTTTATGTATTGATGATTGTTTTTTGTGATGTCTTAGAATGATTACATTGCCCCTTTATATAGCGTGGGGAGAATCTTTTATACAAGGCAAGAATCTGTTTATAAGGTAAAATATCTCTTGATTTGCTGATTTAACGATCTTATTGATTGGTGTCATGATTCCCGCCGAGATGCTTACTTATCACGGGATTTCCGGTTCTTTCGTCATCCAAATTTGATAACTTGCTCTAGGGCATTTCTCGGAATCGAGCTCGATAGGTCCATCTCGGGAGTCATGGCTTCAATTTCTGATTCGATGTTGTTCGGTCTCGACCTTCAATCTTTGATATCTCGATATTCCTGCTTCGACGTTATTCAGTCTCGCTCTTTGATCCTTGATACCTTGACCTCGGTTTACTGAACAATAATTACGATCGATACCAACTGTATAAACTAGAGTTCTATTTGTCCCCATGTAGGCGGTCCGAGTTCCACCCCATACATATATGGTGAGATAACTAAAATGTTTGTTAAGCTTTCTGCGTATATATTAATTTTCCAGCCCATATCGTCCAGGGACATTAACAGTGCATTAATTCATGCAATAGAATGAGCCTACTTGCAACTAATTGGGTCAGTCTGTCGAACACCTGATGTGCAAAGCAAATTTGATTCTTTTACCACCAAGAAGCAAGTAACTCAGACATTGCAAAATCAAATTTCCATACAACATATAACAAAGCACAGTTAGGAACTCGATGCCTTGTTTGGCTGATTGCTCTGTCGATATGCCTTATTCTGTCCCACACTGGATGTTCTGAAAACAAGAAACTTGTTTATGAGATATCAAGAATTTAACATGCTCGCTGAGCCCCGTAACGTGGGCTTCTGACCCAAGTGGGGGCAATAATGTGATTGGACATGTTTTGCTTCAATAGGTGAGGCTTGGGCCATAACTCGGTTGGATTGCGTTATTGTATACCGATCTATTGAGTACGTGAACGCGTTTAATTGTCTTGACAGAGCAGGCCGTGATTAATCGAGTACGTGTGATGCGTGCACAGGTTAATTGTCTTGGTTCGACCTCACCTATTATCCTAACTTGGACCTTCACCTTTTTAAGGCATCCAGTTATATTTTGAATCATTTCATAAGATTTTTAAAATATACTTTTGATAACCGAAAAGAACAAAGTATTGTTATAAAATAGCAATATTAGGTAGTGTATATAATTTTTCTTGGTGATCTTTCGATGGCTCAAACTAGCCTATTTATTAGTGTGTAACGATAACCAAATCATCACATGCTTGTAAGAAATTTAGTAAAGGAAACTTGCCGCCTATATAACACTTGGCCAATGAATTTTGCCGCATGGATAGACACTTTTCACTTGGTCAATAAGCTCAATACTTATCTATAAACCTTTCTAGCTATCCGCTTGTCTTTAATACTTTTGCATGACATTCACATAATATGTTATGACACCTTTGGATGAATGTATTTCGTTAGATTCTTACTAGGAAATACAATTATGGAAAAAATATTCTTGTGAATAAAATAGTAAACATATCTCATAATACGTATAGCTAGCTGCCTCGTTAAAGATCTTACCAGAAAAATTCAATTGGAACAATACCTTGGTTAAGAAAAAAGAGTATAATACGTATTTTCCTCCCCGTAATGAAAATATTACTTTATATCTCATAGACGACGCATTCCAATCTTGTATACTAAATTTTTAAATATTAAGGTCGGCGGTACCTTATTGTACATATTCGTCAAATTATTACTTGAACGAATTTGTTGAATATTTATTTCACCATTCTTTTGATGATCATGGGTGATTGTTTTTTTTTTTTTTTTTTTGGTGAAATATATTTGGTTATGTTTTCTTTAGCATATCCTCCTTTCAGTTGATCTATGCATGCACATTTTCTTCATATAATTTTGTTAAAATATTCTTTTGAAGATGGAGACCACATGTTTCATGAATGTGTTAGTTATTGATTTCAACCAAATATATTCCTGACTTGCTTAATGAATCTCAACATGATTTGATTAAGAGATAGCAATCATAGCCTATGTTATTGAACTCCAGGATATTATTGTATCTTCATAAGTAAATTAATAGTCGGTCTCAGTTCGAACTTTATGTGGATCAGATAAATAACCTGCATCCGTATAACCAATTAGTGGTGAATTGCATTCATTTGAATAGAACAAACACATATTGATTGTTCCTTAGAGGTATCTGAATATATGCTTAATACCATTTTGGTACCTTCATGTTGGAGAATAACTAAATCTTGCTAATAAGCTTATAGAGAAAACTATATCCGCTCGAGTATAATTTGCAAGATACATTAATGCCTCAGTTGTACTAAGATATGATATTTCGGCACCAAGAATCTTTTCATCATTTCCATGAGGTCAAAATAAATCTTTATTTACATCAAGCGATCTTACAGCTATTGGGGATACTCAATGAATGTTATATATTATACAAAACCGCTTTAAAATATTCTCTATGTAAGTTGATTGATGGATAAATACTCTATTTGTTAAATGCTCAATTTGTAAGTCAAGACAAAATTTAATCATTCTATGATCTTTCATTTCAAACTCTTTCTTCAAATAATCTACTGCCCTTTAAAACTCTTTGTGAGTTCCAATAATATTCAAGACATCCACATACACAACAATTATGAAAAATTCAGATAAAGGCCTTTTATAAAGTCTGAAGGGCAAATTGGACCAGTTTTATACCCTTCAATTAGTAGGTACTTGCTAAAACGCTTATAACATATGTGCCCTGATTGTTTCAATCCGTATAAAGAATTCTAAAGCTTTATTGAACACATTTTTCGGGTACCGGTATATGCTCCAGGCACTTTTAATCCTTCAAGAATTTTCATAAAAGTTTTATTGTCCAATGAGCCATATAAATAAGTTGGACAACATCCATCAAACACATATCTAATTTATCACTTCCAGACTAATAAGATAGCTACAAGTGATGCATCCACCTCAGGAATATATCTCTACATAATTAATGCCAAATCTTTGCAAAAATTCTTGTGCCACAATCCGCTCTTTATATCTTACGACTTTATTTTTCTTATTTTATTTTCACACAAAAATCCATTTATATTGCACTGACATTATACCTTTAGGTATTCGAACCATAGTTTTAAAACTTTGTATTTTTTAAATGAAGCTAATTCCACCTGTCTCTTTATTTTGGCCAATCATTTCTATTTCTTCATTCTTCGATAAATTTTGGTTCAAGATCCTAATCTTGTTACATTATTTCGACAATAACATTATAAGCAAAAATATTATCGATGGGCAGCTATATCATTTCAGTTCCATATTTTTCCTCTATATATATGATTTATTGAGATCTATTCATTTTTATTACTTTTAGGCACCTGAATCTTTTTTGAGATTTTATTAATTTTTATGTTTTGAGTAGCCTCCATATGATAATCATCTTGAACATTTGCTTATTTTCTTTTTTGAGGATTTTTTATTTTAAAATTGATATACCACGTGTCTGTTGTGGCTTAGACTCATTTATATTTATATATTGTCCTACTAAATATCAACTCGAACTGGAGTATTTGCACATGGAATATGAGATTTAGTAACCTTTGGTAGGTTATTAAAATTTACGGTTTTAAAATTATATAATCCTATGTGTACCCATTCATATCGAGCTCTGGGGAATGCCATCACCTTAAGGTGGTCATATTATTCCTTCAAACTGGTCCATAATTCATATGGATCTTTCAGAGTTAAGTATTCAGTCTTTAACCCTTCATTGAGATAATGACGAAAGAAATCATAACCTTCACTTTATCCTGGCTTGATGCTTCATTTTCTCGTATAATGGTTCTCAAGACCTTTAATATTTAGGTGAATTTCAGCATCAATTACTGATGATTAATAATTCTTTTTGGAAATATCAAGTGCTATAAATTTAAGCTTTTGATAAATTTGAGGTAGTGAAAACTATCACAAAAAATAAATGGATTAGAAATAATAAGAACGATACTAATAAAAATATTTATTGCCGTTGTTGACGAAGACTAATTTAGAGTTTACGTTTAGCAACTAACGAAAAGAAGTATATGTAATTTTATACAAGTATTCCCGCTGCCAAAGTAAGTTAACTTTTAATATTAGAACTAGTGATATCCATGTGGGTTACGTGGTCAAAATACTGCACTCATAAGAAAGTAACTAATTATTATTTTTATTAGTCTTTTTAGATAACAGAACGAAGAATTAATTCTAAAAGAAAATAACAATACTTACATAGTATATATTAATAAACAAATAGTTGGGTTTTTGTCTATCAAAAGAGCATAATTATGCTACGGGCAGAAGCAAAAAGCACCACCAAATAGTTGAGTTTTTGTCTATCAAAAGAGCATAATTACGCTACGGGCAGAAGCACAAAGTACCACTTATTTTGTTCCTGTGAAAGCTTTCTTCCCATAACAGTAAGAAGATAAAACTACCACTGTATTTGCACTTTTAGGAAAGTTCTGAAAATGGTAAAACTTGGTTATAAATACGTACCTAAAAGGAACTAGAGTCAGCTCGAGGATAATGAAAATGAAAGTAGAGACTCGTGCTCATTACGTGTTATAAAATAACAATATTAGTCAGTGTATATAACTTTTCTTGATGATATTATGATCTGTAATGATCCGATCGGTCGTTTTGTGCATTTGCATTCTATTTCCCCTTTTGATGCTTCACACATATGTAATTTTGACTATATGACTTGCGGGGTTGATTGGTTTCGCTCCGGAAAGGTTTCGGGTTGATGTAGACCCTTTGGTTCTTGGTTTAGAGGCCTAAGTTAGAAATGTTGATCAAAGTTTGACTTTTGTGAAAAACGACCCCATAACGGTATTTTGTTGGCTCCGATAGATTGATATCGTGATTTTGGATTTGGGCGAATGCCAGGAATCTAACTCGGAGGTCCGTGCGTTGATTTGTGTTGTTTTGTCAAAAATTGACAAGTTGAGGTTTAGAAGATTTCTCAAGTTTGACCGTGGGTTGACTTTTGATTATCGGGTCGGAATTTGGCTTCGCGACTTGGAATAGGTCCGTTATACTATTTAGAACATGTTTGCAAAACTTGGTGTCATTTGGAGTTGACTTGGTAAGATTCGGATGCTTGGTTGGAATTATAGACGTTCTTGAACTTTTCTTAGAAATTCATGCATTTTGATGTTCGATCCGTAGTTTTAGACATTATTTTGTGTTATAATCGCGCGAGCGAGTTTGTATGATATTTCTATACTTGTGTGGATGTTTGGTTTGGAGCCCCGAGGGCTCGGATGAATTTCGAACGCGTTTCGGAATGGTTTTAAACTGAAACAGGATATCTGGTGTGCTGGTGCTTTGATGTCGCAATTGCGAGCACTAGCCTCGCAATTGTGAAGGGGGCAAGGGTGGTCAGATGTCGCAAATGCGACTTTCCTCGTCGCATTTGCGAAGACACTCCAAGCCTTTGTTGGGTTGCATTTGCGACCATTTGGTCGCTTTTTCGATGAAAGTCAGTTGTGCAATTACGAAGCCTTTGTCGTAATTGCTACATCTGAAGAGGCTGTCAGGGTTCGCAATTTCGATCCTTGTTCCGCAATTGCGAAGGTACGCAAATTGAACTCAAGGTCGTATTTGCGATATCTACAGCTGAACAAAAGGGTTGGGAGTCTAGATTTCATATTATTTTCTTTCATTTCTGAACCCTAGACTCGGTAGGAGGCGATTTTGAGAGGGGATTTTCATCTACAAACATTAGTAAGTGATTTTGATTAATTTCCAACTATATTTCATGATTATATCTTGGATTTAATATCAAAATTATAAGAATCAAAGAGGAAAAAGTGGGGATTGTTATCAAAGTTCTGAAAACTAAAAATTTGAGTTTAGAGAGTCGATCTGGACTCGGATTTGACAACAAAATACATATATGGACTTGTGGGGTTATGGGTAGTCGGAATATACCCTTGAACCCGGGTTTTGACTGGGGGGCCCGGGGTTTACTTTTGTTGACTTTTTGAAAAATTTGTAAAGATCATAACTTTATCTATTATAATTGATATCTCTTGGATTGTTTGATGCTATTGAGTCATTATTTTGTTAGATTTGAGCGCTGTGGAGGCGAGTTTTAGGGAAAACGCTATTTTCGAGGGTTGAATTAGCCTAGTTGAGTTAAGTATATTGTCTAACTTTATTTGGGAAAACTACCCATTAGGATTTAGGTTGTTTGTGCTAATGTATTATGTGGAGGACATGTACACAAGGTAACGTGTGTATACACGGGCTATGTGTGATATTTTGACCGATTTAGACTTTTAGACTTCTTCTATACATTTAATTGAATTTGTTGCATGTTACACTTTTCATTGTTAAATTTTCTCTCACATACTCTAATTGACGTTGTTAGTATTTGTTCTATCTATTGTTGTTGTAATTGCTCTCATATGCTTTATTTGAAGTTACTACCTCTCTTATTGTCTTATTGCTCCTTTATTGTTAAATTACTCTTACTTGAAGTCGTTATTCAGTGGAATATCTTCTTGTTGGGTTATTAATGTTGAAGTTGTGGAAGTCGTTATCACATTGAGGTTGAAGTCATTAGTTGTTGAGATATCTTTCCTTGTTGAGTATTTCTCATTCATTTTGTTGTTATTGAGATCCTTGTACACATTGTGATTGAGCCAAGAACTATACGTTGTGGTAACATTGGTATTGTTTATATAAAATCCCGACCGGTCGTTTTGAGCATTTGCTTTTCGTTAAGCTGTTTCAAGTCTTGAGTAGCTTCATATGATGCATTATCACTTGTGTGAATCGCCGATTTTGGTTTTCAGGTGATCCGGAATTGATTTGGAAGAATAATTCTCAACTAGGAAGCTTTAAGTTGGAAGAGTTGACCAAATTTGACTTTCATGTAGATGACTTCGGAATGGTATTTTGATGATTCCAATAACTTCGTATGGTGATCTTGGACTTAGGCGTATGTCCCGATTTGGATTTGGAGGTCCGTAGTTGATTTGGTGCATTTTTCGAAAGTTGGAACGTTGAAGGTTTGGAAGGTTGAGAGGTTTGACCGGGGTTAACTTTGTTGATATCGGACTCGGATTACGATTTTGGGAGTTAGTACAACTCTGTGGTGGCATTTGGGACTTGCATGTGAAATTTGAGGTTATTCTGAATTGATTTGATATGATTTGACGCGAGTTGTAGAAGTAAGAAGTTTGATAGTTCATTAAGTTCGATTTGAGGTGCGATTCGTAGTCTTGATGTTGTTTGACGTGATTTGAGGCCTCGAGCAGGTCCGCGTTATGTAATGGAACTTGTTGCTATGTTCAGACGGGGTCCCGGGGAGCGCAGGTGTGTTTCAGATGGGCTACAGATCATTTTCTCATGTTTTGAAATGCTAGTTCTGTTATCTGGTTTTCTTCATCGCATCCGCGTCAGTTGTACCGTGTTTGCGTAGTGTAATTTGGAGGCAGGCAGTATTTGTTCTTCGTGTTCGCGAATGTTGGAAGACTTTTGTCTTCGTGTTTGTATGCAGTGGTCCGCGATCGCGCAGAGGTAAGGCGGGAAGGGCAACATACATTATTTCTCTTCACGTTCGCGGGTACACAGACGCATTTGCGTAGAGTCTAAAGATCTTGGTCACCGCATTCGCGACCTTTGTGTCGCGTTCGAGAAGCACAATTTGGCAGCTGAAGGTTTTGTTCTTCGCGATCGCGATGGATGTTCAGCGATCATGATGCATAATTCACTGGGCAGAATATAAAGTACTCTATTTCGAGTGCTTTGATATTTCATCACATTTTGAGTTGGGGAACTCGGATTTGGGAGGTTTTGGAGGTGATCTTCACCATATGGATTGGGTTTCGAGCCGTTCGGAGGATAATATGAACGGGATGGCGCTTCTAGTGTATCGATTGGGCTTGTTTGAGGTAAGTATCTTGCCTAAGTTTGTCTAGGGGAAACTACCCCTTAGGTTTTGGTGATGGTACTATTTGAATTATGTAGAAGACATGTACACGAGGTAACATGTGTGTACACGGGCTTATATGTGGTATTTGACCGGTGTAGACTTCTAGACTTCTTCCATGCATTTAATTGTATTTATCACCACATGTTATTTCTTTTGTTATTGGATATGCTCTTACGTGCCTTACTTGAAGTTGTTAGGAATTGTTCTTTCTTTTATTGTCAAGTTTACTCCTTACCTGCTTTAATTGTTAATTGCAATTACGTGTTGAATTCATGCCTTATCCGTTACGTGCCTTAATTGTTATTTGATTCTTTGTAATTGTACCTTTTTTCATGAACCATCATTACTTGGTATTTGACTTTGTGAGTCTTCATGTAACTATTTTATCCGCTCGTGAGCTTCTTTTTTTACTTCTTTATTTCGTTTAATTTTGTGATACGTCGTAGTTGATTGTAGTTTATTTGCTTAATTCATATTCTTTGAGGATCGGGTTGTACGCCGAGACGGTATGAAGTGATATGAAAAGATATGATATGGAGCGATAAGGACGGATGATATGAGATATGTGTGGTCGGGTTGCACGTCGCAAGATTGTGTGGGATCGGGTTGCACGCGTTAACGAATATTATTGTTATTGTGTGGGATCGAGTTGCATGCTACAATGGATATTGTTATTTTTGTGTGAGATCGAGTTGCACTCTGCAAACGGATATTGTTATTATTGTGTGGAATCGGGTTGCACGCCGCAACGGGTTGATATGTTGTAATTGTTTGTGAAAGTAAAATAAACCTCGGTTGTTATTTTAATGTTGGATATACGCTGACTTCTTGTGTGAGTCATGCATCCTAAGTGAATTGTTGTATTACTTCAATGTGTCAATCTATGCTTCCGTGGTTACTTAGTAAATTGATTTTCAAGATGAATTTACTGCGAGGAATCATTATGTCATACCTTGTTGAGTTATTGGTAACATAACAGTTTTAAATAAAAGAATTATGAACTTGCTTACCTTATGTGTCTTAAGTTAAAACTCTTCATTTCACTCGGTACTTTACTATGCTTATTCGTTATCATATTTTATTTTGATTGATTTCTCAAATTAAAATCCTTACCCTATCTGATGTTTTTACTATACTTAAAAATTGTTATTATGTTTTATTTTAACGAATTTTATATTTAATTCAGTAACTTATCCGAATGCTTCGTTTTATTTAAAAAAATTATTATTTTCTTTACCCGAATGATTTCTAAACTAAACTCATTTGATACCATATCTTGTATAAATATACCTTATTTCACTGTATTTTGTTTCCAAAACAAACTCATTTTCTCAATTTGATTCCATATTTTATTCAAGATTGTTATTATGCCTTATTGAATATAAATAAATCTCTCAAACATTTTATTTAGCATTTGACACGGATACAAAATACATGGTAGCACGTGGACTTTGCCGTGCGAAAGTGATTTGGAAAATGTGGGCACGAGGTGCTATGTGTGTAAGATTCGAAATTGTGGCTTATGATTTTTTGTTACGAGATGTGGGGCCTCGGAGAAATTCTTGTTGTGCACCATGTGTTGGAGGGACTTGATTACTTGAAAAGGGGTATTTGTGTCACGCACCGACCTTGGGGAGCGCAACCGGCGCTCAACCAAGATACCCCAGTCAAGCAAGCATTTACAATACCTTCTACCCAACTCACCCATGAATAAAGAGAAGAATACATTTCATCAATTAGATGGCAAGAGGCCATGTGAATAACACCAGTTCATTTTCATTAGTTACGTCACTAGCAAATCTCCAAAACAGTACACTGTAAAATCATGGTTAAAGTGGAACAGATGATACGATTAGGAAATTTTTTAGTTTAATCTTCCGAAAGAAAAGATACAACCCACACTATGTCTACGGAGCCTCTAACAGAAACAAAAGAGTGCTACGACAGTGCCGGCAACAAGGCCCGGTTATACCTCAAAACACTATATACATGAAACAAGAGATACAGGACCCCGAAATGAAGTAAGGCTCACCAAGTCAGCTGAGGAGAGGGTGTGCTGCTATCACTGATCAATACCACCTACTATGGAACCACCTGCATCCAGTAAAGATGCAGCGCCCCCGGCAAAAAGGACGTTAGTACATATGGAATAGTACTAGTATGTAAAACTAACCACCCTCTCAATAGAACGAGTAACAGTAAATAGAGAACAAAACATGAATCAATAAGAGACTCAAATAGTATCAAGGTGTCAAGTTAGGGGAAAGGTAAATTTCAAGTAAGTTTCAGTAATTTAAGTTGGGAGATCTTTAGCACCGATACATCACTGTGTTTTAGCACAGTGTCCGATCTCAGCCCGACCGGCTAAGCTGTCTCATCCCAAGACATATACTCACAATACCACCATGCGCGGCATGGCGTCCGATCTCAGCCCGATCGGCTAAACCGTCTCACCACAATGTCGTGTGGGTTGACATCACATCACATCTCACTAGCAATAATCTCATCCCATTTGAGTGGAAACATCTCAACACACCAATCTCATCCCATATAAGGGGAAACAGTCTCATCACATTAACACGGGAATTTATCCCTCAATCCCTCCTACACTGGCACGTATAGTTTCGGGGTTAGGTTGTTCCGACCTACCCTTCCTCGGTGGCTAAACGATACTCCCAAGGCATTTATTAATAAAGGGATTTTCCACTCATTTCATATTCTTTTACATGTCATTCATTTTATTGGCACAATTGGCCATGACGCAATATCATTCTTGGCATGTTGATTGTACTTCATAATTCAAGCTCACTATTTCACTTTCAAACATCATCACGGATTGTCAACAACAAACATTTCTATCCATGACTTTAAGCACACATTTGAGCAATTTAGGGTCTTAGGCGCATGTGATTCCTTACACAATTTGATATGATCACTTTCATTTGGGCTTGACTTGAAGTCACAACATTTTAATACAAACTCATACTTTGAACACTCTCCCAAAGAACAACATAATATGATATAAATATTCCGGAATACATTTTGAACATATTCATATACATACGTCTTTCGACATCAAACTTATTCAGAAAAGTCAATTCATAATGGACAACTCGAAACTTACAAGAACATCGTTGGAATTCAATTCTAAGAGAGAAGTTTAGCCAACATACCTAGCCTCGAGCTTTTGAAATTACTACAATATTCAGAAAATCTTAGCCACTTCGATCTATTTAGAGATATAACAAAATTGAGCACAAATTAGGAAGGAGTTCATAGTTCCAGCTCACTTGAGCATTTTATCAAACACTAGGTGTGCATTGAGGTTTCAAGGTCTTCCTATGGTGGATTCTTTCATCCCACTATCCAAAGTTTACCCAAATGAGCTCAACAATCTTCCCACTATCCTTTATGGTATATGCATGCATAATGAACAACTTCCATCCTCAAGAATTGCCTTACTCATTACTTATTTCCAATTAAATCCCGGAATTGAGGGCTAGGGAATAGAATATTACCTTTAGGATGAAGACCTAGTGAGTTCTTCTTGTAAATTCTTCAACTTTGAGCAAGAATTGATGAATGATGAGCTTAGAAACTTCCCCTCTCACTCTATGGCATTCCCTCTCTCTAGAAATATAAGTCTTAACCTTCTAAAATGATCCCTAAGACTGTTTTATAAGAATGGGGTCGGGTTCAAAAATTAGAAAAAATAATGCCTCGATGCAGATCTGCGTCGCATATGCAACCGCATAATACTTATGCGCTCCACAAAATGGGGCGCATAATGACCCTCCGGAACTAGGCATTTCTGCCTCACTTCGTGACCGGTCTGTGGTCCGCAGACCAATTATGCGGTCGCATAATGCGCTGCAGAACTTCCCTCCGAAAATTTTTGTGCTGGTTCTAGGAAGGGTTATGCGGCCCGCAAAATAATTATTTGGCTGCATAATGGACCGCATAATGGTCCAAACATTTGCCCATATTTCTGCCTTAGTCTGCAGCAGATCTACGTTCTGCAGATTCAGTTCTGCGACTGCAAAATGGGCTGCAAAAATGCCCTGCACTTCCAAAAAATTTTCAACTCCCAAACGTACTGTTCAATCCAAAAAGTTCGAAGAATCTCTACAATCGTCAACACATAAGCCTACTTTGGCACCACAAAACCCCGAATTTTAGGTAAAATTTTACGGGGCCTTACAATTTGTTTCCCCAAATTGATCTCATTCACATTTTTACTGTGTTCTGATTACTTTGCTGCTTCATCAACCGTTTACTTCTTGCTGTTAATTGTGCTTCTATTAATTTCTTGTTGATTATATATTGACAATATTTACGCTGTTAACCTTATATTGATACCTTTTCGTTGCTAGTTTATGTTACTATCTTGCATATATTTTATGTCTAGTGAGTGTCTCAACTTACCTCGTCACTACTCCACTGAGGTTAGTCTTGATACTTACCGGGTACCACTGTGGTGTACTCATGCTACGCTTCTGCACATTTTTGTGCAGATCCAAGTACTTATGATCGAGTTGGTTTTGAGACTCATGTCTGTGCAGTTAGTGACTTCAAGGTATACCTGCTTGATTTACGCAGGCCCCGAAGTCACCTTATGTTGTCTTTCATTTCCACTGTTTACCATTATTCGGAGACAGTGATGTACTTGATATTCTTAGTTACTCTTAGGATTGCTTATGACTTGTACTACCAATTTTGGGATTGTATGACCGATGTTGGCTTGCTATGTTGTTTTAGTTATTATTTAATGTATTACATTTAAGTTAGTTAAATTCCATTAATCATCAACATGTGTTAGGTTTACCTAGTCTTAGAGACTAGGTGCCATCACGACATCCTAAGGTGAGAAATTGGGATCGTGACAAGTTGGTATTAGAGCTCTAGGTTCATAGGTGTTACGAGTCATAAGCAAGTTTAGTAGAGTCTTGCGGATCGGTACGGAGACTTCTTTACTTATCTTTGAGAGGTTACGGACTATTAGGAAATTCCACTTCTTTCATTCCTTATCGTGCGACATTGATTCGTCTCGAAGTGTATATCAAATATTCCTCTGCATCCACTCGTGTATGATATTACGCACTCGACATCAGCTATACACTTACGGTTTATGATGCTACGGATGGGATACAAGGGGGCCATGGATGCTCAATCATTGTCTCAATGTGTTGTCCAGAGTGAGGACTGGGGCGTGTTAGTAGATTTCCAGTTGTTCGAGTGTGGGATGCAACATGTTCTTGTATCTAGTTGGTGAGTGCGAGCTTGGAAGGACTTAATTGGCTACTTAGACACCGTGATCGTGGTAGGGTCATGAGGTGGATGTTGATTTGGGGATAGTTGGTGGTGTTAGAGACTATGTGGTTTGTATAGGATTTCTATTTAGTGAAAGGTACATATTATCATTCAAGGCCCTAGAGGAAGCGAGTTTGACTGTCACGAGGATGGACATGTGCTTAGTAGATTATATGAGGTATCTTATGATTGGTGTTGTGCGAGCTATGAAGGTTGGTATTGTGGATCATCGGATGTTGTGTCCTATGGCTTCGCGCCAAGTGGGGGAGTCCACTATCGACGATCATATTACAGGGGTCATGTTATATCAGTTTTGCTCTGAGACGTATATGTGGTATTGAAGGGTTCTCCAGAATCTGTTTATGATTAAGAGTTGAGATTTTCATGGGATAATGTTGGGACTTGCGGTATTTCCGCGTTATTAATAATTCTGCATTTCTGTATTAGAGAGGTTAGAGAACTAGATTCAGACTCACAGAAGGTCTCTTTAGAGTGGGTATCTCGGGTGCGGCATTATGGGGTGCTTCAGAGGAAATTCAGTGTTTTATGAGCTTCTGGGCTACGTGGTTCATGCTAGGATCTTCTACATTGAGCTTTGGTTTTGGGATCGTCGTGTACTGATAGGGAGAAAAAAATTTTCACCCTAAAGAAAAGGCGAGGAGGATCCGAAGAAATGGGTCAGCTCGGTGGTGTTTGGTCAACATAGTAATAAAGGTAATTAGTCCTTTTGGGTGGTAATTCTATACCGGTGTTTATGAAAATACTCTTGGGTTAGACGGTTTGCGTGACTCGGTTGAGTTGGGGAAATTGGGTTCTGATGGCTTGGTTATGTGCAGACGGGCTTCGAAGAGTTCTCAATAGTGTCGACCATGACTTGAGTCGGCTGATTGCTACTGGCATAAAGAATATGTTGTGCATTATGGTTTTCTTCTGGATTGATATCGGAAGTTAAGAGAATTCTGGCACTATTGGATATCGCATGTGAAAAGCGTGCATTCTGGGAGGGCACCTTGTGTTTTTACTTGCGGATGCTTGATTGGTGTTACGATGATCGCCTGGTTTTGGGGCTTCTGAGGTTCAAGTTTTGATACGTGGCAAGAAAGGTCTATTTGGGTATTCTCTGTAAGATGATGGAGTATGAGTGATGTATCAGCTATTGGAGTTGGGGGGGGGG
>MCJB01010531.1:0-11766 GCA_002018475.1 Nicotiana obtusifolia | reverse complement strand
GGGGGGGGGAGGGTTTGGGATTAGGTATGGAGATTCTGGTATTTATGAGGTTTTGGGGATGGATGTCCTCGTAGGCGGACTGTTCCTTGATTGCGGATTGTGAAGAAATATTGAGAATAGGATAACTGATGGCATATGTTATGGATATGTTGATTTGGACTTCTAGGAAGGTTATTCATCTACTTGGGGATGATCAGAATTGGTATGGGGCTACTTGTAAGCCTAATGAGAATGTGTATTCTATATCAGATCAGGCTTGGTTGCTCTTATGTAATGGTTACCACGGGTATATTACCGGGCAAAATGGATGTTATTCGTGCCCCAGTCTATGCTATGTGCTTCTCGATTATGCTATGATGGGTTGTGAAGTTATATAACTATTCGCACGCATGTTGTAATCCCATTCAGGCCTTATGGCGATATAGGTGAGATGACCCTCGTAGCGTTGATTTGCTTTATTGCACCTTAGTTGTGCCTGTGTTTCTCCATGTTGTACTATTTTTATTCATTTTTTCCACAATTATATTTGTGCACCCTAACGTGCTTGATGTTGGCATATATGTGATTAGTGAGCCCGAGCATTTTGGCTCGATGGGTATCCCCATGGGGATTGATACATTTGGGATCGGGTTGCACGCCGCCGCAGAGTTATGTGGGATACTCTTCCTTATATTTAATTCGTGATTTATTTCCTCTTTGTGAGATGAGTTAATGAAATTAAGTTTTTGTTGTTATATCTTTTGCACTTGTTAGGTAGTCCTTGTACCTTGCTTTCTTTCTATTTTGCTGCATATCAAGTTATTGCTTGTTTGGTGGACAGACCGTGTTGTGTGAGAACCCATGTGATTTTGGTATGACTTGTCAGCTGGGCTGCTTGTATTGGTTGAGATGCGATCTCTAGACCTGAGTTTTGCTCTATCGTATCGGGATGAAGAGTATTTGGAAGAATGATACCATACTTCTGCCAAGAATTAGGAAATGACCTCGTTGGACGAGAAGCTTCTTGACTTATTGATTTCATGTGTGGTTATGAGTTTCTGCATGTTTCTTTTATCATTTTTTAGCAGCGTTGCGAAGGTTCAGAACAAGGTTTTATTCGATATGAAGTGTATTACCGGTACCAAGATTGTTACTGGACAGCTATGGTGGTCGGAAGTTATTACAACGGGAATCTGAGTTGTGTGGAATATCATGTGATTATACCTTGGGCAAAGTTTATGGCCCAATTCAGCTTGTTCAGGCTTATACAGTGTATTGATGCGAGATTCGGGTCTTATGATGCGTTTCAGAAGTGGAGGATTGGGTTCTAAGGTTTAAGGACTAAGGATGAGGTGAGATCTTCAGTTAAGTTGTGTTCTTAGGCTTACTCGGATTGGGGTGACGTGGGATCACCCTCGGGTGTATGTATGGTAAACTCATGCAGTGATTTGATAGCTCTGGAATGACTCCTGGCACGTTCGAGGACGAAAATATGTTTAAGTGGGGGATGATGTAACGACCCGACCGGTCGTTTTAGGCATTTGCATTTCGTTTAGCTATTTGAATTCGTGACTAGCTTCATATGATTTATTATGACTTGTGTGAATCGTCAGTTTTGGTTTCTAGGTGATCTGGAGTGATTTGGAAGAAAAATTCTCAACTAGGAAGCCTTAATTTGGAAGAGTTGACGAAGTTTGACTTTTGTGTAGAAAACTCCAGAATGGTGTTTTGATGATTCCAATAACTTCGTATGGTGATTTTGGACTTAGGCGTATGTCCGAATTTGGATTTAGAGGTCGGTAGGTTGATTTGGTGCATTTTGTCAAAAGTTGGAAAGTTGAAGGTTTGGAAGGTTAATATGTTTGACCGGGGGTTAACATTATTGATATCAGACTTGGATTGCGATTCCAGGAGTTAGTATAGCTCCGTTGTGTCATTTTGGACTTGCTTGCGAAATTTGAGGTCATTCCGTGTTTATTTGATATGATTCGACACGAGTTATAGAAGTTGAAAGTTCGAAAGTTCATTAAGTTCGATTTGAGGTGCGATTCGTTGTTTTGATGTTGTTTGATGTGATTTGAGGCCTCGAGCAGGTTCGCATTAAGTTATGGATCTTATTAGTATGTTCGTACGGGGTCCAGGGGACCCCAGATGTGTTTCAGATAGGCTACAGACCATATTCTCATGTTTTGAAATGTTGGTTCTGTTATTTGGTTTTCTTTATCGCATTCCCATTGGTGGTATCGCGTTCACGTAGTGTAATTTGGAGGTAGACAGTATTTGTTCTTCGGGTTCATGAATAGGAGATCGCATTCGTGAAAGTTGGAAGACTTTTGTCTTCGTGTTGGCATGCAGTGGTCCGCGATCGCGCAGAGGTAAGGCGGGAAGGTCAACATGCATTATTTCTCTTCATGTTTGCGAGTACATAGATGCATTCGCGTAGAGTCTAAAGATCTTGGTCACCGCGTTCGCGAGCTTTGTGTCGCGTTCATGAAGCACGATTTGGCAGCTGAAGGTTTTGTTCTTCGCGATCGCGATGGATGTTCAGGCGATCACGATGCATAATTCACTGGGAAGAATATAAAGTACTCTATTTCGAGTGCTTTGATATTTCATCACATTTTGAGTTTGGGAGCTCGGATTTGGGAGATTTTGAAGGTGATCTTCACATATAGATTGGGTTTCGAGCCGTTCGGAGGATGATTTGAGCAGGATGGCGCTTCAAGTGTATCGATTGGGCTTGTTTGAGGTAAGTATCTTGCCTAACTTTGTGTGGGGGAAACTACCCCTTAGGTTTTGGTGATGGTACTATTTGAAATATGTGAATGACATGTACACGAGGTAACGAGTATGTACACGGGCTTATTTGTGGTATTTGACCGGTATAGACTTCTAGACTTCTTCCATGCATTTAATTGAATTTGTCACCACATGTTATTTCTTTTGTTATTGGATATGCTCTTACGTGCCTTACTTGAAGTTGTTAGGACATGTCTATCTTTTATTGTCAAGTTTACTTCTTACCTGCTTTAATTGTTAATTGCAATTACTTTTTGAATTCATGCCTTATCCTGACGTGCCTTAATTGTTAATTGATTCTTTGTAACTGTACCATTATGCATGAACCGTCATTACTTGCTATTTGACTTTGTGAGTCTTCTTGTAATTATTTTATCCGCTCGTGACCTTCTTTGTTTAGTTCTTTATTTCATTTAATTTTGTGATACGTCGTAGTTGATTGTAGTTTATTTGCTTAATTCATATTGTTTGAGGATCGGGTTGTACGCCGAGACGTTATTGAAGTGATATGAAAAGATATGATATGGGGCGATGAGGATGGATGATATGATATAGGTGAGATCAGGTTGCACGTCGCGATAGATATTGTTATTATTGCATGGGATCGGGTTGCACGCTGCAATGGATATTGTTATTATTGTGTGGGATCGGGTTGCACGCTGCAACAAATATTTTTATTATTGTGTGGGATCAGGTTGCACCCCGCAACGTATATTGTTATTATTGTGTGGTGTTGGGTTGTAGGCCACAACAGGTTGGTGTGTTGTAACTTTTTGTGAAAGTAAAGTAAACCTCGGTTGTTATTCGGTATAGGAACTATGTCGTCTTCTTTTGTGAGTAATGCATCCTACGTGAATTGTTGTATTACTTCAATGTGTCAATCTGTACTTCCGTGGTTTCTTGGTGAATTGATTTTCAAGATGAATTTATTGCGCGGAGTCATTATGTCATACCCTGTTGTGTTGTAGGTAATATAACGGTTTTAAATAAAAGAATTATGAACTTGCTTACCCTTTGTGTCTTAAGTTAAAACTCATCATTTCACTCGGTACTTTACTATTTTTAATGGTTATCATATTTTACTTTGATTGATTTATCAAATTAAACTGCTTACCTTATTTGATGTTTTTACTTTACTTAAAAATCATTATTATGTTTTATTTTAACAAATTTTATATTTAATTCAGTAACATATCTGATGCTTCGTTTTATAAAAAAAATATTATTTTCTTTACCCAAATGATTTCTAAACTAAACTCATTTGATACCATATCTTGTATAATTGTCCCTTATTTCACTGTATTTGGTTTCCAAAATAAACTCATTTTCGCATTTGATTCCCTACTTTATTCAAGATTGTTATTATGCCTTATTGTATATAAATAAATCTCTCGAACATTTTATTTAGCATTTGACATGGATACAATGTACATGGTAGCACGTGGACTTTGCCGTGCGAAAGTGATTTGGAAAATGTGGGCGCGAGGTGCCATGCATGTAAGATTCGGAATTATGGCTTATGATTTATGGTTACGAGATGTGGTGCCTCGGAGAAATTCTTGTTGTGTATCATGTGTTGGAGGAAGTTGATTACTTGAAAAGGGGCATTTGTTTCCCCAACTTGATCTCATTCACATTTTTACTGTGTGCTGATTACTTTGCTGCTTCATCACCCATTTACTTGGTGTCAATTGTGCTTGTATTAATCCCCTGTTGGTTTTATACTGACAATGTTTACGCTGTTAGCCTTATATTGATATCCTTTCGATTTCTAGTTTATGTTAAAATCTTGCACAAATTTTATGTCTAGTGAGTGTCTTGACTTACCTCGTCACTACTCCATCGAGATTAGTCTTGATACTTATTGGGTACCGCTGTGGTGTACTCATGCTACGCTTCTGCACATTTTTGTGCAGATCAAGGTACTTCTGATCGAATTGGTTTTGAGACTTATGTCTGCGCGGCTGAAGACTTCAAAGTATACCCGCTTGACGTCCGCAGGCCCCGGAGTCACCTTCTGTTGTCTTTCATTTCCACTGCTAACCATTATTGCGAGACAGTGATGTACTTGATATTCCTTGTTACTCTTAGGAAAGCTTATGACTTGTACTACCGATTTTGGGATTGTATGACTGATGTTGGCTCAGCTATGTTCTAAGACTAGGTGCCATCACGATATTCCGTATTTGATTACTTGTTGTTCTAATTATGTGCTTATTTTTCGTTGCCTTTCTTGCCTTAAATTCTATTATTAGCCTACATTATTATACTGCTTTGTTATCATTTATTTCCTCATTCTCCGTTATTGGTCTTTATTATACTATGTTTAGTTTATCTTGTCCTAGTAGGTGTCTTGACCTGGCCTCGTCACTATTCTACCGAGGTTAGGCTTGATGCTTACTGGGTACCGTTTTGGTGTACTCATACTACGCTTCTGCACATTTTTGTGCAGATCCAGGTACATCTATGCGAGTGAGTGATTAGCTATTTTCGGAGACTTCAAGGTACACCTGCTCGACGTTCGCAGGCCTCAAAGTCACCTTCTACTTTTTGATGTTCTACTGTTTATATTCTGTTCCAAAGCAGTATTTATTTCGAGACTATTAGTACACTCTTGTAGAGCTTATGACTCGGTTCAACCAGATTTTGGGGAAGTTACTGATAGTTGTATCATTTGAGTTTTATTTTGACAATTTAACAGTTTAATTTGATGTTTACGTTATTATTTTTTCTATTTCTCAATATATCTTATGCTTACCTAGTCTTAGAGGCTTGGGACCATCACGACATCCTAAGGTTAGAAATTGGGTCGTGACAAGTTGGCATCAGAGCTCTAGATTCATAGGTGTTATGCGTCATAAGCAATTTTAGTAGAGTCTTGCGAATTGGTACGCAGTCGTCTATACTTATGTTCGAGAGGCTACATAACTTTTAGGAAATGACACTTATTTGATTCCATATCGTGCGAATTTGTTGACTTCGAAATCTAAATCTTTGTTTTTCTATTCTCTCACAGATGGTGAGGACACGTACTATTGGATCTGATGATCAGACACCCGTGCTCCTTGCTAGAGCCACGAGAGAACGGGGCCAGGGTAGAGGCTGAGGAGGGGCATGTGCTGCATCTAGAGCATCTGCCCAAGCAGCGACAGAGGAGCTGCTAGCAGCTCCGATGGGGGGATAGGTACCTGAGGCGCCTGTAACTGCTCCTGCACTTCAGGAGACCCTAGCTAGTTTTTGCGCATGTTTCGCACTCTAGCTTAGGCAGGATTGATTCCCCTTGCACCAGCCACATCATTGGCTGGGAGAGGAGCTTAGATTCTCGCGGCCCGTACTCCAGAGCAGCGGGTTCACATTGATCAGGTCCCAGGTGTCATGCTAGCACAACCCGTTATACCGGCTCAGCCTGAGGTTAGGGCAGAGGCATCTGAGGAGGAGTAGAGGAGACTTGAGAGGTTCAAG
Organism: Nicotiana obtusifolia; assembly: GCA_002018475.1. NCBI lineage: Eukaryota > Viridiplantae > Streptophyta > Magnoliopsida > Solanales > Solanaceae > Nicotiana > Nicotiana obtusifolia. The sequence continues at coordinate 5,526 of MCJB01010531.1, read as the reverse complement.
AAGTATGATCCTTCTACTTTCAGTGGCGCAGCTACTGAGGATGCGCATGGTTTTCTAGAGAAGTGCCGTCGTATTCTACGTACCATGGCTATTGTGGAGGTTAGCAGAGTTGCTTTTACTACATTTCAGCTGTCAAGAGTAGCGTATTGGTGGTGGTAGGCTTAGGAGGAGGGCAGGCCAACTGATGCAGCCCCACACACTTGGATCACTTTTCAGAGATGTTTTTGAGAGAGTTTGTTCCCTAAACCCTTTATAATGCTTGGTGCACCGAGTTTGAGCAGCTGCGTCAGGGGACTATGTCAGTGTCAGAGTATGCTATTAGATTGAGTAAGTTATCCTTACATGCACTTGTCTTGGTTTCTACCTTCAGAGAGCGAGTCTGCAGATTCATCGAGGGCTCAGCTATGGTCTTAGATTTAGTATGGCTCGAGAGTTGGAGATGGATACTCCGTATCAACAGGTGGTAGAGATCATGTGGAGGTTGGAGGTATGCGGGGCATTGAGAGAGAGGACAGGGAGGCCAAAAGGCCTCAATATTTGGGTGGATATAGTGGTGCCCGCGCTCCAGTTGCAGCACGTCATGGAAGAGGCTATGTGAGCCACCCAGTTCATTCAACACCTCTCGTCACTAGCGGTGCTTCTGCTATTCCGAGGTCCCATGTTGCTCAACTACTATCTAGCGCACCTCCTGCACGGGGTGCCTTCAGCTGTCAGTCTAGCCGACCAGGCTAGGATTAGTTTAAGAAGCAACGTTCACGGAGAGCTTGTTTTGAGTGTGGTGATACCAGACATATGGTGAGGGACTGCCCCAGACTCAGGAGGGGTGCACCTCCACAGACTACACATGCTATATAGATTGCACAGGTTTCGCAGGCCATGATTGCTACTCCAGTTGCCACTCCACCTTTCCCATCGGCTAGGGGTGGAGGTTAGGCGGGTAGAGGTCTCCCTAGAGGGGGAGGCCAGGCACGTTTCTATGATTTTCCTGGTAGGACGGAGGCAGTTGCATCAGATGCTGTCATCACATGTATGGTTCCGATTTTTCATAGAGATGCATTGATCTTATTTTATCCGAGATTCACTTATTCATATGTGTCATCTTACTTTGCTCCGTATTTGGATATATCATGTGATTCTTTGAGTGCTCCTGTATATGTGTTCACGCATGTAGGAGATTCTATTATTGTGGATCGTGTGTATCGTTCGTGTTTAGTTGTTATTGGTGGTTTTGGGACCAGAGTTGATCTATTGTTATTCAATATGGAGACTTTGATGTGATCTTGGCCATTAATTGCTTGTCGCCCTATCACGCTCTTCTGGATTGTCACGCCAAGACTGTGACATTGGCTATGCCAAGTTTGCCGCGATTGGAGTGGAGGGGTACATTGGATTATATTCCTAGAAGAGTTGTGTCCTTTCTTAAGGCACACCAGATGGTTGAGAAAAGGTGTAAAGCATACTAGCCTTTTCGAGAGATGTCAGTGCTGATATTCCTACCGTTGAGTCAGTTTTGGTAGTGAGAGATTTTGTAGATGTGTTCCCAGCAGACATTCCGGGTATGCCGCCCAATAGAGATATCGATTTTGGTATTGACTTGGTGCTGGGAACTCAACCCATTTCTATTCCACAATATCGTATAGCACCAGCTAAGTTGAAGTAGTTAAACAACTGCAAAAGCTACTTGATAAGGGTTTCATCCGGCCTAGAATGTCTGCTTGGGGTGATCCGATTCTGTCTGTGAAGAAGAAGGATGGTTCTATGCAGATATGTATGATTATAGGCAGTTGGACAAGGTTACGGTGAAGAACAAGTACCCCTTACCATGCATTTATGACTTATTTGACCAACTTCAGTATGATAGAGTATTCTCAAAGATTGATATGAGATCAGGGTATCACCAGCTAAAGATTCGGGACTCGGACATCCCGAGGACTACTTTCAGGACTCAGTATGGTTACTATGAATTTTTAGTGATGCCATTTGGGCTGACCAACCCCAGCATCATTTATGCATATGATAAACAATGTATTCCAGCCATATCTCGATTCTTTTGCCATCGTATTTATTAACGACATCTTGGTGTACTCCCATAGCTAGGAGGATCATGAGCATCATTTGAGGTTCGTTCTCTAGACCTTGAGAGAGAAGAAGTTATATGCAAAATTCTCAAAGTGCGAGTTCTAGCTTAATTCGGTGGTGTCTAGTGAGGGGATCAAGGTAGATCCAAAGAAGATTGAGGTAGTTCATAGTTGGCCCAAACCATCTTCGGCTACTGAGATTCGGAGTTTTCTTGGTTTGGCCGGATATAATCGCCATTTTATGAAGGGCTTCTCGTCCTTTGCCACACCTTTGACTAGATTGACCCAGAAGGGTGCTCTATTCAGATGGTCCGACGAGTGTGAGGAGAGCCTTTAGAAGCTCAAGACTGTCTTGACCACGTCTCTAGTTCTATTTTTGCCTTTAGCATCGGGGTCATATACGGTTTGTTGTGAAGATTCGTGAATTGGTATTGGGTGTGTCTTGATGCAGGAGGGTAGGGTGATTGTTTATGCTTCAGGCCAGTTGAAGCCCCATGAGAAGAACTAACCCGTTCATGATCTAGAGTTAGCAGCTATTACTAATGCATTGAAGATTTGGAGGCGTTATCTCTAAGGTGTGTCTTGCGATGTATTCACAGATCATCGGAGTTTACAGCACTTGTTTAAGCAAAAAGATCTGAACATGAGGCAGCGGGGGTGGTTATAGTTGTTAAAAGACTATGATATCACTATTATGTATCATACCGGGAAGGCCAATGTGGTGGACTGATTCGCTCAAATTACACCTTAATAATAGTGTAAGCGGTCAACGTCAAATATAATAACCTAACAAGCTTGGGGTCGAATCCCACAAGGAATAGGTGTGAAACTATTATCTAATTAATGTAATACTTTACTAAGTCATAATTCTATCAAGTACGTCAAATTAGAATAAAGGAGTGTTGAATGTATAAGTAAACGAAAACTGAACACTAATTTTGATAGTATGAATGTGAAAAATATGAATTTAAGAAACCAAGGTTGTGTCCCCCTTAATGTAGTAGAATGTTATTGATATTAATATTGAATACCTTTCTTGATATGTAATTGATGTTTAATTTACTATCCAATATTTCCCAATAATTGGATAATGTATCCTCTCTACGTTTCTCCCGAATACAAAAGAGTTATGCTTAAGAACAACCAATTAAACTCCAAATTAAAACATACTTATTCCTAAGCGATTTTATTAAACAAGGTTTAAAGCCTTGAGTCTTTGTTATTTATTTCTACCAAATTCTATCTTACTTTTCCAAGATAAGATAGAGTTAATTGGCGTTTGTTAATGTTTGCAACCACTAACGATTAATTGAAGAACAAGAAATAAATAAATATCAAGCTTCCTTCGAAATCAGATTCAATATCATGATCTCAACAACATTCTACCCATCTAGGCTTCACAACATCAGCGTTTAAATTTAGCTACACATGCTGATAATTAAAGAACAAAGAATAGTAATTGATATCATCTTACAAAAATAGAAGGTATTTGATCCCCAAAAGCTTCTAAGAATTCAAGTAGTTAATTGCCCGTACTTTGTACTCTAACATCTGACAAGACTCTCTTCACAAAATCCTATGAAACCTATTTATAGAGGCCCAAAACCCGAGGCAAATTTCGGTCTGATTTGCCCCTGTTGTCATAATGCGGACCGCATTTCTGTCGCAGAACAGAAATGTGGACCGCAGATCATCATCGCCCGTCGCAAATTCCACAAGAAAATTTTGCTCTCATCGCGTTTTGATCCGCGGTTCGCATGTTGATTATGCGATTGCGATATGCGATCGCATTCTCCACTCTGATTTTCACCCAGAACTCTGTTTGTGTTTGCGATTTCACTTTGTTATTTCGCGGTTCGCATTCTTGTTTTGCGACCGCATTCTCGTCATGAAGATTGGCCTAGAGTTCTGTCCTTGTTTGCGATCTGCTTGTGGAATATGTGGTCGCATTTTCAGTTTGCGACCGCATGCTCGTATTTGCGATGCTTTTACTTCTTTTCTTTTCTTCAGCTCACTTTTTGAACTCTTTTCCGTACTTCTGGGTCCTTACACTCGATATGCTGCAAATACACTAAAATTACATAAGTATCATGAGAATTTGCAAGTAAAACAAGTCTAACTTTAAGCAAGTAATATCAAAATGTGCCGAAATTACCCGGCACATAACACCCCCAACTTAAACTCTTGCTTGTCCTCAAGCAACTAAAACGATACTATCCTAGTCTAGACTCTACTTATCAAACATGAAACAATACTGACCGTGGACGGTGTTTGTTGTTAGTATCTCAAGTATAACTCTTTGAGTACTGTACCCTCCTTGAATCATCAATATATTCAAAGGCAACCAATCAGTTAGTGAACTTTGAGCCTCAACAAAGTAACTAAAGGCTACCTTCAGCTGAATACACTTATGCCTTACTCAAAGCTCAACTTACTATCAACCTAGCAGTGTATGTGCCCTCACTGAAAAGAAAGTCCCATTCTCACAATATTTATCATAGCAATACAAAGGGACTAAAGTGCAAGTACACTCACTCTCAGAACAAAATTTCAAGTGTCACCACATGCCATACCATAGGCTTGCCCTTATTTTAATTCATCACCTAGTTATCAGAACACTCGGTTGGAGATCACATAAGGACTTTGTAAGCTTGTAATGTCGGTTTAAGGAAGGGTAGGATATATATTTAGATACTAGTGGCTTCTTCCCCCTTGAACACTAATTACATTCTTCTTTCTTTTAACCTTTGGTTTCTTTTCGACCCCATAGCCTTAATAGCGTTAAGTTCCCACATTGGACCCACCTTGCATACCTCTCTATTCTATTCCCAAGTTCCATTATTGCCAATACATACATAACTATTTATGACAATACAATTTTTTTTTCTCTCTTTTTGGAGCTTTCATAAATTCACATGAGCACTTTGCGGTACGGGTTCCCACCTTTATTTCACAGCCTTGCCCATTTCCATGTTGACCCACACCCCCAACTTAAACTTTTAGCAATGTTCTCAATGTTCAACGAGGAACGGGATCATGTTTTACGAATGGGACAAGTTTGTACTAGTGATATTAATTACGCACAGGTAGGCTGAAAAGGTTAGAAAGGTTTCATAAATAATCAAAGAAAGCCTAAGATTATCTCTCTAACTCAGTGTACATATACTAGGCGTCGAAAAACCAACCGGGCAAGTTCTAGATGGCAGAAGTAAACACAAGAACTATCTAAACAAGGAGCTCACACACATTGGCACACACACTGTTCGGTTAACATAATTTACAGCTTTAGAGTTCACATTTGGTTACTCGAGGCTTTCCTCGTGTATAGATACACGATTCTAAGTAGACCTAGAGTTACCGAGTGAGCCTCAAATTCACGTAATTGATTTGTTAACAAGGACCAAATCTTCACACAGATTTACATACTTAATACTCAACAAATTTACCA
>MCJB01010520.1:224288-234367 GCA_002018475.1 Nicotiana obtusifolia | reverse complement strand
GACACACCATTGTGTTGTGGTGTTCCTGGAGGTGTCCACTGTGAGAGAATCCCATTTTCTTTGAGATGTCTGGTAAAATCATCACTCATATATTCTCCACCTCTATCAGACCTTAGTACTTTGATATTTTTACCAGTCTGCTTCTCAACTTCACTACGGAACCTTTTGAACATTTCAAATGATTCAGACTTGTGTTTCATAAGATACACAAATCCATATCTTGACATATCATCAGTGAAGGTGATGAAGTAAGAATATCCACCTCTAGCTTGAATTTTCATGGGCCCACAAACATCTGTATGAATTAGTCCCAATAATTCAGAAGCTCTTTCTCCACTTCCAGTAAATGGAGATTTGGTCATTTTTCCTTTGAGACAAGATTCACAAGTTGGATATGATTCAAAATCATATTTGTCAAGGTACCCTTCCTTGTACAACTTGTTAATTCTTTTCTCTCCAATATGACCAAGCCTACAATGCCAAAGATATGTATGATTTACTTGATCATCTCTTTTCCTCTTAAGACTTGAAACATGCATAATCGAATTAGCATTTACATTAGGTAAGACATAAACATCATGTTGGAGATAGCCATTCACATATAAATTATCACTATAATAAATAGAGCAAATACCATTGCCTATATTAATGTGAAAACCACGTTTGTCTAACATAGAAGCTGAAATTATGTTCGAAACAAATTTAGGAACGTAATAACAATCATCCCACATAAGTACTTTGCCCGTATGCATTATTAAAGAAATTGATCCTACAGCTACGGCCGCAACTTTGCACCATTCCCAACTTGTAGATTAACTTCTCCTTTCTTTAACCTTCTACTTATTTGGAACCCCTGCAACATATTGCAGATGTTATAACCACTGCCAGTATCTAATACCCACAATGAAATATCAGTAGTAGTTAAAGAAACTTTGAAATCATTTTTCAATTGAGTCTTACCTTGTTTCTTATCTTTTAGAGTTGCAAGATACTCCGGGCAGTTTCTCTTCCAATGTCCTTTCTTCTTACGGTGGAAACATTCAGCATCAGATTGGTCAGCTTTGCCTCTTTTGCCTTTGGGTTTTGTCACACCACCCTTAGGCGCAGTAGGTTTCTTCTTGGGTTTATTTTTACCCTTACCCTTCTCCTTAGAAGAGTTTCCAACCAACATGACAGATCCTTTCTTCTTCTCAGATGCAAGTTGATTCTCATAATCAATCAGCATGTTAAGCATCTCATGAAGATCACAATCCATTTTATGTATATTAAAATTAATAACAAATTGTGAAAAGGATTCAGAGAGTGACTGCAAGATCAAATCTTGAAAGCTCTTTACCCAATTTGCACCCCAACTTTTCAAGTTCTTCAATAAGATCAATCATATGATTGACATAGGGTCCAACTGGAGAGTTTCCAGTCAATTTGGAACCAAATAAAGCCTTAGATAGCTGATATCTTGCTGTCCTGCTTTGGGTACCAAACATCTTCTTAAGATGTTCAATGATTGCAGTTGGATCCATATCCTGATGTTTCATCTGGAGCTCAGAACTCATAGAAGCTAGAATGATGCATTTGGTAGTAAGGCATTCTTCCAAGTATTTCTGATAAATCTTGGTGGCATCATCATCATTCTCATCTGGGACTTCCTTGGCAGGCTTATCGATCACATCAATAAGTTTTTCATGCATGAGAACAATTCTCAAATTTCTGTACCAATCATCGAAGTTTGGTCCTACTAACTTGTTGGTCTCAAGTATTCCACGCAATGATATAACAGACATATTGAGAAATCTAAAATTAGAAAAGAAAAGACATTTTTATAAGAACATATTTAAATATATCATAAAGACATGGACTTTTATCTGAATAATATTTTCACTAATTATTTTAAACTGTTTACCCTCCTTTAAGTTTAAGAAATCTTTGTTTCTATTAGTGGAGTAAAAGAATCCTTCAACAATATGCATGAGCCACTTGGAAATCAAGTCGTTTCTCACATATATTTTAAAGGTAGGTACATTTACCAATTATATCCCCATATAATTTTCTTAAATAGCTCTATGTCATTTAGTCCCCTGGTAGTCAGGTCGATCCTATTAGCATAGTTGAGTTCAACCATCATGATAGCAAAGAATTTATTAAATTTTATACTCCTCGGGTAGTCCAGGCGTCTAGTGTAAAATTAAATAATTCTTTAATCCATGCATCTCATGCAATAAATAATTTAAACATATTCTTAAACTATAAGTCTCCTGGTAGTCAGGTCGCTCCTTATAAACAAGAAATAGGTAAAATTATTTATTTTGATGGATAGCTCTACAATAAAATATTTTATATTTATTATTTAAGAACTCAAATTTTAATAAGAGGAAATTGTTACAAAAACAAATTTTAATAACATGAAGATCAAATCTTTATAGCACATGAATTTAATTCAAGTTGTCTACATGCTTAGTCCAAAATTAATTTACATCACATATAATATATAATTCAAAATCATATGCCGAACAAGCATGTGACATAAAAATAAAATTCAATGTACTTCTAACATGTTTATCTTAAATATTACATAAAATAATACATGCCAGAAAATTATTATTAGTTAATACCTTATAAACTAACAACAATTAAAACAAAGGTGTAATCTAATAACCTTTTACAGAGTACCAGCGTATCTTATACGAAATTTTAAATTTTAAGTTACGAACTATCTTAGTAGTTTAACTTATACAAATATATATTTTATTCACAATAAAATAAGATCAATGTATTCAAAGAATTAGTCTATTTCACAAGATACATGTACTATGGATTGAACTTTTCAAATAAAAAAAAAATTCGTAAATAAATTTTAGACACGAGAAACCAAGGCTCTGATACCACTGTAGGATTGCATATAGGTGTTCACAACACACAGCGGAAGGCAATAACAATCCTAGGCAGAACTTTTCGACTTTAAAAATTTATTTACATGTTAAAGATCGGATATAAGACGTACTTTATAAAGAAAGTCTTATTTAAGATTTATCTTCGATTGTGCGAAGACTCTATGCGTATCCACACCGAGACCGATCCTTGCTATCAACTCTTTGATCAATGAAACCTTTGAACAAAATTGAACAAAATATTGTGTTGAAAGTTTCTCAAAGATTTAAACTCAATGTTGCATGACAAGAACTTTTATTGTCAAGAATCTTTATCTCTTGATTTTTGTGGCTTCTCAGACCTTGTATTTTTCACTTCAAAAATGAAAGCTAAAAATAAGAAGAATAGAGAGTTTTGCTACTACAATTCAATGTCTTCTTTTTCTAAATCAAGAGTAAGTCCTTTTATATAAAAATTGAATCCATTAAAAAATATATCCCATTCTAAGTGGGATGATTATGACAAACTTCCTTTATTAATTTTATAAAAGTTTTTCATTGAAAAATATATCCCATTCTAAGTGGGATAATTATGACAAACTTCTTTTATTAACTTTATAAAAGTTTTTCATTGAAAAATTATGACAAACTACTTTTATAAACTTTATAAAAGTTTTTCATTGAAAAATATATCCCATTCTAAGTGGGATGATTTTTCCAAGATCTTGAGGAATTTGAATTAAAATTCTTCCGTAGGAATTCCTTCATGGAATTCCATGTCCAATCAAAATTGGATCAAGTGTTCTTAATTAATATTATATATATATACACCTTATATAAACAAATATTAATTTTATATATATATATATATATATATATATATATATTTCAACCAAGAGATACAATTTAATTTTCTTGTCCAAATAGAAACTTGAATTTATTCACAATATTAATTATATCCTCTGTGCTAGCAAAGAATATAATAATATTTCATTTGGACTAATGACTAAATTTATTTGACTAATTAAATTCTTTAATTTAATTATCAAATAATAAAGTAATTAATCCTTTAGCAATAATCAGAATACTCGTTAGTGTGCAACCCCATAAGTTCAATACTAAGCCGGTAGTAAATTGATCACATCAATATACTAATCAAGGGTGGCGTCTAGCAACACTCCTTAACGACCGGATAGAATGAAGTATACAATTTACTCTCAAGAACCAGTAGAAGAATAATGTAGTAATTCCTTCTGTCCTTATAGCTCTGGATCACCCTAGGATATGGTTCAACTGTCAAATCCAAATAGGCGACCAACTATGTGTTCATGTCAAATATAATCGACCATTGAATGACCTAAGAAACTCATTTCTTCTTTCATTTAGTTGCCTTGGCCAAGGTCTTAGTTTGGTCGTTTATAATTCATGACAACACGAAGCTTAAACTCATTACCAAGAGTTGACAGATTCCATCTTGGATCAATCACTAATTCTACAAGTATTTAATCGTACCCAATATCCTTTCAACTATCGCCCTAGGGCCATAGGTGTCTAGTATCAAAGCACAATAAATAACTTGTCAATTACTATGACGATCTCAGATCAAAGGAAACTCTTACATCACATTCTTCAAGAGAATATCCTATTGACAGTTTATGGTAATTCTAACCATTAGGAATTATCCAATGAGTCGGTTCAATGATCATATCTCTATATGCATCATCTATCTATGTGATTCAGTTAATGAGATCAACTAATCTTTATCTTATAAAGACAATCGCATAGATATTGATCTATCCGGATTATTAATGTCCAAATTAATAATCCTATGATCAAGAACTAAATTTATATTAAATTATAAGAAACTTTACTCTCATTATCATGATATCAATCACGATGACAAGTCTCAAAATTTAATCAAGGATCTTATCAAAATAATTAAGCAATTAATAATAATGATAAAAAGAATATCAAATGCCATATTTATTTATTATATGAAATAACATTCATGAAAAATATGTTTAAATCATCAAACATGACATTGGATTTAGGACATATCTAATATATCCCTAACAATTGTAACATGTAACATGCCTTATTTTTAAGGATTACAAATCTTATCGTTCAAGGAGACTTATTTGTAAATATTCTTTAAGTGATATGATGTATAACAAATTCTTTACGCTGATGATATATTTAACTTAAACTCATCAAGAATACTACTTTTGAAATTATTCCAAGAAAATGATCCTGAATTGATAGTGATCTATGGAGATGCGTATTTAACAACCTTTGCAGCATGAAATAGGAAATTGACTTCCATTAGGTTGAGATCTACTTGCTTATTGGTCCACTTTCACCTTCTTTTTATTTATAAATTTAAAATTTCCTAAACTCAATGCTGATTCTTGTCGAACAAAGAATTCTATTCAATTAGTTGTCTAATTAGTCCAGGAAGAAGTGTAAACAAACCTGTTGTATCGTTTTGGTCTAGTCAACATGAATGTGAAACTTGCTTTAGATGAAGTCCAGAGACTTCTCTCTCTTTAGTTATTTTAGTAAAATTATACAAGTGTCAATTTATTCCCTATAATTAACTAAAAGATAATACAGCTTTAGGACAAAAGTGAAATATTGCTACAAATGAATAATCATAAAAACAAGTTAAGAGTAGGCTTGGTCCAAAGCAGACAATATCATACCATATTAAGAGTATTTTTAATTAGATCGTTTTAACTCAATAACTAGTCTCCGAACAAATGGTTTAGCGAAACGAATGTGAAGGTGGTGGAGTGATGGAATAAGCACAACTTAGTACCTTTGTGTGTCTATGCGCTCGGATATTATCTTTACCCGTAGGCCATAGCTTCAAAAACACCTACACAGTCTCTCATATGAATTTTAATGGCCATAAATACTCGAATCACGTGGGCACACTTTGTTTTTCGTCTTGAGCTCATAGTATGAACTCTACTGTTGACGAATAATAGAACAATAAGTCTTCTTGAGTATACTATATAGGAGTGTGTCATTTTTCCAGATGCTTTATTCGCGGAGATTGCGGCAAATGTGAAAGAAGAGTAAAAGACGATCCAATTTCTAAAAGTAAGGGAACGTGTTTTGGAATTCGAGAAGCAATTTCGCTCTTATGTATACCTCCCTTTTTAACCACCATTAGAGGGTGACCAAAAGATAGACAGCTATCAACATCTACCATTATTGGAGAAGCAATAATAATTCATGTTCTAGTTATATTTGTGGAACTTGTGGAATTAGTTATTTACCCTTAAAATCGAATAACAATTAAATTTATACGCGGTTTTAAAAATATGTGATCAAACTTCATACAAAAATGAGAAATCAGATTGAAATTGAAATTAATGATAAAAGATAAATGTAAACCACACAAGTTAGGCAGTCTTGGCCTTGAAGGTTGATCGCCCTTGGGTCAAGAAACATTGCAATCGGTGTCGAAATAGAGTGGTGAGACAATAATAACTAAAGAGATTAGTATGTAGCTTTAAAATGCCGGTGACGATATGCTTTACAAATAATCAAACCCCCCTTTATATTGTAGAGGATTCCTACTTCACATACAATTTTGCATAAGGTAAAAAAAATGTTATGATTTGCTAATTAAGCGGTTCTATTGATACGTGCCGAGATTCCCGCATTGATGCGCGACCGGTTACGGATATTTCGGCATTCCATTATTTTTGTTCAATGATCTTCCCTCGAGCTTATTCAGGGTCAGTATCGATTCCGGGATCACGGGCTCAATGTTCTTGAGAACGGACATTCTGACCTCGTGTTCTGATTCGATGAGACCCGGGGTCGATCTTCAACCTTCGCGTTCCGAGCTCGATTTGTCGTGAAATAGTCGAGACCGATTTCGAGCATATATATTAATATTTCAGAGATTGGATAAGAATCTGATTCTCACATAAACAAATTTCTTCTAGCGATAGAAATGGTGAAGCAACTTCGGTCTTATGCTGCCCTTTTTAACCACCATGGGAAGTGGAAGGGAGTGAATATTTAAATCGATTCACTTGAACACAGTTGAACTGATGAAGAAGAAGAAGAAGAAGAAAATCTGGAAAAGGAAAAAATTAGAGTAAAGAGAGAAAGCGTGTGAGAGGAGAGAGAGAGAGAGAGAGAGTAAATGCGTGGTAACACCCCATGGGTAAACGTCCACGGCGGTGGGGTATATACATATTAATAATGTTGGGTATTTACAATTACAGTGAATAAAAAATCTCGTGAATGAACCTGGAGAATATAACAGTACGTCACATATTAATCAGACTCTACACCTAACAGTGAATTCTGTCATGGGCGGCTTTCCAGCCTCGCCCCATGACCCCTTGGACGCGCCCCGTGGCGTCCTAAGCCTCTCAAAGCCTAGCGCCACGGACGGCCCCGTGGTCTTGGCCGCGCCAAGTGACAAGTGCGCAAGTGCCTCTGTCGCCCCACCAACACTCCTTGCCGGCGCCCAGCGGCTTGCGAGTGTCAATCATGCTGTGCGCGCAGACAATGCCGCACAGCCCAACGATGCCGCGCGCACAGCCAAGGCCGCGCGCATCAATCATGATCCAAGCACAAGTGCCAGCGCCCCGCCGCGGGCCATCGTCAATAGTGCTGCGCGCGCAGACAGCAACGCGCGCGCAGACCCTGACCGTCAAGACAAAGCTGCTGCCATTGGACTTAGTATTTCTACATCTTAGAAGGCTAAGTTCCTTTCATTGTAAATATAGAATAGTTTTACTGTTTTATATTCATTGTGCTCCTTGAGCACGCATTAGGTCTACTCCTGTAATTTGGGTTTTTATTTTTTAAGCATTATTAGGGGGGTATCAGCATTCAAACATTTTCAGCAAGCATTCAATTCTCTGTACTGGTGTCTTCGCCCCCTCGACACCGCATTAGCTTTGTAATAGCTTTTTCATCATCAATACAATCATCATCAAAAATCCAACCAAAGCTTCCGCTGCTCTCATTTCTCTTGTTGCCTACGAATTGGTTTTCCCGCACGGCACTGACAATCTAGTCTAGCGTGCGGAGGGGACCTCAGTTGGCGGACGGCAATCGTACTGACATCGATTGCCTAGCCTTACGCTACCCTTCCAAAGCATCTCAGGAAGGCGTCGCGTAACAATTCACGTGCACTCAAGCTCTACTTTCTAAACCATATATAGCAATAATCTATATCTACAAAATTACTTAATATATGTATTCGCTCTAGTTCAAAGACTCCTATGTTGCTGTGTTTGGTGTTTTATCGGGAAAAAATAGTATATCTGCTTTAATAATTGTTTTGATAAAAAGTAGTTAAAGGCAAGTGATCGTGATCGATCCAAAAAAAAATTCCTTTTAGAATGATCCGTAGAATGCATATGAAATCTAAGATAGAAATTATGGCAACGAATAATAAGGCACAAATGCAAGATAACACAACAATTAGCTTTGTGTATCTGCTTGTGTTCCTTCTTTCACAGATGATACAAAGAGAAAGAGATTTTTTTTAGGGATGATGAATGCCCCTTAGCTTCTCTCTGACGCTATCTATATAAAATAAGAAAGCACATTTTTGTGATAAGACCTTTTGACAGTACCAAAAGGACGGTTGAAAAGGTATCTCTGATTCAGCATAGAGCTCGATGATGGTTGATGTCAGAATAAGATGGTTTGCGAGAATGTGCTCCAGCGGCGCTGGATCAGGGCTTGGGCCCTGTGCCATTGCCCAACCGGTCAATGATGGCCTCGACTATTTCGGGACGACACTGTTGCCTTGAGATACTAGTGACAATGATCTTGAAGCCCTCAACCTGGGCCACGGACTGCAATATCCTGAGTGCCTGATTCCTATTAGGTCATGACTTCCACGTGTTACATCCCAGTTGATCCACCTAGCAGGTCCAAATTTCCCCCATACAATTAGTAGGCACACCTCTAAAGTGAGGTCAAGGGTTCAATTTTCAGCCTCGAAAGATATAGCATATTGTCAATTGGTTCAATTAATTGTAATATTTTTTACACTAAATATTGATATATAGTGGACCAATAATTAGCAAGTAGTTCTCCACCTAAAAGAAATCTATTTCCTATTTCATTCTTCAAAGGTTGTTAAATACGCATCTCCATATGTCAACATCAATTCAGGACCCATTTTCTTGGAAATTTTTGAAAAGTAATATTCCTAACATCCTATAAATGCCTTACTATATACCAAAGGACAGCATTATAAGCCTATTAATCAAGATCTTATTACAACATTCTTCTATTACAATATTTTTTCTTTTTGTAATGGCTTTAGTCCTTGGATTAAAGACACTTTTTATGCTTCTTTATGTGATTGGGATGTATGCAACTCAAGTCACTTCTCGTAATATTCAAGAATTATCCATGTTAGAAAAGCATGAATTGTGGATGGCACGGCATGGACGTTCTTACAGAAATGAAGAAGAGAAGGAAAAAAGACTGAATATATTTAAAGAGAATGTGAAATTTATTGAGTCGTTCAACAATAATGGGACTAAAAAGCCATATAAATTAGGCATCAATGCATTTGCTGATCTTACTGCAGAGGAATTCTTGAGTTATTATACTACTGGACTTAGTAAGTTGTGTAATTCTTGCTCTCAAATTCAATCATCATTCAAGTATGAAAACTTGAGCGATGTTCCATCTGTTATGGACTGGAGAAAGAGTGGTGCTGTCACAAGAATTAAACATCAAGGTCAATGTGGTAAGGCACAATTTCCTACTCAAGAAAAGCTTCATATTCTCTTCTTATTAAGTATTGGCGTAACAAGTAAAGTTGTTGTCATGTGATCAG
The DNA here is from genome assembly GCA_002018475.1 of Nicotiana obtusifolia. Taxonomy (NCBI): domain Eukaryota; kingdom Viridiplantae; phylum Streptophyta; class Magnoliopsida; order Solanales; family Solanaceae; genus Nicotiana; species Nicotiana obtusifolia. Next base: position 224,665 of record MCJB01010520.1, on the reverse strand, counting down.
GAAGTCACGGGTTGAAAACAGCCTCTTGCAGAAATGCAGGTGTACGACTGCATACAATAGACCCTTATGGTCCGGCCCTTCCCCAGACCCCGCGCATAGCGGGAGCTTAGTACATCGGGCTGCCCTTTGTATTAAGTATTGAGAAAGGATTTAAGTAAATACTACATGCTCCTTTCAAATTTGTGATCTTAAACATGTCCTTATCATTATATTATAACGGAGTATCACTAAGGATAAAATGAGAATATTAGAAGCAAGCATACTAAATATAAAAATACATTGTTCTGTAACAGACTAAAAAGGAAAGTAAGATATGCATAGAGTACTCTCTTCTTGTCCAATAATGTTGACAAAGCACTTAAATTATGTTGTGTACG
>MCJB01010520.1:185523-223991 GCA_002018475.1 Nicotiana obtusifolia | reverse complement strand
AGATTGTTGGGTATGCAAATAAAGTCTCACATTAGTAGCTAAAAGTTTGGGAGCCTGCATATAAGGTGTAGAGAAATCTTAATGGTGTGAGGCATTTTGGGAAAACGATATGGTTTGACCAAAACGGACTATATCATATAATGTTAAAAGTATCTTTATGCCATTTTAGCCCAACAAATTATGTGTGATTATTTAAATTTGTTTTACACTACCAATAACGTATTTGACCTACTTTGCAGAGTAGTTACTATTTTTGTCTAAGTTATCAATTAATATTTATCATAGAAGTTAACCTTTAAAACAATATAAGTGATATGATTTGTATAAATATGTGCGTAAAACTTCCAACTCATTAATAAACTGCATGAAATATAGGATGTTGCTGGGCATTTTCAGCAGTTGCAGCCTTAGAAGGAGCAAACAAACTCTCAACAGACAACTTGATTTCACTCTCCGAACAACAACTGTTAGATTGCACCACCGAAAACAACGGTTGCAACGGCGGTTTAATGACCACAGCCTACGATTTCATCCTAAAAAATGGCGGCATTGCCACAGAATCTAACTATCCTTACGAGGAATATCAAGATTCATGCAAAAGCCACGAGACGATGAACTCATTTGCAGTAGTGAAAATCAGTCGTTACGAAACTCTGCCCTCAACTGAATCAGCATTGCTAAAAGCCGTAGCTAAACAACCGGTCTCTATCGGTATTGCTGTGAATGAAGAGTTTCATTTGTATAAAAGTGGCGTTTACAATGGAAATTGCGAGGGTCAAGAACTCAATCATGCAGTTACTGTAATTGGTTATGGGACAGAAAATGATGGTACAAAATATTGGTTGATCAAGAATTCTTGGGGGACAAGTTGGGGTGAAAATGGTTACATGAAAATTGCTAGAGATACTGGAATTGAAGGAGGTCTTTGTGGGATCACCACTTCAGCTTCCTATCCTGTTCTTTAGATTGTTGAATTTTCAGTGTATTTCGGCTTTATCCCGAGCTCAGCATGAACGAGGGATGTGTTGTGCACGGAACTGCCTATTTTAATATATTTTGGCCTATAGGATATATATAGGCATATAGCACCTTTAGTGCTAGTAGTTCATGTTGTTTTCATACTATTTTTCCGCTCTGGTTTCTTGGTATCTTGCCAAAGTTACTGGATATTGCTATTGCTTTTTCCATCTATTTTTCTGATCCTTAGGTTTGTTGATGATACTATCTTTCTGGCCTTTGTTGTTGTTACTGTTCTACTATTTTAATCCTTTGAGCTGAGAGTCTTTCGAAAGCAGTCTTTTTACCCTAGGGTAGGGGCAAGGTCTGCGTAAACACTTCCTTCCCAAACCCTAATTATACTAGGTTGTTGTAGTGCTAGTTTGGTTACTGTTTCAGGTTTCTGTTGTACTAGTTCAAATTGCTTTTGTTCAATGCAAATTAAAGGTCCTCGTTACAGGATGAATTATGTTATGTACTATGTTGTTTTAAAGAGAAATGAACTTGAATCTTTATTAAGTCCTCCTTATCAAACCATGTAATTAACGTCATAGCTAGCTAATAATACTCAATTTTGTGACACATTTTTCTTATCAGTTCTTTAAAAAAGAATGACACAATTTTTTAATTTGAAATTTAATTTTAAACTTTCTAATTCTAATTCATACTGTCACACAAAAAAGTCCGTACACTGACCGGGAACCCGCACTCAACTTCAATGTTTCAAAAGGCAGGAGCGTGAGACAGCACATTTACTTAATTCGGGGTGAGGCGTAAGTCCTGAGATATGATGCGTAAATACCATGAAACTTTAAATTTCTTAATTGAAAAGCTAGAAGAGTTTGGGCATTTATATATTTGGCCAAACGTATTCACCAGGAGTAAACAACAGTATCAGAAATGTGACGAGAAGGTAATAGAACAACAAAAGACCCAATGAAATTACACAAGTGGGGTCTGAGGAGGGTAATGTGTACGCAAACCTTACCCTTACCTATAGGAAGACAGAGAGGTTGTTTCTGGTAGACCCTCGGCTCAAGAAAAATAAAAGAAAGAAGCAACAACAAGTAAACCACTCAGAAAACCGAATCGATAATACAAGACTAAAACTTATGGTGCAATCAGAAAGCGAAGCAAAAGCAATAATAAGTAATAACAGAAATCTAAAAAATAAGAAAACACAAAAAATAACATTGAGTAATGCACTAAAGCTACTGGAACGCGCAAGGACAACGCATTTAATTTCTCAGTGTTAGAATCCTCTTTACATTGAACAAAATCCAACATCACATTTGCAAATGAATAATAATAATAATGAGAATCAAATAGTTGCCCTAGCTCAGGCACTACAGCCAATCAAACTTGTAATAATTTTAAGCAATTGGATAAGAAGCTTTCATAGCAATTCCACATAGTCCTGTTTTGGCAGCAATATCTCGTTTCATTCTAATATATCCATTTTCACCCCAACTAACACCCCAAGAATTCTTCACAATCCAATATTTTGTACCATCTATAGTTGTACCATAACCAACTGCTGTAACATCATGGTCTAATTCAGTTCCACATTTCCAGTAAAAACGCTACTCGAGTAGAATTGAAAGTCTGATCTCTTCCACCTTTCTCTCTCCCCTTTTCATTAAAGGTACTCTTATTTGTAAGAGGTGGTGGAGAGTCAATCCTTAATGCAAGATCGAGATCCATGACTCCGAGAACAATCTTGAGATTCTCTTGCCATGACTTGAAGTTAGTGCCATTCAACATAAGAATTGAATTGATGTTGGCAGTAATATTTGCAAGAGTAATTTCGGCTGAATCGGACAAACAACGAAATAAGCTCACATACTACTTAAAACCAAAACAAAAATAATTATTTTTTGAATAAAGGTAGACCACATCTCAAGGTACCGGTTACTCCATTAATATTTCATCTTTGGACAAAATATTAACTTATAAGTGGATCTTGGTGTAGTAATCAAACGCTGATAATAAAGAACATATCAAATATTAAATCTTCCTTTTGGCCGATTTATTATTCACACGTAAAACCAAATAACTATCACGCGTTTATTATCATAAGATGCACATGTAATTCTAATAAATATTGACCTTCCTTTAAGCCTATCAATATTCACATAAGTTACACACAAAACCTTTTATATTTCAAAACAAATAAATCTCCACAAGAGAGATCACTTTGCTAACATCAAGCTTCAAATTTATTCATCTCAAGATATATATAACCACATCAATATTCAAATTTAAATTCTCCAAAAACAAAAAAATAGAAATTTCCAAAACAAAGTAAATTATGGTGGGCTAGAAATATATCCAAGAATAGTATCCGAATTTTATTTTATACGCTGGAAATAGCTAAACGAGCAAAATTATAAAATCCAACGTAATACCATTCTGGCAGTGTATTTGAGGCCAGAACCTCCCATATTCTTGAAGTGTAGAATACTCACCATAAATATGACAGTACCATAAAATCAGAAATTAAAAGATGCCTAATGGCAGCAAACTTCAAAAGGCAATTATATTTACATTATTAAAATCATCTAATGCCACCACAAAATTCCTTTCATTTTTTTTTTTTTTTTGAGAATCACCTTCTTTATGAAACAGAAAACAACTATTAACTATAACTTTGGCTATGTCATAATTGCTGAATCAATTGCATAATCACAAAAATATAAAATCCCCCTCCGATTTTTGGTTTATAGAAACACACATTCTACGAGAATTAAAGTGAACATTGATGTGCCGGGTAATTTCGGCACATTTCGATATTACTTGCTTATCCTTTAACTTGTTTTAATAGCGAAATCTGCTAATTCTTATGTGGTTTTAGTACATTTTCAGTATACTGATGTGAGGTACCAAAAGGTCGGAAAAGAGTTCAAGAAATCAATTAATTCAAGAAAGAAGTAAAAGAGGGTCGCACATGCTCATCTGCGAATCGCGGATGAGAAAGCGAATCGCACAATCAGCTTTTAGATCGCGGATGAGGACAGAAACATGAGCCAAGTCAAGTGTTGAAAAAGCGACGGAAAAGTGATTCGCGAAACAATTATGCGAATCGCGGAATAGATGGTCAGGTCGCGAACACAGACAGAAACTTTTGGGACAATCCGCGACGTGTTCGCGAATCGCATACCTATCCGCGACAGGAATGCGATTCGCACTTTACCCTCGACATCAGTGAATTCTGGACCGACCTCGACTTTTGGACCTCTATAAATAGATTTATTAGGGTTCTATGTCAGAGTCAGACCTTTGGGAGCCGCTACTTTTGCCAGAACAAGAGATACTAAGTGTGGAGCTTGAATATTTTATATTTTTTTGAAGCTTTGAAGGTTAAAACATTTCTTATCTTTGTAAGTTTTGTTATCCTCTATGACTTCTATTACTCTTTTAATTTCAGTATTTAGTATGAGCAGCTAGTTTTTCATACTGAGGTTGTGAACCCTTAATGGGTATTATATTAATGGATGTTTGATGTTGTTATAAATCTAATGGTTGGGTGATATTTATTTACTTCTTGATATTCAAGTATTGTTATTGGTTGCAAACAGTAACAAACGCCATTTCATTCTTACTTTGCTTGGGAAAGTGGGTGAGAATTTGGTAGAAGTAAACGACAAAGACTCAGGGCTCTAAACATTGTTTAATGAAATAGCTTAGGAATAAGTTTGTTTCATTTGGCAGAAATTACTGGTTTTAATCTGCAACTCTCTTATATTTGGAAAAATCATAGAGAGAATAATACTACCTAACTATTGGGAAATATTGGGCAGTAAATTTAGATGTTACTGCATGTCACGAGATCTTACCATTAGAGATATATATCATCAACATCATTATCATAACAATCCATTAAAGGGAACACAACCTTGGTTTCTTTAATTACCTTATTTATTATCAGAAAATTACTATTGCCCGTTGATACAACTCAAACCTGTTTCTTTTCTCAATTAGGATCACTTAATAGAATTAAGACTAACGTAAAATATCATACTAATTAAGTGAGCTTTCACACCTATTCCCTGTGGGATTCGACTCCAACCTTGTTGGGTTATTATATTTGACACCGACCGCTTACACTACTTATTAAGGTGTAATTTGAGCGTATCAAATTTTGGCGCCGTTATCGAGGAATACGGTTCTGAAAATTACTAATTAGTAAATATTTTACTGTACGTCTGATTCTATTCTAGCACAATTTGTTAGTTTTGGTGGGTGCGAACAGGAGAACATGTCGGAATATGGTGATGACGTGGAGTTAGATGCAGAAGGAAATCCTTTTGCAGACATTGAGGAGTATATTGAGGATACAAATGCTATTGTACCTCCTGCTATTGGTGCTGCTACCTTCAAGGTGGAACACAGATTAATCTTGATGCTGAAAGCGGAGGGATTATTTAGAAATTCCACCGATGATGACCCAACTCAACACCTCAGAAATTTCTTGGGTGTATGTGCAATGCACAAGCAGAATAATGTCACTGACGACGCCCTGAGGTTGAGATGCTTTAAGTATTCTCTAGCTGGGGATGCAAGGAAATGGCTCCAGAATCTTCCACCAAATTCCATCCGTTCATGGCCTGAACTTGTCCGAGCATTCTTGTCCAAATGGTTTCCACAGAGCAAGAAGGCTGAGCTCAGAGACAAGATCTTCTTCTTTAAGCAACTACCAGGAGAACAATTACACGAAGCGTGGGATCGCTTCAAGTTATATTTGGTGAGGTCTCCAAACCATGGTTTCCAGGATTCCATTTTGTTGGAAAATTTTTACATGGGTTTGGATCCTATGAACCAATCAATAGCAAAGAATGCAGCTGCCGGTTCATTTATGGATAAGACTTTTGATAAGATTACCCAAATCTTAGATAAAATGTCGAAACACAATCAAGCTTGGCATTCGAAAGATTCCATTGGCGGAATCACTATTGGTTCTCCTTCTATGAATAATTTGATTAAGGATAATCAAGAACGAGACTAAGTGATAGCTGAACTTGCCACAAACATCAATGTATTGACGAAGTTTTTCACTGAAAATCAGAAAAAGAAAATAAATGTGGTGGAGAATGTGCAACCAGTGCCCGAAGATGAGTATGAAGAAGCTAATTACGTCAACAATACTCAAGGGGGTTATCAAAAGCAACATTACCAAGGTCCAGGGATGCAGAATCATTGGAGACCAAACCCGCAAGGGCAAGGTCCCCAACAATGGTGAAATGATCAAAATGGTCCTAATCAAGGAAATTGGAACAGTAGCAATAATTTTCAAAATCGAAGTTCCAACCCTTATATTCCTCCGAAAGGGCATTATTCAAATCAGGGATCTTCAAGTGAATCTAAATTGGAGAGTATGCTGGAGAGGATATTGCAAAACCAAGAGAAGTCAGATAATTCTATGAAAAATATGACTGAATTGGTTGGTTCCCACACAGCAGCAATTCAAAAGTTGGAATTACAAATGAGAGACCTCTCTCGTGAACAATATTCACAATAGAAAGGTACACTTCCTAGCGACACAATTGCAAATCCCAAGGGAAGTGGAAGTGGTTCAACTGCTCACATTATGGCTGTGACAACCAGGAGTGGTAAAACATTACAAGAAAGAGATGATGCTGAAGAGTCTCGAAAGGAGATCGAAGTTGAAAGAGATAATGTTGCTGAGGTAAATGAAAATCCAAAATTATGCTGAACAGAGATGAGAATTCGGAAGGAATAAAGGATAAGACAAAAGGAACTTCAACCATCCTTCCGCAAATTCCTAGACCTCCTCCCCCTTTTCCGCAGAGGCTTGTGAGAAAGATTGACGATAGCAAGTTTGAAAAATTTTACGACATTCTTAAGCAGCTATCAGTGAACATACCATTCTTGGAAGATTTCCAAGAAATGCCAGGATTCGCCAAATATCTCAAGGATCTGATTACCTAAAAGAAAACCACCAGGAATGAGGTGGTGAACATGACTCATAAGGTCAGCTCTATCATAACTTCAAATCCAATCCAGAAGAAAGAGGACCCTGGAGCTTTCACTGTTCCTTGTACTATTGGAATACGCGATTTTGCTAAGGCATTGTGTGACAATGGAACTAGTATTAACCTAATGCCTCTAGCAATCTACAAACAAGACAGGTTAGGAATACCGAGGCCAACAAGCATGAGATTACAAATGGCTGACCGATCCATCAAGAGACCCGTTGGTATTGTAGATGATGTAATTGTGAAAGTTGGAAAATTCAATATTCCAGCTAACTTTGTGATACTTGATTGTACTGTAGACAAGGAAATTCCTATAATACTGGGAAGACCTTTCTTAGCAACTGGACGAGCTCTTATGGACTCGGAGCGTAATGAAATTAAGTTCCGGGTAAATAATGAAGAAGTCATTTTTCAAGCCAGCAAAGGGATGAAAATGCCAACTGAGTATGAGAACATTTCGTTGATTGGTATTTTTGATGAAGTGGATGAAGCTGTTGAGATGAAAATGGAAGAGCAGTGTTTTGGTGAAGCACTAGCAGCCATATTGGTGAATTTTGATGGGAATAATTTGGATGGTTTTATGGAATCAGTAAATGTGTTAGATGGTCGTGGTTCGTATTCGTATAGTCCACCAAAACTATCATTAGATTTGGAGAATCGAGCCACGCCTCCAGCAAAGCCTTCCATTATTGAACCACCCAAATTAGAGCTCAAGCAACTCCCATCACATTTGAGGTACAAATTTCTTGGTTCTGATGCAACTTTACCAGTAATTGTGTCATCTTTGTTAAATGATGTGCAGATAGAGCAACTGCTGAAAGTTTTTAAGGAACACAGACAAGCAATTGGATGGACGATAGCAGGCATCCGAGGTATTCCAGCTTGAATATGTGAGAACAAAATTCAACTTGAAGACGGGACAAAACCAAGTGTAGAGCACCAGAGAAGATTAAATCCAGCAATGCAAGAAGTGGTGAAGAAAGAAATCATAAAATGGCTAGATGCTGGAGTTGTGTACCCAATTGCCGATAGCTCATAGGTGAGCCCAGTACAGTGTGTGCCAAAGAAAGGAGGTATGACTGTGGTAACTACTGAAAAAAATGAGCTGATTCCGACACGAACAGTGACCGGATGGAGAGTATGCATGGATTACAGGAAGCTCAATAGTGCCACGTGCAAGGATCATTTCCCTATGCCTTTTATTGATCAAATGCTTGATCGGCTAGCGGGAAAATCCTTTTATTGCTTCCTCGACGGATATTCTGGATACAATCAGATTAACACTGCTTTGGAGGATCAGGAAAAGACAACATTCACATGTCCGTATGGGACTTTTGCTTTCAGTCGCATGTCCTTTGGTTTATGCAACGCTCCAGCTACATTCCAACAGTGCATGGTGTCAATTTTTTCGTATATGTTGGAAGATTTTCTTGAAATCTTTATGGATGATTTCTCGGTAGTCGGGGAAACGTTTGAACAATGTTTGAAGAATCTGAAGCAAGTGTTGAAACAATGCAAAGAAACAAACCTTGTATTAAATTGGGAAAAATGCCACTTCATGGTGGATGAAGGTATTGTTTTGTGGCACAAAATTTCCAGGCTTTGGTATTGAGGTGGACAAGGCAAAAATTGAGACTATCTCAAAACTTCCTCCTCCCACATCAGTGAAAGGTGTCCGTAGCTTTCTAGGGCATGCTGGATTCTACAGATGGTTCATAAAAGACTTCTCAAAGATTGCACACCCAATGTGTAAACTCTTAGAGAAAGACAGCAAGTTTATATTTGATGAGAAATGCCTCGCCGCGTTTGAAGAACTGAAAGCAAAGCTTACTACAACTCCTATTACTGTCACACCGAATTGGTCGGTGCCCTTTGAGCTTATGTGTGATGCTTGCGGTATAGCTCTTGGAGTGATGCTGGGACAGAGGCACAAGAAAATTCTTCACCCAATATATTATGCTAGCAAGATGCTAAATGGAGCACAAATGAACTATACTGTAACGGAGCAGGAACTGCTAGCAATTGTTTATGCTTTTGAGAAGTTCCGGGCATACCTATTAGGCTCCAAAGTGATTGTATATAGTGATCACGCTGCTCTTCGTTATTTAATTGTGAAGAAAGATGCTAAACCTAGACTCATCCGATGGGTGCTGTTACTACAGGAGTTTGACTTTGAAGTTTTGGACCGTAAAGGCACCCAAAACCAAGTAGTTGATCATCTGTCTAGATTGGAAGAGGCAGGGAGACAAATACAAGAGCTGGAGATCAATGATTCCTTCCCAGATGAGCAAATACTGATGATATCAAGTTCAATGGCACCATGATATGCTGACATCGCTAACTACATTGTCAGTGATTTAATTCCGGAAGGGTTGGAATCTGTCACGACCCAAAATCCCAACCCGGTCATGATGGCGCCTCTCGTGGGGACAAGGCAAGACAAACCAATATAATTCTGTTCAACAGTTAAATTACACAGTTTAAACAAGATTAGATTAACAACAAAGTCAGTCGGAATATATATAAGTAGTACCATCCCGACTACAACCCTCAGATCGGGGTGTCATTAAGTCATGAGCCACTAGAGAAGGCCTAATGACAATATAACTATTACAATATCTTAAGTACAATTGTTTGAGGAAGGTAAAGTCAACAAAAGAAAAGAGTTACGGGGCTGCGGACACAAGCAGCTACCTCGTAATCTCCGAAGCTCCGGTCCAGCAGTAGTAATCAGTACCTCTGAGCGGGACCACTAACGCCTGAATCTGCACACAAGGTGCAGGGAGTAAAGTGAGTACTTCCAACTCAGTGAGTAATAAAAGTAAATAAGAACTGAAGATAAGAAACACCCAAATCATTAAACAATCCACATAAATTATTGAAGTAAGCAGAACAATCACAAAACCAATAATGCAATGCAATGCTATGCTATGTAATGCAATGCAATGCGAGTCATGACTATCGTGGCGGACGTGCCACCCGTTCCCCTGGGTACCCGCGCTCGGTGGGTGGTTCCGGCGCAATATATATCGTGACGGCGTGTCACCCGATCCATGCAATCTATACCTCGTGGCGGCGTGCCACCCGATCCATGCAATCTATACCTCGTGGCGGCGTGCCACCCGATCCTTTAAAATCATTTGAAAACAGCATATGTGTTTCAAAACCAAATTGATGAATGAATCATGCAACAACAATGGAAATATGCCAAATAACATCCCTGTAGGGTCCTCATAACTGGCGGTATGCCCAACATTATGATACAATATACAACAACAATTACCCTTTGAAGGGTTCACATGACCCGCGCGAAGCCCAAACATGGGCAATTAGCCCAATCAAAATGATATCATTTGAGTTTCAGTCAAGAATACAGTAGAAATCATTAGTCGGGATGGACCAAGTCCCAATCCCCATACATAAACAAACCCATGCTCATCACCGAGCATGTCCCTCACCTCATTATAGTACTAAGAGGTGCACTCCGGGGTTTCTAACCCTCAAGACATCATTTACAAGTATTACTCACCTCGAATTCGACTAAATCCTTAGCCCGCGACGCTCTTGCCCTTTGTGTTGGCCTCTTCGTGCGTCGAATCTATTAAATTTCACAATCATTATGTCAAATTAAGCTATGGGGTCAACACCCAAGCAAAATAATCGGAATTACTATAAAATTCCCAATTCAGCAAAACCCGGGCCCCGAGCCCACTTCTCGAAATTCAGAAATTATTACTAAAACATGTTCCTTATCTCTTTACGAGTTTACCCATATCAGATTTGTCGGATTCCGACTTCGAATCAACCTCAATCCCCAATTTCATATTTTTAGCAATTGAGAAGAACCCTAGATTCTTCTTTCACAACTCATGGATTCATGAGGGGATTGAGCATAGAAATCATTATCTAAGAGGGATTTAGGGCATGAAATACTTACCCGTTGTTTTCCTTGAAGTTCCCTCTCTATTTGTTCCAACTTCACTTCAGTCCTCTTCTTAAAAGCCCACAATTAACTTCTAAGGTGTTGCAACCCTTTCCTTTGCAAGATTATTCACGAAAATCTACTTGCGTGAGAGTTTTAGGGTTGATTTCTAGTGATTCCTTGCTTTTATAATTGTTTTCTTTCGTGGGTATGTGTTTCGTATCTCAGTAGTGCCAAAAATGAACCCTAGGTCCTATTTATAGGGTGTTAAAATCGGGCAAAATCACTGAAGCTGGGCCATTTCGCGACCCCTAAGTACAAATTCGCGGTTCGCATAGCCCAATCGCGAACCGCTTTTCCATCACGAAATGGACAACCAAATTGCCCAGGTATTCTGCCTCACTTCGCGACGCCCAGGTGAGTTTTCGCGGTTCGCTTTTCAATTTTGCGAATCGCGAACTCACCGCGAAATCAGTCCAATGTTTCTACCCGTGTTCGCGACCTCTCATGTCAATTTCGCGATGCGCATTTCGAGTTCTCGAACCGCGAACTCGTCGCGAAACGACCCCTCACCTTTCTGCTCTACTTCGTGATGGCCTTTGCCATTTTCGCGATCAGCCTTTCCAATTCGCGAACCGCGAATTGGCCGCGAACTTTGCCTGATTTCTGATTTCCATCTGGTTTTACAAAATTAAGCCTAACTTTTCCATACGGAGTCTGATTTAAACGATTCTTTTTGCTTTGGTTCCATAATTTCGATACGGAGCTAATGCCTCAAACAAAATTGAGTTTGGAGCTCGTTTACTAATTTTAGTATCAATTACACCAGAAATTGTGAAGTCAACGCTTCATTAAACGATGTATTTAGTCCCGTCGACTATTCAAAATTCATCCGAGACCCCCGGGACTTTATCTGAACATGCACACATGTTCTACAATCTCATTTAGACTTGTTCCAATCATTAAAACACCAAATTACACATCAATTTATTAGGTTTGCATTAGATTCAAACCTACGGACTCCAAGGACCCTTAAATCGATCCTTTGATCCGAACCTGACCAAACCATGTCCAAATGGTCTGAAATTTTGCACGCAAGTCTTAAATTGCATAAAGAAGCTACAGCAACTTTCGGAATTTCATTCCTACTTCCGGATCAAAATTTCACCTGTCGACCGGAATTTTGAGCTTCACCGATTATACTTCGAGTGCCACTCACTCATTTTTGGTTTCATTTAGTATAATGAATGAAATAAATCGGGGCGTAAAACGGGTCATTACATTCTCCCCCTTGTACTACTAGTTTTGGGAATGTTGGCTTGTATAGAAATTTCCTTTTCGAAATTAATAGTTGGTCAAATTTTGCCATTAATTCAGTAAGTGTAAGGCTTACCTAGTCCTAAAGGCTAGGTGCCATCACGACATCCTATAGAGGGAAATTGGGGTCGTGACAACAATTCACGTACAGATAGACCAAACAAGTCCTAATTCCCTCAAGTCAAAGTTAACGACGATACTTACCTTTTTCCGGAGTCAAATCAATAATCTACCACGGTTTTTCCTTTAGAACATGCCTCGAAACCAATCGAATCCAGTCAAATATAGTTCAAACAATTCGAAACAATTTAGTTCAAACGACTTAATGAAATTGAGAAAAGTCAACCCGGGGTTCGCTTGGCCGAAATCCGACATTCTGACCAAATCCCGATCACCCATTCACTCCTGAGGCCGGATACGTGATTTGTTTTGAAATCCGACCTCAATTTGAGTTCTAAATGTCAATTTTACCAAATTCCTAAATTCTACCCAAATCCCCTAATTTCTGTCTCTAAACTACTAAATTTAAGGATGAAAATCTATATGTGTTTATTGAAATACATCAAAACTAGTTGAAAAGTACTAACCAATGAAGTTGGGATGAAAATCTCTTCAAATATCAAATTCGTGCTCTAGGTCTCATAAATGGTGAAAGATAATGAATTCCGATTTTTGCTTTTAACGTAACTGGGCGTCAGGTGCTCTTCATGTTCGCAGAGCACCTGTCGCATTTGCAAAGTACATAGGCCAATTGGCCTTCACATTCGCGAGGTCAGCACCGCATTCGCGAAGGCATCACCCGATCCAAGCCTTCGTGTTCGCGATTAAGAGACCGCGTTCGGCGATAGTGACCTCATCTGCCCTCCCCAAATATCTCAAACCTACGCGTTCGCATGAGGTCCGCAGCGTCGTGAAGGATAGTCCCCCAAAGCCTTTACATCCGCGAGCTCACCCTCGTATTCGCTTAGAATAACGTACCCCTAGTCCCAAATTTCCCCTTCGCGATCGCGATAGAGGCTTTACAATTGCGAAGCACTGAGATACACTAGAAAAACTAGCTAACTGTACAAGGCCAAAAATGGTCAGAAATCAATCCGAAACTCACCCGAGTACCCCGAGCTCTAAGTCGTACATTCACACAAGTGTAATAACATCATACAAACTCGCTTGCTTGCTCACTCGAATCATCAAAGTAATATCAAATATCAAGAATCGATCATTAAAGCTTAAGATATTTTGCAAAGTTAAAACTCATTTTTCAACTTTCCACATAATGCGCTGAAATGCCCTCGGGTCTCCTGGAACCCCAACCAAACATGCGTACAAGTCCAAAAATATCATGCGAACTTAATGGAATCGCCAAAATACTAATCCAAGGTCATTTACTAATAACATTCACTGTGGTCAACTCTAGCCTAATTTCAAGTTAAAAATCACATTTTCTTCAAAATTTCACATAAAAGCTTTCCAAAAAATAAAATGGATGACACACGCAATTCATATAACATCAAATGAAGCTATGAGATATCTCAGAACACAGAATTAAAGGCTAGTACTCAAAATGACCTATCAGGTCATCACATTCTCCATCTTTAAAAGAAAAGTTCGTCCTTTAATGGACATAGAAATGTAGCTGGACTCGTAAAAAGGTGTTGGTATCTACTGCGCATATCATACTCGACTCCCACGTAACCTCCTCAATCGATTGAACTCTCCATTGCACTTTCACAGAAGGAAAACTCCTGGATGTCAAATTTCGAACCTGCCGGTCCAGAGTAGCCACCAACTCTTCTTTATAGGTCATTCTCATTAAGCTGCACTATGCTGAAGTCTAATACATGTGACCAATCCCCATGGTACTTCCAAAGCATGGAGACGTGAAATACCGGATGTAAGCCCACTAGGTTAGGAGGCAATGCAAGCCTATAAGCAACCTCCCCAACTCTCTTCAAGATCTCAAACGGGCGAATAACCTCGGGCTCAACTTGCCCTTCTTCCCAAACCACATCACGCCCTTCATAGGTGACACTCGGAGAAGAATCTTCTTACCCGCTATGTAGGTCACATCTCGAATCTTTCGGTTTACATAACTCTTTTGCATGGATTGAGTTGTACGAAGTCTCTCATGGATCACCTTAACCTTTTCCAAATCATCACAGACAAAATTAGTGCAGCCTTACCTAGCTTAAGCCAACCAACCGACGAATGATATCGCCTCCCATATAGGGCTTCATATGGAGCCATCTGAATGATTGACTGATAGTTGTTGTTGTAAGCGAACTCAGCTAGAGGTAAATACTGGTCCCCCATACCCCCAAAATCCATAGAGCATGCCTGCAACATGTCGTCTAAAGTCTGAATAGTGCACTCGGACTGTCCGTCTATCAAAGGATGAAACGTGGTACTCAGATCGACCCACATGCCAACTCATGCTGCATGACTCTCTAAAGATGCAATGTGAATTGCGTGTCCCGATCAATAATGATGGAAATGGGCACTGTCGCACCCATTTGCTTGCGACAGCAGGTTTCGACACGTGACAACTCTTTTAAATGGGTATTAAAAGATAAGAGTCGCCACCTAACGATTTAAGGTGCGTTAGGGCACCAATTTGCAGATATTTAACTCTATTTAACTCAGGGCACCAACTCTATTTAACTAATCTGTGTTACCAAAGATCGGGTAAGAGCTCAAATTACCTTAAAGAAAAGGTGTTAGGCACTCTTCGAGGTCCACAAATGTGGTTCCCGACCGAATTTAAGCTATGTGGGATTTATGGAGTTATAATTATCCCAAGTGAGCATGCAAATTACAGTCAGACTTCTCTATAACAATATCCATATACAACAACCATTCACTATAAAAGCCAACTTCTCCTCAGAACCGATTTTTAAGTTATATTTTACCTCTCTATGACAGCTTTTTATCTATAACAGCAACAACCATATTTATAGCATAACGCTCTTTGTAAAATTGGCCCTCTATAACAGCTATATAGAATCATCAAGATAACCAATAATAATTTTAAAAATATGCACACAATCTTTTCCATTAAACAAAGTCTCTATCTTGCATAAGATATAAAATTTGAAGATTTACACATGATATCTTTTTCATTGGACAAATTTCAAAAATATTTAGATAAAGAATTTAACTCTTAAGCTCTTAGATTGTCTTCAAAAGAAAGCTACTGGATACCTTTTTTTCTAAAAATTTGAACACAAATCTTTGCAAATTCAAGTGCTATATCGCTAGTAAGAGTAATTCTACAAAACAAGTTATAATTACAAGGTTCTTCCATCAATCTTGAAAGAATTTATTTTTCTAGGTAGCTATAAAATGGTTGCCTTAGAGTTTAAATCTTTATACGTTTAGTTATGTATTTATCAATAATGTATTAGCTTTATTAAATATTTAACTAGTGAAATATGCATATATTTTCAGATTAAGTTTTAATAATTTTCTTATATTTTATATGTAATATTAAAAAAGGAAAAACAATTGATTTTTGGATAATTTTTAACTATGATAACCAAAAGAAAATTTAAACGTCAAATGTTGTTATAAGTGTATAACAACCACTCACTATAAAAGGCAAGAAATATCCGAACAAACGAGGCTGTTATAGAGAGGGTTGACTGTAATTCGTCATTAAACCAAGGGAATAAACGGTCAAAGCAAGTGATTAGTTATTATAAAAGGAATCAGATGATCATATATAGTCCAACTACATACAATCGACTAATTTGGAGAAGTAATACAGAAACAATATAAGAGAACAATTTGAAGGAACATACTTCATTCATTAATACAATTAATTGGTACAACTCCTTTGACTACAAGATGTTGAACTTAGATAAATGTAAATTTCTCAACAACAAGGAACAATTAGACATGACGGGGGGTCCTAAAAGTTTTAGCCTAAAGGATCACCCCATGCAGCATAAATAATACTTCGCAACCTTAAGTGCATTGGTTGCTCATATTATCCAGCAAGCACAGACTCTTGTCTCCAGCTACCCGATTATTATCTTTAAGTTATTTACCTGAAGCACACTTATTCAATTATAAGTCGTATCCTATATGTGCCTACCCGTCCCCATGCCTATGGTCCAGGAGGTATTGGACCACTATATAGGTAGATCTGGACTCATCCTAGGCTGCTCAAAATAAAAAGACTAAGCGCCAAGTTATTCAAACAAATAAGACTTCCAAAAAGCACAATTAACACAATGGGGCTCACATTTACCACCACAAGTAGACTCACATTAACGTCAAACAATTATCAATTAACAGTTATGAAGAAGGCAGAATTGATGAGGGAATTATCCTATGAACATGCTCCTAGTCGCGAGATTAGATCGATCAATCATAAGCTAATTCATGTTATTGAATTAATTGGACCTAAAACATGATTTCTATATGAAAATATAGACAGCCAGTTGTGAACTAATCAAGTTTACACATGGATAATCTAACAAAGCAGATCTCATTATTGAATCCTGCAAGCAAGATCTCTAAGTGAATCAGGTCTTAGACTTTTTAGGCGGTGCAACAGTTGAGTGATACAAGTTTTGTTTATAGATCCTATAGTCACGATCTCTAGGCATGAAGTGTTAGGAACACAGTTTAAGGACATGATAGCACAAGTGGTTTAGTTATTTAACATAGAGTCCGATAGGTATGTTATCTAAGTGGAATCCTAAGACATGATCTCTAAGTGCAATAGCAAATATTGAGCAAATTAGCACATAATAGCTCCTATAAGCATGATTTCTGGATGAAGTCGTAAACAACATAGGCAACCTTTAGTTATCAACGTTTAGGATCCTAAACACATGACTTCTAAGCGTGATATCTACAAACAAGTAATATACAGAAGCAAGGCATGAACAACAAGTAGCGGGTAAAGCTTATTTGATTATATAGACATGTTATCTACCGTTCATGCAAAAATTAAACTACCCCAGCTCCCTCTTTTCACTATTTCCCTATGATCAGTTTTTTTAAAGATTACTACAGACCCAAAATAAATAATTACAAGCCCAATACAAGTACACAAATAACCCAGTAACACATCTGGGCCTTCAACAACTTTGAACTCTATGCGAACCAAAGCTCCAGGTGCATAAGGACGAACAAAGAGCATTTATGATTCCGTTCTCAGACCATGCCAATAGGCCAGACCCAAACCATCAAACTGACCCAATTATCCAACAAGATACCCAAAATACAAGCGAAAAATTATACAACCTGGTTAACTTAGCACTCGTGCAAGAAATACACAAAAAATCAATCCCTGATGTTTACAGACTACTCAAGAAACATAGTTCTCCAAGTGACATCCTAAGGTGTGAAGTTTAGGAAGTATGCAAGCACATAAACAAGACAAGGACGAATCAAACCTGTCAATTCTATAAGTCACAGTAAAAGGCTCATAGGCATATACTCTGAGTGTAATACTTAAGGGTACATAGAAACTCATGTTCTTAAGAGAAAACATACACCAATTTTAATTCATTCAAGTAAACCTATCATGATCAAGGCCTAATCATAAGAACACAACCAAACAGAAGCTCCTATGAAAATTCAAGGCAAAACATGGTCAAGAACTAATTTTGAGAAGATAACCAGATAGAAGCTCCTATAGGAAAGGTTTTAGCATGAAAGTTTCAAGGAAAACATGGTCAAGAATTAATACTGAGAACAAAAAATAGAAGTCCCTACAAGAAAGATTTAGCATGAAAGTTTAAGGCAAATCAGTTTTTGTGAACACAATTCAATGAGTATAACAAATTAATTAGCACGTATTCACCTAATTCCAAAGAGGTCAGAGATTCTACATGTTAAATACACATGGTGAGTAAAACTATGTGTAACAAAGATTACCTTAAAGGTATTAGACTCAAGCAAACTTAACATTAGTAGACGTGGATCCTTAGAACAATATTTGACAATGAAGTTGCAACAAAGCATACAACTGTAACGACCCGGCCGGTTGTTTTGAGTATTTTAGTCCCGATCCCTAATTTATGCTTCCTCTATGTTATATTGTGGTTATGTGACTTACCGGTGTGTTTGGTCTTGGTTTCGGGAGTGTTTCAGAGTGAAATAGGACACATAATCCCTAAGTTGGAAGTTTAAGTTGTTAGGTTGACCGTAGATGTACTTGTGTGAAGATGACTCCGGAATGGAATTTTGATGATTCCAATAGCTCAGTAGGGTTATTTTTTTCCTAGGAGCGTGTCCGGATGTTGATTTGGAGATCCATAGGTCGTTTCAGCATTAATTGGCGATAGTTGAAAAGTTGGATGATTTTTGAAAAGTTTGATCGGGAGTGAACTTTTTGATATCGGGGTCGGACCTCGATTTCGGAAGTTGGAATAGGTCTATAATGTCAATTATGACTCGTGTGCAAAATTAGGTGTCAATCGGAGTTGCTTTGGTATGAATTGTTGTTGTTGTATTTTTTTTTTTGGGACAAATTATACTATTTTATTCATAATAAAAGCAAACCGCAAAGGAGAAGTACAAGTAAGGGGGACAAAAGCTGGATTAGAGTCGCCTATATGCCTTGGCTATATAATTACTCCTCTGCGCCTCACATTGCCTGTATAGCAGCCTCATGTAGAGGAGTCATGGTGTAGCTGCTAGCAAAGTCTCACGAGGGCATATAATCTAATAGCCATTCGGGTGTATCCAAAGGCATAGGACCTAAGCAAACACATACCGAGCTAAACCTTACCTTACCGATCCTATTGGTGTATCCAAAGGCATTGGTTTTGAAATTTGAAAGTTCATAGTTCATAGGCTTGAATTTGGGTTGTGGTCCATAGAATATGTTGTTTGATGTGATTTGTGGCCTCGAGTAGGTCCATGTGTTTTGTAACTTCTTGGTATATTCGGACGGGGTCTTGGGTGCCCCAGGTACGGTTCTGATCGGATTCGTACCAATTTTGGACTTAGCTTCATTACTGAAGTCCCAGGCCATATGGTGTTATCGCACCTGCGGAAGGTTTGACCGCAGGAGTGAAAGGTGAAGCATAGAAGAGAAAGGAGAGCCCAGGGCTGGGCTCGCAGGTGCGAACACCTAGGTGGAGGTGGACCTCCGCAAGCGTGGCCATTTCCTCTATAGAAGCGAAACTAGAGGAGGGCCTTTGGGCAGGAGTGCAAGGTGCGTCTCTTTCTTCGCTGAAGCAGGCTCACAGGTGTTAGCCGTGGTCCACAGAAGCAGAATTTGAGGACTTAAGTGGAGTCCGCACCTGCAATGGTTTTTTAGCAGGTGCGGCATTGCAGAAGCGACCCAAAGGCTGTAGAAGCGAATATCGCTGGGTAGAAAAGGGGATTTTTGAGGGTTTGATTTCATAATTCATTTTGGGACTTTGAGAGCTCGATTTGAGCCGAAATTTCGAGGGTTGTTCAAAGGAATTGTTGGGGTAAGGATTCTTCACTCGTTTTGATTAATTCCCATAAATCTACTGTTAATTATGTCTTCTAATTTGTGCTTTGGAGTTTGAAATTGGGGAAAAAGTGTAGAAGTTTTTATACTAAGTTTTTGAGTTTTGAAAGGCAAAATTAGGTAGGATTTGGATAATTCTTGTATGGTTGGACTCGATACCAAATGGGTTTTCGGTTTTTGTAAATTTGGTCGAGTTCCGAGACACGGGCCCGAGTCGACGTTTTGAGGCGATTTTTCAATTCTTTGCTAAGATCATAATTTCATTATATAAATTAGATTCCTATAGTTATATTTATAGTATGAAATTATTTTTTCTAGATTCGAGCTGTTCGGAGTCGGAAAATCGAGGGAAAGGCCTTCTAGTTGATTGATTTAGCGTGGTTTGAGGTAAGTGACTTGTCTAACCTTGTGTGGGGGAAATTCCCCTTAGAATTTGGTATTTTTGTGATGATTTCGAAATGTGAAAGCTGTGTGCGCGAGGTGATGAGTGTATACATGGGCTAAATGTGAAATTTTTGGGTTTTTACCATGTAATTTCCTTCCATTCTTTAATTGAGTTACATTAATATGTTAGAGACATCATGTTTAGTCTAATTTCACATGTCTACTTGTATTTATTATTTTCAAATTGCCCTACATGTTTTGTTGAATGACTTGTTTTCTTTTATTCCATATTCATTATTTAACTGTTGAACCCTTACTTGAAATTGTTATTCTTGGAGTATTTTGCTTTTGAGTTTTATATTGACTTCCAAAGGCCGTGGTTTCTATTGAGGCTAAGTGTAGGTTGTGAAATATCATTTTATTGAGTTGTTAAGTTTTGGCATTCGTGTTTTTATTGAGAGGATAGTTTGGTTTTTTGCACGAGGTTTCTGCCATGCTGTTGTTACTATTTGTATGAGGTTCTGTCGTGCCGTTGTTAATATTGATACACATGAGGTGGGATAAGGTCTGGGTGTTGAAACACATGCAGTGAGATACGAAGGGCTTGATACGCATGGCTAGTAGGGGAACTACTTGAAGTCGTGCGGTGTGATAAGGTGGGCTAAAACGCGGGGTACTATTTTGGGAAAATGATTTCTAGAACTAAATGTAAAGGCTGCCTCGGTGACATAAGGAAAGACAGTGAGTTACTTTAATGATTTGGGACTACGAGGCGGTACCTCGGTAAAGCCCCCTGTTGATCTTCTCTATTTGCTGTGTTCTGTTTGGTTGTTGTTTTCTTAACATGTAAAATCCCTGTTTTTCTTTCATGTCGCATTCATTGCCTTGATTCTGTGTTGTTAACTTTCCTTAAATTCTTTAATGTTTCACTTCCTTGTCATTATCATTATATCATTATATCTTCTGTTTTGTTTCTTATTATCTCCAGTAGGACCTTATCCTGACCTCGTCACTATTCTACCGAGGTTAGGCTTGGCATTTACTAGGCACCGTTGTGGCGTACTCATACTCTGCTTCAGTGCATGTTTTGTGCATATCCAGGTACATCTTATCAGTCCTGGTACTAGCATGCTGAGTTTCTTCTGGAGACTTCAAGGTACACAACATCCGCAGGCCTCGAAGTCCCATTCTACCCTGTTCTTCCTTGTTTCTTTAGATTTTTCTTAGACAATGATGTATAAGATTGTTTGGTACATTATCTAGAGCTCGTGACTTATATCTCACCAGGTTTTGGGAATTGTACGCATTAGGTTTACAACTTTATTTATGATATTGTTGGAGTTTCGAAATTCTTAGCTTTTATTTACTATTTCCGCATGTTGTTTAGGCTTACCTAGTCGTAGAGACTAGGTGACGCCACAACATCCTACGATGGAAAATTGGGATCGTGATAAGTTGATGTTAGAGCTCTAGGTTTATCGGTGTTAGGAGTCACAAGCAGGTTTAGTAGATTCTCACGGATCAGTACTGAGACGTCTGTACTTATCTTCGGGAGGCTATGGAACTGTTAGGAAAAGCTTCTCCTTATTGATTCTTTATCGTGCGAAACTGTTGACTTCAGGATTCCAAACTTCTGTCTTTCTATTCTCTCACAGATGGTGAGGACACGCATAGCCGAATCAGATGACCAGACACCCGCACCCCCTGCTAGAGCCGCGAGAGGTCGGGGCTGGGGTAGAGGCCGAGGACGTCCACATGGTGCAACCAAATTTAGCATGGCCCGAGAATTGGAGATGTACATCGCATACCAGTGGGTAGTTGGGATCGCTAGGAGATTGGAGGGTATGTGGACTCGGGAGAGAGAGGGGAGGGAAGCCAAGAGGCCTCGAGATTCTAGCACATGTAGTGGTACCCGTGCCCCAGTTGCAGCTCGTCATGGTAAGGGCTATGTGAGTCGCCATGTTCGTTCAGCACTTCAGTCTCCAGTGGTCTTTGGCCACTCCTTGGCCTCTGGCTCCCTATTATGCACCACCGTTGTCTAGTGCACCTCCTGCATGGGGTGCAATCAGAGGTTAGTCCAGCTAATCAGGACTGAGCCAGCCACAGCAGCCACGTCCTCTGAGAGCTTGTTTTGAGTATGGTGGCACTCGTCATATGGTGAGGGATTGCCCACACTTAGGACGGGTACACCTCTACCGACTACTCAGGCTCCACGTATTCCACTAGGTCCTTAGGATTTTCAATCCTTGGCTGCCGCACCAGTTGCCACTCCACCTGAACAGCCAGCTGGAGGTGGAGGTCGAGCTGGTAGAGGTCGTCCTAGAGGGGGAGGCCATTCTAGATATTATGCTCTTCCTGCTAGGACAGAGGCAGTTGCATCCAACTCAGTCATTACAGGTAATGTTCCCGTCTGTCATAAAGATGCATCAGTCTTATTTTATCCAGGTTCCACTTATTCTTATGTGTCATCTTATTTTGCTCCGTATTTGTGTGTATCCCGTGATTCCTTGAGTTCTCCTGTCTATGTGTCCACACCTGTAGGAGATTCTATTATTGTTGACCATGTGTATTGGTAGTGTTTAGTTGTTCTTGGTGGTTTTGATACCAGAGTTGATCTATTGTTGCTCAGTATGGTGGAATTTGATATTATTTTGGGCATGGACTGTTGTCACACTATCATGCTATTCTCGATTGTCACGCCAAGACAGTGACACTAGCTATGCTAGAATTACCACGAATAGAGTAGAGAGGTGCTTTAGATTGTGTTCCTAGTAGGTTTATCTCATTTCTAAAGGCTCAGTGTATGGTAAAAAAGGGGTATAATGCTTATCTAGCATTCGTGAGGGATGTTAGTGTTAATACTCCTACCATGGAGTCAGTTCCAATAGTGAGGGATTTTCCAGATGTATTTTCGGCATATCTTCCGAGCATGCCGCCCGACAGGGATGTCGATTTTGGCATTGATTTGTTACCGGGCACTCAGCCCATTTATGTTCGACCCTATCGTATGGCCCTAATAGAGTTGAAAGAGTTAAAGGAGCAGTTGCAAGAGTTGCTTGATAAGTGATTCATTCAGCCCAGCATGTCGCGTTGGGGTTCTCCAGTCTTATTTGTGAAGAAGAAGGATAGTTCTATGCGTATGTGTATTGATTATCGCCAGTTGAACAAGGTTACAGTGAAGAACAAGTATCTATTGCCACGTATTGATGACCTATTTGATTAACTATAGGGTTCCAGAGTGTTCTCTAAGACTGACTTGCGTTCAGGCTATCATCAATTGAAGATTCGGGAGCCAGATATCCGGAAAACTACCTTCATGACTCGGTATGGTCATTACGAGTTCCTTGTGATGTCTTTTGGGCTGACCAACGCCCCAGCAGCATTCATGCACTTGATGAACAATGTATATCAGCCTTATCTTGACTCATTCATCATTCTGTTTATTGACGACATTCTGGTGTACTCCCAAAGCTGGGAGGATCATCAGCAACACTTGAGGATCATGCTTTAGACCTTGAGAGAAAAGAAGTTATATGAAAAACTTTCAAAGTTTGAATTCTGGCATGATTCGGTGGCATTTTTAGGTCATGTAGTGTCGAGTGAGGGGATCAAGTTGGATCCAAAGAAGATTGAAGTAGTGCACAGTTGGCCCAGACCATCTTCCGTTACGGAGATCGGAGTTTTCTTGGTTTGGTAGGGTATTACCATTGATTTGTAGAGGGATTCTCGTCTATTGCAGCACCTATGACCAGATTGACCTAGAAGGGTGCTTCGTTCAGGTGGACGAAGGAGTGTGAGGAGAGCTTTCAAAAGCTCAAGATAGCTTTAACCACAGCTGCCCCAGGGTTGGTGTTACCTTCAAATTCAGGGTCTTCTACTGTGTATTATGATGTGTCGCGTATTGGTCTCAGCACAGTGTTGATGCAGGACGGTAGGGTGATTGCCTACACATCTAGACAACTGAAGGTGCATAAAAAGAACTATCCTGTCCATGACCTCGAGTTAGCAGCTATTATTCATGCCTTGAAGATCTGGCAGCACTATTTTTACGGTGTCCCTTGTGTGGTCTATACCGACCACCGGAGTCTACAACATCTGTTCAAATAGAAAGATCTTGACTTGCGGCAGTGGAGGTGGTTAGAGTTGATTAACGACTATGAAATTACCATTCTATGTCATCCCGAGATGGCCAATATGGTGGCCGATGCCTTGAGTCACAAGACAGAGAGTTTGGGCAGCTTAGCATATCTACCGGTAGCAGAGAGGTCATTAGCCTTGGATGTGCAGGCTTCGGCCAACCAGTTTGTTCGATTGGATGTTTTTGAGCCTAGTCGAGTTTTGGCTTGTGTGAATTTCTCGGTCTTCTCTTTATGATCGTATCAGAGAAGTATGACGATCCCCATTTACTTGTCCTCAAGGACACGGTTCAGCACAGCGATGCCAACGAGGTCACTATTGTGGGATGACGGTGTGTTACGGATGCAGGGCAGGCTACGAATGCCCAATGTAGATGGCTTGCGTGATTTGATTCTCCAGGAGGCTAGCTTGCGTGAGTTGATTCTCCAGGAGGCTCACAGTTCGCTATACTCCATTCATCCAGGTGGCGCGAAGATGTATCAGGACTTGAGGCAAGAGGAGAATGAAGAAGGACATAGTGGAGTATGTAGCTCGGTGCCTAAACTGTTAGCAGGTGAAGTCTGAGCCAGCGGCCTGGTAGATTGCTTCAGAGGTTAGAGATCCCACAGTGGAAATGGGAGCTGATTACTATGGATTTTGTTGTTGGGCTCCCACGGACTCAGAGGAAGTTCGATGCAGTTTGGGTGATTGTGGATAGGTTGGCCAAATCGGCTCATTTCATTCCAGTGGTGTCTACTTATTCTTCAGAGAAGCTGGCTAAGATTTATATTCATGAGATTGTAGGTATCCATCATCTCTGACCGGGGTACCGCAGTTTACATTGCAGTTCTGGAGAGTCATACAACATGAGTTAGGTATTCGAGTTGAGTTGCGCACAACATTTCACCCTCAGACGGACGGACAGTCCGAGTGTGCTATCCAGATATTGGAGGATATGCTTTGCGCGTGTGTGATGGAGTTTGGGGGTTCTTGGGATCAGTTCTTGCCGCTCGTGGAGTTTTCTTACAACAATAGTTACTAGTCAAGAATTCAGATGGCCCCGTATGAGGCTTTGTATGGAAGGCGGTGCCGGTCTCCGATGGGTTGGTTTGAGTTGGGTGAGGCTAGGCTATTGGGTACATACTTGGTTCAGGATGCTTTGGAAAAGGTTAAATTGATTCAAGATCAACTTCATACAGCCCAATCCAGACAGAAGAGTTATCCAGATCGGAAGGTTCGCGACGTTGCATTCATGGTTGGGGAGTGGGTCCTGCTCCGGGTTTCGCCCACTTATGATGTTCGGGAAGAAGGGAAACTGAGCCCTAGGTATATCGGGCCTGTTGAGATTCTTAAGAGGGTTGGAGAGGTGGCCTACAGACTTGCACTACCACCTAGTCTAGCTACAGTTCATCTAGTGTTCCATGTTTCTATGCTCAGGAAGTATCATGGCGATCGGGTCTCATGTTTTGGATTTCAGCACAATCTAGTTGGACAAGGACTGATCTTATGTTGAGGAGCCAGTGGCCATTTTGGGCAGGCAGGTTGGAATGTTGAGGTCAAAAAGTGTTGGTTCAGTAAAGGTTCAGTGGAGGGGTCAACCAGTCAAGGAGGCGACTTGGAGACTGAGCATAATATGCGTAGCCGTTAAACTCATCTTTTCACAACTTTAGGTATGTCTCTATACTCGTTCAAGGACAAATGTTTGTGTTAAGAGGGGGAGGATGTAACGACCCGTCCGATCGTTTTGAGTATTTTAGACTCGATCCCCTAATTTATGCTTCCTCTATGTTATATTGTGGTTATGTGACTCGCCGGGGTGTTTGGTTTTGTTTTCGGGTGAGTTTCGGAGTATAATGGGATACATAATCCCTAAGTTGGAGGTTTAAGTTATTAGATTGACCGTAGATGGACTTGTGTGAAGATGACTCCGGAATGGAGGTTTGGCGGTTCCAATAGCTCCGTAGTGTGATTTTTTTCTTAGGAGCGTGTCCGGATGTTGATTTGGAGGTCCATAGGTCGTTTCAGCGTTAATTGGCGAAAGTTAGAAAGTTGAAAAAATTTTGGAAATTTTGACCGGTAGTGGAATTTTTGATATCAAGGTCGGATCCCGATTCCGGAAGTTGGAATAGGCTTTTAAAGTATAATATGACTTATGTGCAAAATTTGGTGTCAATCGGAGTTATTTTGATATGAATCGGTGTTGGCTTCGGAATTTGGAAGTTCATTGTACATTAGCTTGAATTTGGGTTGCGATCCGTAGATTTGTGTTGTTTGATGTGATTTGTGGCCCCGAGTAGGTTCGTTATGTATTTTAGAACTTGTTGGTATATTTGAACAGGGTCACCGGTGCACCAGGTATGGCTTGAATCGAATTCGGACAAATTTTGGACTTAGCTTCATTGCTGAAGTCCCAGGTCTGCTGGTGTCATCGCACCCGCAAAAAGTTTGACCGTAGGTGTGGAATCGTGGGTGCGGAAGGTGAAGCATAGAAGCGAAAGGAGAACCCAGGGCTGGGCTCGCAGGTGCGGACACCTAGGCGTAGGTGCGCATCCGTAGGTGCGGCCATTTCCTCCGTAGAAGCAGAACTGGAGGAGGGGCTTTGGGCAGGATCGCATGTGCGCTTTCTTTCTCCGGGAAGCGAGATCGTAGGTTGGAGCCATGGTCCGCATAAGTGGAATCTGAGGAGTTAAGTGGAGCCCGCATCTGTGATGGGTTTTCTGCAGGTGCGGCGTCGCAAAAGCGAAGTCACTGGGCAAAAAAAAGGATTTTCGAGGGTTTGATTTCATAATTCATTTTGGGATTTTGAGAGCTTGGTTTGAGGCGAAATTTCGAGGGTTGTTCAAAGGAATTGTTGGGGTAAGGATTCTTGACTCGTTTTTGATTAATTCCCATAAATGTACTGGTAATTACATCTTCTAATTAGTGTTTTGGAGTTTGAAATTGGGGAAAAAGTATAGAAGTTCTTAGACTAAGTTTTTGGGTTTTGAAAGGAAAAATGAGGCAAGATTTGGACAATTATTATATGGTTGGACTGGATATTGAATGAGTATTCGAATTTTGTAAATTTGGTCGGGTTCTGAGATGTGAGCCTAGTCGACTTTTTGGAAATATTTTCAATTCTTATATAAGATCATAATTTCATTAGTTAAATTAGTTTCCTATTGTTATATTCATAGTATGAAACTGTTTTGGCTAGATTTGAGCCATTCGGAGTCGGAAAGTTTACAGAAAAGTCTTCTAATTGATTGATTTAGTGTGATTTAAGGTAAGTGAATTGTCTAACCTTGTGTGGGGGAAATTCCCCTTATGATTTGGTATTGTTGTGATGATTGTGAAATATGAAATCCGTGTACACGAGGTGACGAGTGCGTACACGGGCTAGATGTGAAATTTCTTGATTTTTGCCAAGTAGTTTCCTTCCATTCTTTAATTGAGTTACTTTAATATGTTAAAAACATCATGTTTAGTCTAATTTCACATGTCTACTTGTTGTATCTCTTATTTGTTTATTGCCCTACATGTTTAGTTGAATTACTTGTTTTCTTTTATTCCATATTCATTGTTTAACTGTTGAACCCTTACTTGAAATTGTTATTCTTGGAGTATTTTGCTGTTGACTTTGGTATTGAGTTGCAAAGCCCGTGGTTTCTATTGAGGCAAAGTGTAAGTTGTGAAATATCATTTTTATTGAGTTGTTGTGTTTTAGAATCTGTGTTATTGTTGAGAGAATATTTTGGTTGTTTTCACGAGGTTTCTGCCGTGCTGCTGTTACTAATTGCACAAGGTTTTTGCCGTCCCGTTGTTACTATTGATACGCATGCGGTGGTATAAAATCTGAGTGTAGAAACGCATGAGGTGTTATAAAATATGGGTGTTGAAACGCATACGGTAAGATAAGGTGGGCTTGATACGCGTGGCTAGTAGGAGAACTACTAAAAGCCGTGCGTGTGATAAGGTGGGCTAAAATGCGAGATGCTATTTCGGGAAAATAATTTTTAAAACTAAGTGTAAAGGCTCTCGCAGTGATATAAGAAAAAACCAGTGAGTTACTTTTATGATTTGAGACTACGATGCGGTACCTCGGTAGGGCCCCCTTTCGTGTTGTATTGACTGCCTTGATTCCGTGTTGTTAACTTTCTGTAAATTCTTTGTTGTTTCACTTTCTTGTCATTATCATTATATCATTATATCTTCTATTTTGTTTCTTATTATCTCTAATTGGGCCTTGACCTGACCTCATCCCTGCTCTACCGAGGTTAGGTTTGGCACTTACTGGGTACCGTTGTGGCGTGCTCATACTACGCTTATGCACATGTTTTGTGCAGATCCAGGTACATCTTATCAGTCACGGTACTAGCGTGCTGAGTTGCTTCTGGAGACTTCACGGTACGCCTGCCCGTATCCGTAGGCATCGGAGTCCCCTTCTACCCTGTTCTTCCTTGTTTCTTTACATTTTTTGAAACAATGATGTATAGGATTGATCGGTACTGTATCTAGATCTTGTGACTTATATTTCACAGGTTTTGGGATTTGTACGTATTGGGTTTGTAGTTTTATTTACGATATTGTTGGATTTTTGAAATTCTACACTTTTATTTACTATTTCAGCATGTTGTTTAGGCTTACCTAGTCTTAGGACTAGGTGTCATCACGACATCCTACGGAGGGAAATTGAGTTTAGGACAACAACACAGTATGATATTCGATTCACTATTTGCAGAGAAAACCAAAGCATGCTTTTCTACTTGGATAAAAGTTCAGGTAAGGGTATATAATGCATATAAAATTTGAGCAAGCAAAGAGGTAAACATGTTCATGTGCCAGTTAAACAATGAAATTTAAGGTACTAAGAAGTTGCAAATATAAATGAGTGAAAAGAATGAGAAAATCAGAGTTTCAGCAGTGGTTCAGTAGCAGCAATTGAACGAGAACGGTGAGAGTCCCAAGTCTCCGATGCTTCAGAGTTCACAGAAGCCTCAATGGGCTCTATGCAGTGCTTGCACCGGAGGAGGCTTTTGAATTGGTACCTAAGGTGGACTTGGCTTCCAGCCAGCCAAGAATGCAATTAACAACGATAGTATTTGGAGAATCGGAACACAAATAGAATCGATATGATTTAGAGAGATTATGACCAAAGTCCCTCTAAAGGGGAAATTGGGGAGGAGTTTATACAGTGTTTGATTCACACAAATCAAAAAGGAAAAAAATACCAATTAACTCATAGAACAAAGGAAAGAATCACTTGCAAACCAATTTGGAATTATATCAGGGCAAAATATACCCAGAAGGCCAATCAACATAACGGGCTGCCAGAGGAGTAAGAATTTACTCCTAAATGTACCAAGCCGTGATTCCATGTAGAATCAAAGATTCAAAACTGTGTAGAATCTTCACATTCGATACTTTCATGTTCACGCAAGTATCATTAGGTCTTCATATAAGGGCTTGCCATAAACAGGCAAGTACCACAGAAATGAGGAGCCAAGAAAGGTAATAGCACCATAGAAGAATCATAGATCGACCCCAATCCAGGAAAGGAAGGGAAAAATACAATGTCGATTTAGGGTTTACAGATGAGAGGACTTGGGGCGGCTGGAATGGGAAATGAGGAAAGGGGATATAAGGAGAAGGAGAGGTCTATTGTGGGCCGCTGATCTTAATAGATCAACGACTGAGATGTTAAGGGTGAAGCGGGCGGGTAACAGGTCAAAGACGGGTAAAAGGATATTGGGTTGCAGGTGTTGGGTAAAAAGGTATATAATACTTATGTAAAATATACTAGTTCACAAAGGTTAAGTGAAAAATTTAAGAGAAAAATTGAGTATCAACAGGGACACCGCGCATGCGGATTATCTCCCAGATGTAAATCTGACCCAATCGCTATGAAGAATAGGAAGTAATCACCAGAATGAAGTGTGCAGACTTAGTCAACTGGTCCACAATAACCCGAACTGTGACATATTTCCTCAAGGTCCGTGGTAATCCTAGCAAAAAATCCATATTGATGCGCTCACACTTCCACTCTAGTATCTCTAATCTCTGAGTCTACCCACCCGGTTTCTGATGCTTTGTGTCACCTGTTGACAATTCAAACACCTAGAGACATGACTGACAATATCTTTTTCCATCCTCTGCCACCAAAAGTGTTGTTTCAAGTCACGGTGCATCTTCGCGACACCTGAGTAAATGGGATAGCGTGAATTGTAAGCCTCCTAAAAAATCAACTATCTAAACCCATCAACATTTGGAACACGAATCAGGCCCTAAAGCCGCATAAACAACCTCCTTAGCACCACCCCGCTGCATCGTGTCTTTGAACACCAACAAGTGAGGATCATCAAATTGGTGAGCCTTGATACGCTCCAACAATGATGAATATGCCACAACACAAGCAAGAACCCGGCTAGGTTCCGAAAAATTCAACCTCATGAATCGATTGTCCGAGGCCTGATCACCCATGGCTAGTGGCCTCTCCTCTACCGGTAAATATGCCAAACCGTCCATGCTCTTAACCTTCATACTCAATGTATCGCCCTTTCCCGGATGATATAATATGGTGATATCATAGCTTTTCAGTAACATTAACCATCTCCGTTGCCGTAAATTTGAGGTCCTTCTGCTTGAACAGGTGCTGGAGACTCCGATAGTCAGTATAGACCTCACATGGACGCCGTATAGATAGTGCCTCCAAATCTTCAATGCGTGAATAATTGCTGCCAAATATAAATCATGCACGGGATAATTCTTGTCATGAACCTTCAACTGTCGAGACGCGTTACCGTCCTACATCAATACCGCGCCAAGCCTAATACGTGATGCATCACAATAAACAGTGCAAGATCCTGAATCTGTAGGCAACACTAATACTGGGGTAATAGTCAATTAGTCTTAAGCTTCTGAAAGCTCACCTCACACTCGTAAAACCATATGAAAAGAGCACCCTTCTAGGTCAACTTGGTCAATGAGGCTGAGATAGATGAAAACCCCTCCATGAACCGGCAATAATACGCCCACCAAGCCTAAAAAGCTCCAAATCTATGTAGCTAATATAGGTATAGGCCAATTTTGAACCGCCTCAACCTTCTTAGGATTCACTTTGATGTCCCCAGAAGATACAACATGCACCAAAAAGGCAATCGAGTCTAACCATAACTCACACTTCCAAAACATGGCATATAACTGACGATCCTTCATAGTCTGAAGTACAGTCCGTATGTGCTACTCATTTTCCCGTCGACTGCGGGAGTAAACCAAAATATCATCAATTAAAAAGATCACGAAAGAATCCGGATAGGTCTTGAACACCCAATTAATCAAATCCATAAAGGCTGATGGGGAACTAGTCATGCCAAATGACATCACCAAGAACTCGTAGTAACCATACCGGGTCCAAAAAGCTATCTTAGGGACATTTGATGCCCTAATATTTACCTGATGGTAGCCAGACCTCAAATCAATCTTGGAAAACACTTTGGCACCCTGAAGCTGGTAAAATAAATCATCGATCCTTGGCAATGTATACTTGTTCTTGATAGCGACCTTGTTCAACTACCGATAGTCCATGCACATCCTCATCGGTCCGTCCTTCTTCTTCAAAAATAACACCACTGCACCCCAAGGCAAGACACTTGAGTCTAATGAATCCATTGTCAAGCAAATCATGCAATTGTTCCTTCAATACTTTCAACTCAACTGGAGCCATACAATATGATGGAATAGTAATAGGCTGAGTGCTCGGGACCAAGTCAATGGAAAAGTCGATATCTCCATCAGGTGGCATGCTCGTCAAGTCTATAGGAAACACCTCTGGAAACTCTCTCACCACCGGAGCTGAATCCATGGAAGGCACCTCAGCACTAGAATCACGGATATAAGCCAAATATGCCAGATACCCCTTCTTGACCATATGCCGAGCCTCCACATATGAAATAACCCTATTAGTGAAGTGATCAGGAGTCCCTCTCCACTCCAATCGAGGCAACCCCGGCATAGCTAATGTCACAGTCTTGGCGTGACAGTCCAAGATTGCGTGATATGGTGACAACCAATCCATGCCCAAAATCACATGAAAATCTACCATGTTAGGTAATAGAAGGTCAACCTTAGTTTCATAGCTCCCAATAGGGACCGAACAAGACTAATAGACCCGGTCCACCACAATAGAATCTCCAATGGGCGTAGACACATACATGGGTACTCAAAGAATCACGAGACATATCCAAATATGAAGAAAAATAGGATGACATATACGAATAAATGGAACCCAAATCAAATAAAACTGATGCATCTCTATGGCAAACTAGAACAATACCTGTGATGACTGCAGCTGACAAGTCAATCTCAGGACTAGCAGGAAATGCAAAGAAACGGGGCTGAGCCCCACAAATCTGACCTCCACCTCGCGGACGACCTCTCACTAGCTAGCCTGCGCCTCTAGAGGCGTAACCCCTACCCCTAGCTGGCTGGGCAGGGGGCGGAGCAACAAATGCTAGGACCATGGCGCAAGTAACTTGTTGTGGCATGCTTTATTCTGACCTAGGGCAAAACCTCGTGACGTACCTTGGCCCCCACAAATATAACAAGCCCTCGGCTAATGTGACTGCTCACTGTAACTGACCCTATGGAATTGATTAACGACCCTGATAACCCTAAATCGGAGCTACACTAATCGGAGTTGAAGAAGCATTGTATGCTAGCTGCATAGGATGAGGTCCACAAGCATTGTCACTCCTTAAGGCACCATTCTATACCTAAAGAGCTGACTGAACCGGCCTAATAGGATGGCCTCTACAAAAAGAACCTCTACTTTTGGACAAGGCACAACTTAAACCAAACTGATGAGTCCTCTTCTTAGATGTCGCCTCTCTACCCTGTCCAAGAATTCTCTCGATCCGCCTAGCAATCTCCACACCCCGAGTAAAAGAAATAACATCCTCGGTTTCTCTAGCGATTTGTAGTATGATGCTATTAGTAAGGCCATCTATAAACCTCTATACCCTCTTCCTCTTTGTAGGGATCAAGATAACTGCATGGCAGGATAAATCCACGTACTAAGTAACGATCATGCTACCTGGCTACAGGCACACAAACTGACTGCAAAAGTCCTCTCTCCAAGTGAAGGGGATGAACTTCTCCAAGACTAGGTGTGAGAACTGAACGCAAGTGAGAGTCAGTGAACCTGCTGTTGTGCCCCAAACATACTCCTGCCACCACCTCTTGGCAGAGCCATGCATCTGAAACGCTGCAATGTCAACTCTATTGGACTCTACTATATCCATGTAGCGCAATACCTCATGGTAACAGTCAAAGAAATTTTGGGGGTCCTTAGAAGGTGTACTACCAAAGCCAGTGAGAAACAACTTGGTGAACTTGTCCAACCTCTTCAGCCCCTTGGCCAACATCGTGGGTCCCTCCTCGGACTGTGTAGCAATAACATACTAAACTGCTCCAACTGGTTGAACTGCCGGGTCTGATAATCGTGAGCCATCTGCTCTAGAGTGTGATTAGCGGGAGTCTGGGCTTATCCCCAACATGAGTAATGGTTGGTGCCATAGGGAATACATTGTCTTGGGCCACACTCTCCATAAGGCCAACCAAGCGGACTATGGCATCCTGAAGTATTGGGGTAGCAATGAACCCCTTTGGGGCCTGATTTGGTCCTACTGGCGTGGTCAGAATGGGGATCTCCTCTTTTTGCTCGATCAGCGGCTCAACAACAAGTGCTGTTGCGCGTGCTCTGCCTTTACCTCTGTCCTTACCTCGGTAATGGCTGCAGCCTGGGGCTCCGACTCCTGATCAGCTACTGATGCAGTATATGTCCTCACCATCTATGAGAGAAAAAGAATAGAATGACTCATACTTAATGATAAAATAAAGTTACACGATAAAGAACGAAAGAAGGTGAAATTTCCTAAAGCCCTATAGTCTGTAGGAAATAAGTACATACGTCTCCGTACAGATCCTTAAGGTTCTACTAAGCTCGCTCATGACTCGTGAGACCTAGGCAACCTAGTGCTCTGATACCAACTTGTCACGACCCAAAATCTCAAACAACTAGAGTCATGATGGCGCCTAACACCACTCGCCAGGCAATCCAATACAACAGATAATACGAAAAGAAAAGCAATAAGTATTTGACAACTGAATAATAACATAACGAGAAAATAGCTCTGTGATAACATAATAAAGTTCTAAAACCAATAACTAACATAAACCACCATAAGATTTGGTGTTACATGTACATGAGCTTCTAAATCCAACTTAATACAAGGTTTTAAAAGAAATACGAATCTGTCGAAAACAAAATGGAAACAATACAACAAAAATAGGAAAATGACTCTTAGGCCTATGAACGAGATGCAGCTCTACCTCGAATCACTGTCATATATCTGCTAAGTACCTCGGGACTCCGCTGGTACCAATGTTAGAATCTGCACGAGAAGTACAAAAGTGTAGTATGACTATAACCGATCCAACGTACACAGTAAGTGTCAAGCCTAACTCCTATGAGGTAGTTACGAGGCTAAGACAAGACACCTATTAAAAACCTTTGCAGTTATATAGATAAAGCAACTGAATAACAAATAAAGCATAGAAAGTAACAACAGGGTGGGGCATGTAGAAAGGGAAACAAGCAGATCAATAAGTATGAACCGCCAAAAGCCTCTTTCGAAATAAGCACTGAAACATTCAAGTCAAGTCCATATTTCGAACATCAAGTCAAATCGATAAAGTCAATAAGTTGTATGGCCTCACCCTTCGTGCTTTACTCTCATCCTCACCATATATCATAATGAAGTGCACGACATCATCCTTCGTGCTTTTACCCTTATCCTCACGTGATCATAATAAAATTGCATATGCACGGTGTAAAGCCCCATATATTGGCATAACTTACTCAAGCTATTTATGTAAGTTGTAGAGGGTAATAGAGTCAATCTTGGAGTTCATGCGGGCCCACACAAGGGGATAGAGCTGATCAAAAAATTATGGTGTATGTATAGTTCAAGTTGAGGTGGTTGGGAGTGTCAAAATAGTAAAAAGGAAGTAAAAACATAAGGTTTGAAAAGTTGGTTGAAAAGGCTTCCAATACACAATTAAGGTGAGTTTCTAAGTGTATTTATATGATGATTTCACTTCTTAACCACTAATTACAATAGGATTTTTTCATGGATTCCATAGGATTTCTTCAAAATCTCAAGAACACCCCAAAAGTTGGGTTTCAAGATTTGGGCTACAAGTGGTAATCCTTCACCCTTAAACCTACATGCATGGATTGTTAGTGAATATATGAGCAAGAAATAAGTATTAGCACTTATGAGATGGTGTTGTACCCCATTTTTCATGATTCAAACAAGATTCAACTAGTGATTTCCATGTTGATGATAAAAGAGCGTCACCACCTAATATTTAAAGGTACACTAGGGTACCTGTTTTAATTATTAGATTATCATCGTATTAGTCTACTAATCGATGAGATTTGTGTAGGGGTTCTTGCTCTTCTAAGGGGAAGGTGTTAGGCACCCCTTAAAATGTACCTAAGGTAGCTCCATAGGACATAGACTAGGTTCAAGAAATTAGGTGTCAATATTCTACTTGGTTAAAGCTTAAAGGTTACTCTATGTCTTGTTTAAAGCTTATTATTTGAAGGATAAGTTGTATACTTTAAAAGAGGGGGTAATTTAACTTATGAAAGCCTTTGAGAAAAGCCTATATCATTGAAAGAAGTTTGGAATTATATGTATAGGGTTTATATTTGCAAACTTTGTAAAATATGGCTAGGTTTTAAAATACTTTATCTTTTAAAAGGGTAAGGCTAGTATAATTTTAGTAAAGTAAAGGTTGTTTAAAGAAATACGCTTTAGGTATACCTGGAAGATTGATTCTAAAATTTATACCTGAATTCAAATCATTTAAAAGTCCTTCATCGCAGTAGTGTTTGATTTGCAGAAATAGCCAGCTTTGCAAAATCATTTCTGGTTCATTTTCAATTTCTGCTTGTTTTAAAAGAGAAGGCTGTTGTCTTTGCAAATATTTTTAATACCAAAACTTCATGAAAAATTTAGTGAAAATAATAGCGAGAGATAAACAATAGAAATGATTAACAATTAATTGCTACTAAGTCACAATGCTTCTTTTATTATTACCTACGCATTTAGGGCTTGCCTAGGTTGTCAATATAACTCAAGGATATAAAGTAAGGCATTCAATTAAAATCTCATCAGTGTTATATACATATGAGAACAACAGTAAACCTTGAACGATATAGGAAAGAGGTGGACTCTGGATTTGGGCCTGAAGGAATGTAGGCGTAGCAGATAGCAAAGACGAACAACAGGAGCTCCGATGACTCCAAGGTTTAGGCAAAGGAGTTGGGCCTGGGTTCTTTGAGAACTCGACACGCCCGGTTAAACACATGTACAAATTAAAGAGAAAGTCATTAGATATGTGGCCCAATATACATAATTATACAAAATGACACCAATATAGGCCCAAGATAAACTATAACAGTTAACAGTAATCAAGAATGCAAAATTAATATAAAGTCACATATTGTAAATCAATTTACAGTGAAAACCTTTATTTCCATTGAACATTAAACTTAAAGAGATTAGCAAATGTCAACATATTAAAGGTTTAGGGCAAAATTCCATTCATAGCCAAGGTACTCTTTACATCCCTAGCACTTCAAAGTTCACAAGGTTCTCTAGGACCCCAAGCACTGCTTGTACAAGGGAGAGTAGCTCAACCAAGAACTAAATTCTTCTCCCAAATACCTCTAACAACTCATACTTACTCTTCTCTGCAAGTTTAGGTGCTAGTGAGGCACTCAAAGTAAACCCCAACACCACAGTGGTGACTATACACATGGAGAGGTGTATTTCTTAGGAATAACTATTCAGAACACCAAAGCATCATCAAACATCGCATGACTTGCACACAAGCATGAAATACTATGATATACTTTTATCAGTCTCAAAAGCATTCAACAAGATCAATTATAGGTGCTAACAAACAGTGAGAAAACAAAAACACATTAATATAAGAACTCGGAATAAGTAAGACTTGCAGTTCAAGGGATCATGGGAGATATCAAGCATGTGAACCTCAATAGCCCTAGTAGCTGGTTCATACTTATGAAGGTCATTAGCTGTAATCATGTACTTAATCATGTATATCTTTAATGGGAATCTACCCACAAACTAGCATTCCACTCCTCACTAAGTGAGAGAGTTAACAATCCACTTGAAGATTCTTAAGTTGCAAGGGCAGGCATATATATTGCCCAGTGATCCCACAAAGAGATTTTTATTCCATCTAGGTTTGTTAAGAGTCTAATGTAGAGTCCTACATTCTAACAGGGTAGATAAACATCACGGGGGGTCTCCTAGGTCCATGAATAATTGCAATAAACTCAATAGGTTTCAGTGATCTGAGAACACAGTCACAAATATGATATATAAGAAGCATTTCCCTTCTGAGTTAGGGGTGAGTACAAAACTTCAAATGGGTGGCATTTAAACAGGTACAAGCTATATTCTATCTAAACCTCAACATTAAAACATGACTGAGTACCAAACAACATGGAACTAGACTAACCTGGTCATTTTAGTGATCCTAAATAGTGAAAGTTTGTACTAGGCAAGCATATTTTAGTAATAGGCGAAGTAGATTAGTCTGTTATAACGATGTTATGCAACACTTGATTCAATCAGATTGTATTCAACAGTAACAGGTGCAATTTCAATTAGGTTTATAGACATGACTTAAACTAAGTAGATAGAAGAAGAGAAAACTGATGCATAGATTCCTTATAGCTTAATCTAGTTACTTTAAGGCATTATCTCATATAGTGAAGGACAGATGATAAAACAATTATGGGAGCTGACAGAAGGTTCTTACACTGATTTTCTAGAGTTACAGAATAGAAGAACACATTTAAAGAAGGAGGTTGTTCAAGCATTGCAAACTACTATGCTTAGGTCAATCGACAGCCTTATACTTAACATCATATACTTATATCCAATTAGGATATATATCAAGTGAATCATACCAATAACACTATGACAAATTAATAGAGTGCACATGAGAACTACAACAGAACACCAGAAGATTAAGACAACTGTTAAGGTCGTTTGAAAGTTCTTTTGTTATTCTTCAGGAGCTTAACGAGATATATACATATACATATACATACATACATACATATATATATATATATATATATATATATATATATATATATATATATATATATATATATATATATATATATATA
>MCJB01010520.1:115694-185459 GCA_002018475.1 Nicotiana obtusifolia | reverse complement strand
ATATATATATATATATATATATATATATATATATATATATATATATATATATATATATATATATATATATATAAGCTATGAAAAATGTTCATCAGGATTATCCGAATGACTGATCAATACGTGGAATTAATTTTAGAATATTAAGGAACTTATGATTCCAGATTTCAGTGATCAGTCATTGATTAATAGAAAACACATAGAGATAATCAATCATAACACATTAGAGATATAATCATTAAACAAGAGATAACAGAGCAAACATGCTTTCATTTAAACAATTAAAAAAGGAGGAATGTTGAGGTTCACTGACCTCTTTTGGGCAGCAAACCAAACCAAAGAGCTTCTTGTTTTTAGCCATCAAGAATCCAAAACTCAATCTCAAACCATTGTAGTGCTCAGAATCAGAAAACTAGCTAGAAAGAAACCTAGCTTGATTTTTGCTACTCAAGATTAAAAATTGATTGTTTGTTCAGTGATTTCGTATGTGTGTTCTCTTGT
This sequence comes from Nicotiana obtusifolia, assembly GCA_002018475.1. Taxonomy (NCBI): domain Eukaryota; kingdom Viridiplantae; phylum Streptophyta; class Magnoliopsida; order Solanales; family Solanaceae; genus Nicotiana; species Nicotiana obtusifolia. The sequence goes on along the minus strand of MCJB01010520.1, from coordinate 184,961 downwards.
TAGGTGAGAGCATTGAAAGCCCAAATTTATAATAGTCATTGAAGCCTTAGGTTTCAACAAATTCAAATTGGTAGTGGAAGGTGACAGAGGGGTGATGATGTGAGCAAAATCGGGTGAAAATCTAAGGAGACAGAGGGGAAAATCGTTGAAGGATTTACCTTAGTGAATAATGGCCATTTGTAACGACCCAGCCAATTGTTTTGAGTATTATAGCCCCATTCCCCCATTTATTACTTATTCTCTATTCATTTGTTGGTATTTGACTAGCTAGGGTGTTTGGTTTAGTTCCAGGGATGTTCTGGAATGAATTGGGACACTTAGTCCCAAGGTTGGAGGCCTAAGTTAAAAGAATTGATCGGATGTTGACTTATGTGTAAACGAATCCAAAATAGAGTCTTGATTGTTCTGATAGCTCCGTAGGGTGAATTTGGAATGAGGAGTGTGTCCGAATATTGATTTGGAGGTCTGTAGATGATTTTGGCTTGAATTGGCAAATGTTGGAAAAATTAAATTTTGGAGAGTCGAAAAGTTTAACCGAGAGTTGACTTTATGATTATCGGGCTCTAATTTTTTTCTAGAAGTTGGAATAGGTCTGTTTTGTCATTTATGATTTGTGTGCAAAATTTGAGGTTAATCGGAGCTGGTTTGATATGTTTCGACATCAATTGTAGAAACTGAAAATCCATTAGTTTCATTAGGCTTGAATTGGGGTGTGTATCGTGTTTTTGATGTTGTTTGATGTGATTTGAGGCTTTGACTAAGTTTTTATCATGTTGTTGGACTTGTTGGTAGGTTTGGAAGGGGTTGCAGGGGCCTCGGGTGAGTTTCAGAAACAAATTAAAATTTGGACATAGAGGATGGCTGAAGCAATCGAAGTCTGGTGTCTTCGCACTTGCGGAGGGAGGAGCCGCAGGTGCGGTCACATAGGTGCAAGGGAGTCACCGCAAAAGCGAAGGGGGGTCTGGTCAGCTGGGACCGCATGTGCGGTACGTTACAGAAGCGGATGCGCAGGTGTAGAAAGGACATCGCATTAGCGGATATTAGTGAGCTGGAGAAGGACCGCAAGCGAGGCCAAAGTGTTGCAGAAGCGGACTCGCAGAAGCGAGCCGCTGGTCGCAGAAGCAAGAGTACATATGCGCTTTGTTGTCCGTAAAAGCGGATTCTCAGTGGCTTAGTTAAAGCCGCACATGCGATGAAAAGTTTGCAGGTGCAGAGCCATTGATACGGCTGAGGTTCGCAGGTGTGAGATCGTTAGGCAAAAAAGGGTAAGTTCGAGGGTTTAATTTCATTATTCATCTTTTGACCTAGAGAGCTCGGTTTGTGGTGACTCTTAGTGGGATTTTGAAGAAAATCATTGGGGTAAGTGCTTCTAACTTGGATTTGGCTATTATACATAAATCCATCATTGTTTTGTCATTTAAGTAGTGTTTTCAATTAGAAAATGTGGGGAAAATGTGTGAAGCTTCATAGATCAATTTTGGGGATTTGAAAGGTGATTTGTGGTCAGATTTGAATAATTTTAGCATGGTTGGACTCGTTATCGAATGTGTATTTGGCTTTTGTAAATTTTGTCGAATTATGGGATGTGGTCCTTGGGTTGGCTTTTTGGGGTTGACTTTTCACTTTGGTTAAAAAGCTTAGCTTTATCATATGGAATCGATTCCTATAGCTTGTATTCATTGTATTAAGTTGTTTGTGGCTAGATTCGACTCATTCGGAGGCCGATTCGCGAGGCAAGGGCTAGTTGGAGTAGGGATTTGCGCGGTTTGAGATAAGTAGCACTTCTAAACTTGATACTGAGGGTATGAATCCCTGAACTACGTGTTAGGTGGTTCGTGTTGAGGTGGCACACATGCTATGTGACGGGCGTGTGGGCGTGCACCATAGTAATTATGACTTAGTTGATTCTGTGGTACTGTGTAGTTACCCGATCGTGTTGTTATTTATGTAATCTCCAAGTCTTATAGAAATTGAACTATGATCTATGTTAGAAATCATGTTTAGGCTATATGCTGGTACTGTTGGGACCCACCAAGGTCGTTTCTGGTGTTGAGTTATTCTCTTAAATTGTAGTTATATACTCAGTCACATTCATCGTTTGCATATCATATCTCAATCTCTATTACCATTTAATTTTATATGATGTATTTGTTTGGGCTGATTGGCATGAGATTTGTGAGCCCGAGAGACTGGAGATATTGATAATTGAGCGAGGCTGAAGACCTTATTGTGAGTGATATTTATAGGATCAGGCTGCACGCCGCAACACGCTTTGTTGCTTTATGATGGGATTGGGCAGCATGCCGCAGCATGCCATGTTGGCTTATATTAGCGCTTGGGCAGGGCCCATCCCTCCAGAGTTTGGCATACTGGCAGCGAGCACAGGTACCGTTTAGTGCTGAGTGTGCGTGCGAGTGCCGAGTGATTGGGAGTGCCGAGTGATTGGGAGTGCTGAGTGATTGAGCGTGCTGAGTGAGGTTGAATACTCCGAGAGCATGAGTATGTGAGTTTATCACTGTGTTGCATTACTGGTGACATGCATATTGACATTTAGATATAGAGATGTCATATTCCGCATGCTAGCTATACTTGGCATGGTTTTTCAGTATTGAGCATAAACTGTTAAACTTGAAAGCATGTCTACATTTTGGTACTGTGTGCAACTGATTATGAAACTTCTCTAAGTTATTACTGTCATTTTCCTGCCATATCTTTACTGTTATTATTTGGATTTGGACTGTACCTATATGAGCTCGTCACTGCTTTCAGCCTAAGGTTAGTCCTGTTACTTATTGAGTACATTAGGTCGATTGTACTCATACTACACTCTACACTTCGTGCGCACATCCAGGTACATCTGGACCTGGTGGTTGCTAGACTCGAAGCAGTATCTGCTAGGACACATTTGAGGTAGCTACTTTGACACCCGCAGACCTCAACTTTCCTTCTTTTTAGCTTTATTCTATACTGTCCTATCTTTCAGACAGTTGTACTTCTATTATTATATACTCTCAAGATGGTGAGGATACGTGCTACCGGATCGGGGGGACGGACCACCAGTACCACTAGTACCAGGGCAGCGAGAGGACGAGGCCATGGTAGAGGACGAGGAGCAGCTCGTACAGTAGCTAGAGAAGCACCCGTGGAGCCACCAGTTGCTCCAGCTCAAGAGAAGATACCAGATGTGTTTGAGCTTGTGGGACCAGCTCGGGCACCAGCTGTGCCAATTGTGATTCTAGGCCTTCAAGAGGTTTTGGCCGAGATATTGACTGTAGGCACTAGCCTTGCTCAGGCGGTTTCATTTCTGGCCGCACCAACCACTTCTCAGGTCGGGAAAGGTGCTCAGACTCCCGCCACCCGTACAATAGAGCGGGTGGTTCAGGGACGTCAGACACCGAGGGTACTATCAGCCCAGTCCGTTGCAGTGCTCAAGCCCAGGTGTGTCCACCTATGAGTGACGAGGAGCAGAAGAGGCTAGAATAGTTTGGGAGGTTCAGGCCTCCAGCATTCAATGAGGCTGAGTCAGAAGATGCTCATGCCTTCTTAGATAGGTGCCAGCGAATTCTTCGCGCGGTGGGTATTTCTGGAGACTAAGGGAGTCTCATTTACTACTTTTCAGTTGTCAGGGGTAGCCTTCAGATGGTGGGAGGCCAATGAGTTGAGCAGGCCAGCCGGCGCTACACCACATATGTGGCATGAGTTCTCAATTCTCTTCTTGGAGAAGTTTGTTCCACATACCCGTAAGGAGGATCTGCGTAGGCAGTTTGAGCAGCTACGCCAAGAGGGTATGTACTGTTGCACAATAGGAGATGAGGTTTTTGAAGTTAGCTCGTCAGGCGATCTGGTTGGTTGCCACACAGAGAGAGAGGATTAGGAGGTTCATTGATGGCCTCAACTATGGACTGTGCTTTGTCATGACTCGGAAGATTGCATCAGGTGCTAGGTTAGACGTGGTGATTGGTATTACTAGGCGGCTAGAGCAGGTCGGTAGTAAGGAGCGTGAGGAGAGGGAGGCCATAAGGGCTCGTGGTTCGAGTGTTAGTGGTGTTTATTTTGGAGGACAGTCCAACCACAGCAAGGGTCATCCTTTTATGCCCGCTTAGATGGCTCGTCCGGTTCATCGTGGTGCATCAACTAGCCATGATTCATACAGTGCTCGATTTTGTCAGTCATCTCTCGGTGCCCTCCTAGATTAGAGTTCATCTTGTGCTCCATCAGTTTAGGGTTCATCTGTACCAGGTTCTTTTTGTAGTTATTCTGGTTCTTGGGGTCCGATTTAGTCTCCACCACCATTGGCGGATAAGTGTTGCTTCGGATGCGTGGAGTTTGGGCATGTTTGGAGGCAGTGTCCCTATCATTTTCAAAGTCCAATTCAGCAGAAGGGTCAGGTTATGACTTCTGCATCGGTTACTGCACCACCGCTCAGCCAGTTGAGAGTGGGGCTCAGGCAGCTAAAGGTCGTCCTAGAGGGCAGGTTGATCAGGTGACGGTCAGGCTTGATGCTATGCTTTCCTTGCAAGGGCAGAGATCGTTGATTAAAACGTAGTGATCAAATGTATTGTCTCAGTATGCCACACGGATGCTTCCATATTATTTGACCCTGGTTCCACTTATTCATATGTATAATTACATTTTTCCAGTTATTTGGATATGACCCGTGAGTCCTTAGTTTTGCCTATTTATGTATCTACGTCGATGGGCGATTCTATTGTCGTGGACCGTTTGTATCGGTCGTGTGTGGTGACCATTGGGGGATGAGAGACAAGATTTGATCTCTTATTGCTTAGTATAGTTGATTTTGACATGATTATGGGCATGGAATGGTTGTCCCCATGTCATGCTATTCTGGATTGTCACGTTTAGAATGTGACTTTGGCGATGCCGGTGTTACCTAGGATCGAGTTGAAAGGCTCTCTAGAATATGCTCCCAGTAGGGTAATTTCATATATGGAGGCCCAACGGATGGTTGGGAAGGGGTGTTTGTCATATTTGGACTTTGTGAGGGATGTTTGTGCTAATATTCCTACCATTGATTCTGTTCCAGTAGTGCGAGACTTGCCAAATGTGTTTCCTTTAGAGCTGCAGGGCGTGCCGCTCAACAGGGACATTGATTTTGGTATTGACTTGGTGCCGGGCACTCAGCCCATTACTATTCGTCCGTATTCTATGGCACCAACAGAGTTGATGGAATTGAAAGAGCAGCTTTAGGAGCTTCTTGATAAGGGGTTCATTAGGCCTAGTATGTCGCCTTGGGGTGCACCGGTTCTGTTTGTGAAGAAGAAGGATGGTACCATGCGGATCCACTTGACTATAGGTAGTTGAACAAAGTTACAATTAAGAACAAGTATCCTTTGCCGTGCATTGATGACTTATTTGACCAGGTTTAGGGAGCTAGAGTGTTCTCTAAGATTGATTTGAGGTCTGGGTATCACCAGTTGAAGATTCAGACTCTGATATTTTGACGACAACATCAGGACCCGCTATGGTCACTATGACTTCCTTGTGACGTCTTTTCGGCAAACCAATGCCCCAGCAACATTCATGCATTTGATGAACAGTGTATTCTAGCCATATCTTGATTCGTTTTTCATAGTATCACGTAGCCAGGAGGAGCATGCACAACGTTTGAGGATTGTACTACAGACGTTGAGGGAGAAGAAACTTTATGCTAAGTTCTCCAAGTGTGAGTTTTGGCTAATTCGGTGGTGTTCTTGGGGCAAGTGGTGTCCTGTGAGGGGATCAAGGTGGATCTGAAGTAGATTGAGGAGATTCAAAGTTTGCCAACACCATCTTCAGCTACTGAAATTTGGTGTTTTCTCGGCTTGGCCGGATATTATTGTCAATTCGTGGAGGGTTTCTCGTCCATTACAGTGCCTTTGACCAGGTTGACCCAGAAGGGTGCTCCATTCAGGTGGTCTGATGAGTGCGAGGAGAGCTTTCGGAAGCTCAATACTGCCTTGACCACAACTCTAGTTCTAGTTTTGCTTTCAATACCGGGTTATTATACAGTGCAATGTGATGCTTCTCGGATTAGTATTTGGTGTGTCTTGATGCAGGAGAGTAGAGTGATTGCTTATGCTTCACACCAGTTGAAGCCTTATAAGAAGAAGTACCTCGTTCATGATTTGGAGTTGGCAGCCATCATTCATGCATTGAAGATTTTGAGGCATTATCTCTACAACGTGTCTTGTGAGGTATTTACAGATCATCAGACTCATTAGCACTTGTTCAAATAAAGGATCTGAATTTGAGACAGCGGAGATGGCTGGAGCTGCTAAAGGACTATGATATTACCATTTTATATCATTCTAGGAAGGCCAATGTGGTGGACGATGCCTTGAGTAGGAAGGTGGTGAGTACGGGTAGCCTTGTATTTATTCCTGTTGGTGAGAGACCGCTTGCATCAAATGTTAAGGGCTTGGCCAATCAGTTCATGAGCTTAGATGTTTGACTAGTCAGTTTCTAGCTTACGTGTTTGCTCGGTCTTCCTTATATGATCACATTAAAGAGCGTCAGTATGACGACCCCTGTTTACTTGTCCTTAAGGACACAATTCAGCACAGTGATGCAAAGGAGGTTTCTATTGGGGATGATAGGGTGTTTCAGATGCAGGATCGAATTTGTGTGCCCAATGTGGCTTTGCTATGTGAGTTGATTCTTGAGGAGGCCCACAGTTCGCGGTATTCCATTCATCCCGATGCCGCGAAGATGTATCAGGACTTGAGACAAAACTATTGGTAGAGAAGAATGAAGAAAGATATAGTGGGGTTTGTAGCTTGATGCTGGAATTGTCAACAGGTGCAGTACGAGCATCAGAGGCCAGACAATTTACTTCAGAGGCTTGGGACTCCTGAGTGGGATGAGAGCGTATCACCATGGACTTCGTAGTTGGACTATCACGGACATTGAAGAAGTTTGACGCCATTTGGTTAATAGTAGACTGACTGACTAAGTCGGCATATTCATTCTAGTTGGGACTACTTATTTTTCAAAGTGATTGGTTAAGATATATATCCGTGAGATTGTTCGCCTTCACGGTGTGCCGGTGTCCATTATTTTAGATCGGGGCACGCAGTTCACATTGCAGTTTCGGATAGCACTGCAGCAAGATTGAGGCACATGAGTTGAGTTGAGTACAACATTCCACCCTCAGACGGAGGGACTATCCGAGCTCACCATTCAGATATTGGAGGATATAATATGTGCTTGTGTCATGGATTTCAGGGGTTCTTGGGATCAGTTACTTCCACTTGTAGCATTTGCCTACAACAAAAGCTATCAATCGAGTATTCAGATGGTGCCCAATGAGGCCTTCTAGAAGAGGAATTGTCAGTCTCCGGATGGTTGGTTTAAGCCAGGTGAGGCTAGGCTATTGGGTACTGACTTGGTTCAGGATGCTTTGGAAAAGATTAAGTTGATTCATGATCGGCTTCGCACGGCACAGTCTAGGTAGAAGAGTTATGCCGATCAGAAGGTTTATGATGTTGCCTACATGGTGGGAGAGAAGGTATTACTCAGAGTTTCACCATTGAAGGGTGTTATGAGGTTCGGGAAGAAGGGAAAGTTGAGCCCTCGGTATATCGGCCCTTTTGAGGTGCTTGAGAGGATTTAAGAGGTGGCTTACAAGCTTGCACTGCCACCTAGTCTATCTAGTGTTCACCTAGTGTTTCATGTTTCCATGCTCCGGAAGTATTTTAGCGATCCATCTCATGTTTAGGACTTCAGCACAGTTCAGTTAGATAGGGATTTGACTTATGCTGTGGAGGCTGTGGCCATTTTGGATCGGCAGGTTCGGAAGTTGAGATAAAAGAATATAGCTTTAGTTAAAGTATAGTGGAGAAGCCAGCTAGTCAAGGAGGCTACTTGGGACACCGAGCGGGAGATGCAGAGCAGCTATACACACCGATTTGAGGCTCCACGTATGATTCTAGACCCGTTCGAGGATGAACATTCATTTAAGAGGGGGAGAATGTAACGACTCGGCCGGTTATTTTGAGTATTATAGTCCCGTTCTCCCATTTATTGCTTATTCTTTGTTCATTTGTTGTTATGTGACTTTCTGGGGTTGTTGTTTTGGTTCCGGGGATGTTCAGAATGAATTGGGACTCTTAGTCCCAAGGGGTGAGGCCTAAGTTGAAAGAGTTTAACGGATGTTGACCTATGTGTAAATGACCTCGGAATGAGTTTTTGATGGTTCTAATAGCTCCGTATGGTGATTTTGGACTTAGGAGTGTGTCCAGATATTGATTTGTTGGTCTGTAGATAATTTTGACTTGAATTGGCAAAAGTTGGAAATATTAAAGTTTGGAGAGCCGAGAAGTTTGACGGAGAGTTGACTTTGTTGCTATCGGACTTGGATTTTGCTTCTGGAAGTTTGAATAGGTCCGTTCTGTCATTTATGACTTGTGTGCAAAATTTGATGTCAATCAGAGTTTGTTTGATAGGTTTTGGCATCGATTATAGAAGTTGGAAATCCATTAGTATCGTTAGGCTTGAATTGGGTGCGAATCGTGTTTTTGATGTTGTTTGATGTGATTTGAGGCTTTGACTAAGTTTGTTTCGTGTTTTAGTTTGTTGGTAGGTTTGGATGGGTTCCGGGGGGCCTTGGGTGAGATTCGGATTGAAACGGATTGAAATTTGGTCTTAGAGGATGGCTGAAGCAGCTGAAGTAAGGTGTCTTCGCACCTACGGAGGGAGTGGCCGCTGGTGCGATCACGCAGGTGTGAGGGAGTCTCTGCTGAAGCGAAGGGGGGTTTTGTCAGCTAGGACCGCAGGCGCGGTACGTTATCCGGAGAAGCTAACGCGCAGGTGCGGCAAGGACATCGTAGGAGTGGATATTTGTGAGCTGGAGGAGGACCGCATGCGCGGTTGAAGTGTCGGAGAAGCGGACTTGCAGAAGCGAGCCGCTTGCTGCAGATACACTTTGTTGTCCGCAAAGGCTGATTCTCAGTGGCTTAGTTAAAGCCGCACCTAAGATGGAAATTCTGCAGGTGCGGAGCCGTAGATACGGCTGAGGGTTCGCAGGTGCGAGATCGCTCGGCAGAAAGGGTGAGTTCGGGGGTATAATATCATTCTTCATCTTTTGACCTAGAGAGCTCGGTTTGTGGCAATTTTTAGAGTGATTTTCGAGGAAATGGGGTAAGTGATCCTCATTCGGATTTGGCTATTATACATGAATCCATCGTGTTTTTTGTCAATTAATTAGTGTTTTGAGTTGTAAATTTTGGGAAATATTTTGAAACTTTATAGATCAAATTTTGGGGATTTGAAAGGCAATTCAAGGTCGGATTTGAATAATTTTAGTACGGTTGGACTCGTCAAGGAATGGGCTTTTGGATTTTGTAAGTTTTGTTAGATTCGGAGACGTGGGACCGGGGTTGACGTTTTGGGTTGACTTCTTGACTTTGGTTAAAGAACTTAACTTTATCATATGGTATCGATTCCTATAGCTTGTATAGATTGTATTAAGTTTTTTGTGGCTAGATTTTGGTCCTTCTAAAGTAGATTCACGAGGCAAGGGCTTGTGTGAATAGGGATTTATGCGGTTTAAAGCAAGAAACACTTCCAAACTTGATACTGAGGGTATGAATACCTGAACCACATGTTATGTGGTTGGTGTTGAGGTGATGCACATGGTAGGTGACGGGCGTGTGGGCGTGCACCATAGTAATTGTGACTCGGTTGATTCCGTGGCACTGTGTAGTTACCGAATCCTGTTGTTATTCATGTTACCTCCATGTGTTAGAGAAATTAAAATGTGATCCATGTTAGAAATCATATTTAGGCTATATGCTGGTACTGTTGAGACCCACCGAGGTCATTTCCGCCATTGAGTTATTTGCTTAAATTGTAGTTATGTACTCAATCGCATTCATCATTTGCATATCATATCTCAGTCTCTATTATCATTTATTGTTACATCGTGTATCAATGTTTGGGCTGATTGGCATGAGATTTGTGAGCCCGAGAGTGGAGAGATTGATGAATGAGTGAGGCTGAGAGCCTGATTGTGAGTGATATTTATGGGATCTGGCTGCACGCTGCAGTAGGCTTTATTTCTTATGATTGGATCGAGTTGTACGCCACTACATGTCATGTTGGCTTGTATTAGCGCTTGGGCAGGATCCGCCCCTCCTGAGTCTGACATAACTGCAGTGAGCGCAGGTACCATTGAGTGCTGAGTGATTAGGAGTGTTGAGTGATTGGGAGTGCTGAGTGATTGAGCGTGCTGAGTGAGGTTGAATACTCCGAGAGCGTGAGTATGTGAGTTTATCACTGTGTTGCATTACAAGTGACATGCATATTGACATGTAGATATAGAGATGTAATATTCCTCATGCTAGCTATACTTGGCATAAGTTATCTGTATTAAGCATAAATTGTTAAACTTTAAAGCATGTCTATATTTCGGCACCATGCGCAACTGATTATGAAACTTCTCTGAGTTATTACTGTGATTTTCCCCATATTTGTATTGTTATTATCTGTATTTGGATTGTACCTATCCGAGCTCGTCACTGCTTTCAGCACAAGGTTAGTCCAGTTATTTATTGAGAACATTGGGTCGATTGTACCCATACTACACTTTGCACTTCGTGTGTAGATCCAGGTACATCTTGACCCGGTGAATTTTAGACTCGAAGCAGTATCTACTAGGAGACATTTTAGGTGGCTGCTTTGACGCTCGCAGAACTCGACTCTCTTTCTTTTCAGCTTTATCCTGTGCAGTCCTATAGTTCGAATAGTTGTAGTAGAGATTTTGGCTTTGTTGTTACTTAGTAGCTGATGTGCTCGGTGAAACCCGGATATTTTGGGATTTTATATTTGAGTCACATTTATTCTTTTCGGTTATTTATGATATTCTTATTGTTAAACTCAATATTTCATGCTTTTAAATTAAATGCGTAATTATTTTGTGATTGTCGGCTTGCCTAGCATTGTGATAGGCGCCATCACGACATGTTGAGATTTGGGTCATGACAAGTTGGTATTAGTGCCAGGTTACATAGGTCTCACGAGTCATGAGCAGGTATATTGGAGTCTTGTGGGTCGGTACAGAGACATCAGTACTTATGTTCAAGAGGCTACCGAACCATTAGTAAAACTTCATTTTCTTGTATTGGGTTGTGCGAATATCTTGATTCCAGAAACTTAACTTTTATTATTCTATTCTTCATAGATAGTGAGGACACATGCTACCAGATCGGGCGGTCAGCCACCAGTGCCACCAGCGAGGGTCGGGAGAGGCCGGGACCGTGATAGAGGCTGAGGTGCATCTCATACAGCAGCTAGAGCAACACCCGTAGAGCCACCAACTACTCCAGCTTAAGAGCATATACCAGATGTGGTTGAGCCAGTGGGACCAACTCAGGCACCAGTTGTGCCCAATGTGATTCCAGGCATTTCAGGAGGCTTTGGCCAAAATATTGATTGTATGCACTATCCTTGCTCAAGCGGTTTTAATTTGGGCTGCACCAGCCACTTCTCAGGCTAGAGCAGGTGGTTCAGGCACTTTGGACATCGGGGGAACTACTAGCCTAGCCGGTTGCAGTTGCTTAGGTCCAGGTGGGTCCACCAATGAGTGACGAGCAGCAGAACAGGCTATAGTGGTTTGGGAGGAACAGACCTCAAGCATTCAGTGGGGCTGAGTCAAAGGATGCTCAAGACTTCTTAGGGAGGTGCCAGCAGATTCTTCGCATGGCAAGTATTCTGTAGACTAGTGGAGTCTCATTTACTACTTTATAGCTTTTAGGGGCAGCCTTCAGATGGTCGGAGGCTTATGAGTTGAGCAGGCCAGCCAGCGCTGCACCAATTACATGGTATGAGTTCTCAGTTCTTTTCTTGGAGAAGTTTGTTCCACATACCTGCAGAGAGGAGTTGTATAGACAGTTTGAGCAGCTATGACAGAAGAGTATGTCCATCCCAGTATGAGATGAGGTTATCGGAGTTGGCTCGTTATGCGATCTAGTTGGTTCGTACAGAGTGGGAGAGGATTAGGAGGTTCATTGATGGCTTCAACTATGGACTGCATTTTGTCATCAGTTGGGAGATTGCATCAAGTGCTACGTTTGATTAGGGGGTTGCTATTGCCAGGCGGATAAAGCAGGCCTGTAGTCAGGAGCGTGAGGAGAGGGAGGCCAAGAGGCCTTATGGTTAGGGTGGTTTCGGTGATGTTTCGTCAAGAGGACAGTCCCTCCATAACAGGGGTCATCCTTATAGGCCTGCTCAGATGACTCGTCTGGTTCATCGTGGTGCATCAGCTAGCCATGGTTCATACAATGCTCGTCCGGGTCAGTCATGTCTCAATTCCTTCCCAACTCAGAGTTCATCTTGTGCTCCATCAGTTCATGGTTCATCTGTACCAGGTTCTTCTAGTACTTATTCTGGTTCTCGGCGTCGGATTTAGTCTCTAACACCATTGGCGGATCGGAGTTGCTTCGCTTGCGAGGAGTTTGGACATGTATGGAGGCAGTGTCCTCATCATTTTGGAGGTCTAGTTCAGTAGAGGGGTCAAGTTATGACTTCCGCACCGGTTACTTCACCACCCACTTAGCCAGCTCAGGATATGGCTCAAGCAGCTAGAGGCCCTCCTAGAGGGGGCGGCTGATCAGGCGGCGGTCAGGCTCGATTCTATGCTTTCCCTACCAAGCTAGAGGTTGTTGCTTCAAACGCAGCAATCACAAATATTCTCTCAGTAGGCCACTGGGATGCTTCCATATTATTTGACCCTGGTTCCACTTATTCATATGTATCATCATATTCTGCCCGTTATTTGGATATGCCCCGTGAGTCCTTAGTTTCACCTATTCATGTATCTACACCGGTGGGGGATCCTGTTATAATGGACCGTGTGTATCGGTCGTGTGTGGTGACCATTGGGGGATTGGAGACAAGAGTTGAGCTCTTAATTCTTAGTATAATTGATTTTGATGTGATTATTGGCATGGATCGGTTGTCCCCATGTCATGCTATTCTGGATTATCATGCTTGGACCGTGATGTTGACGATGATACTGCTATTCGAGTAGAGAGGCTCTCTGGATTATGTTCCCAATAAGGTAATTTCATATGTGAAGGCCCAACGGATGGTTGGAAAAAGGTGTTTGTCATGTTTGGCCTTTGTGAGGGATGTTTCTCAGGCACCAGCTATGACCATTGTGATTCCAGTCCTTCGTAGTTCAACTCCCACGGACATTGAAGAAGTTTGATGCTATTTGGGTGATTGTGGACCGGCTGACTAAGTCCGCTCATTTCATTCTAGTTGGCACTACTTATTCTTCGAAGGGGATGGCTCAGATATATATATTCGCGTGATTGTTCGCCTTCACAATGCGTTGGTGTCCATTATTTCTGATCGGGGCACGCAACTCGCATTGCAATTTTGGAAAGCAGCGCAACGAGAGTTAGGCACACGGGTTGAGATGAGTACAACATTCCACCCTCAAATGGACAGACAGTCCGAGTGCACCATTCAGGTATTGGAGGATATACTACACGCTTGTGTCATGGATTTCGGGGGTTCTTCGGATCAGTTTCTACCTCTTGGAGAGTTTGCCTATAATAAAAGCTAGCCATTGAGTATTCAGATGGCGCCGTATGAGGAGTTGTATGGGAGGCGATATTAGTCTCCGGTTGGTTGGTTTAAGCCGGATGAGGCTAGGCTATTGGGTATTGACTTGGTTCAGGATGCTTTTCGGAAAAGGTTAAGTTGATTCACGATCAGCTTTGTAGGGCATAGTATAGGCAGAAGAGCTACACCAATCAGAAGGTTCGTGATGTTGCCTACACTGTGGGAGAGAAGGAATTACTTAGAGTTTCACCCATGAAGGGTGTTATGAGGTTGGGGAAGAAGGGAAAATTGAGCCCTCGGTATATCGGCCCTTTGGAGGTGCTTGAGAGGATTGGAGAGGTGGCTTACAAGCTTGCACTACCACCTAGCCTATCTAGTGTACATCCAGTGTTTCATGTTTCCATGCTCCGGAAGTATTTCGGTGATCCGTCTTATGTTTTGGACTTCAACACGGTTAAGTAGATGGGGATTTGACTTATGATGTGGAGCCGATGGCCATTTTAGATTGGCATATTTGGAAGTTGAGATCAAAGAATATAGCTTCTGTGAAAGTACGGTGGAGAGGCCAGCCAGTCGAGGAGGCTACTTAGGAGACCGAGCGTGAGATGCAGAGCAGCTATCCACACCTATTCGAGGCTCCATGTATGATTCTAGACCCGTTCAAGGATGAACGTTTGCTTCTGAGGGGGATAATGTAACGACCCGACTGGTTGTTTTGAGTATTATATCACCGTTCCTCCATTTATTGCTTATTCTTTGAAAGCGTTGAACGGATGTTGACTTATATGTAAATGACTTCGAAATGGAGTTTTGATGGTTTTGATAGCTCCGTATGGTTATTTTTGACTTAGGAGAGTGTCTGCATATTCATTTGGAGGTCTGTAGATGATTTTGGCTTGAATTGCCGAAAGTTGAAAAAATTAAAGTTTGAAGAGTCGAGAAGTTTGACCAATAGTTGACTTTATTGTTACCGAGCTCGAATTTTGATTCTAGAAGTTGGAATAGGTCTGCTGTGTCATTTATGACTTGTGTGCAAAATTTGAGGTCAGTCGGAGTTGGTTTGATAGGTTTCAACATCGATTGAAGAAGTTGGAAATCCATTAGTTTCATTAGGCTTCAATTGGGGTGCGAATCATGTTTTTGATATTGTATAATGTGATTTGAGGCATCGACTAAGTTTGTATTGTGTTTTAGGAGTTGTTGGTAGGTTTGGATGGGGTCATAGGGGCCTCAGGTGAGATTCGGATTGAAACGGATTGAAAATTGGACTTAGAGGATGACTGAAGCAGCTGAAGTCTAGTGTGTTCGCCCCTACGGAGGGAGTGGCCACAAGTGTGGTCACGTAAGTGCGAGGGAGTCACCGCAGAAGCGAAGGGGGGTCTGGTTAGCTGGGACAGCAGGTGTGGTATGTTATCTGCAAACGCGGACGCGCAAGTGCTGGAAATCGCAAGAGCGGATATTTGTGAGCTGGAGGAGGACTGCAGGCGCGGTCGAAGTATCGCAGAAGCGAGCCACTGATCGTAGAAGTGAGCCACTTGTCGCAGAAGCGTGAGCGCAAATGCGCATTGTTTTCTGCAAATGAGGATTTTTAGTGGCTTAGTTAAAATCGTACCTAGAATGGAAATTCTACAGGTGCGGAGCCGTAGATATGGTTGAGGGTTCGCAGGTGCGAGATTGTTGGGCAGAAAAGGGTGAGTTCGATGGTTTAAATTCATTTTTTGCCCTAGAGAACTCGATTTGTGGCGATTTTTAGAGGGATTATCAAGGAAATCATCGGGGTAAGTGATTCTAACTTGGATTTGGCCATTAACATGAATCCATTGTTGTTTTTATCATTTAATTAGTGGTTTGAGGCCAGATATTAATAATTTGAGGCCAGATATTAATAATTTTAGAATGATTGGACTCGTTATCGAATGGTTCTTCGGATTTTGTAAATTGTGTCAGATTTCGAGATGTTGGCCTAGGGTTGAGATTTTGGGTTTATTTTGGTTATAGAACTTAGCTTTATAGTTTGGAATCGAGTCTCATAGCTTGTATTGATTGTATTAAGGTGTTTGTGGCTAGCTTCAAGTCGTTCGGAGGTCGATTCGCAAGGCAGGGCTTGTTAGAGTAGGGATTTGCGTGGTTTGAGGTATGTAACACTTTTAAACATGATACTGAGGATATGAATCCCAGAACTATGTGTTATGTGGTAGGTGTTGAGGTGACGCACATGCTTGGTGACTGGCGTGTGGGAGTGCACCGTAATAATTATAACTCGGTAAATTCCGTAAAGGTGTGTAATTACTCAATCTTGTTGTTATTCATGTAATCTCCATGTGTTAGAGAAATTGAATTGTGATCCATGTTAGAAATCATGTTTAGGCTATATGTTAGTACTGTTGGGACCCACGAGGTCGTTTCTGCTGTTGAGTTATTTGCTTAAAAATATGTTATGTACTTAGTCGCATTCATCATTTGCATATCATATCTTAGTTTCTGTTGTCATTTATTGTTACATCATACATCATTGTTTGGTTGATAGGCATGAGATTTGTGGGCCCGAGAGAATGGAGAGATTGATGACTGAGTGAGGCCGAGGGCCTAATTGTGCGTGATATTTATAGGACCAGGCTGCATGTCACAGCAGAATTTATTAATTTATGATGGGATCGGGTTGCACACCGCAGCATGCCAAGTTGGCTTATATTAGTGCTTGGGCAGGATCCTCCCCTGCGGAGTCTGACATATTAACAGTGAGCGCATGTACCATTGAGTGCTAAGTGCGAGTGCCGAGTGATTGGGAGTGCTGAGTGATTGAGTGTCCTAGGTGAGGTTGAATACTCTGAAAGCATGAGTTTGTGAGTTTATCACTATGTTACATTACAGGTGACATGCATATTGACATGTAGACATAAAGATGAAATATTCCTCATGCTAGCTATACTTGGCGTAATTCATCAGTATTGAGCATAAACTGTTAAACTTGAAAGAATATCTACATTTATGTACTGTGTGCAACTGATTATGGAACTTCTCTAAGTTATTACTGTCATTTTCCTACCATATATGTACGGTTATTATCAGTTTTGGACTGTACCTATCTGAGCTCGTCACTGCTTTCATCTCAACGTTAGTCCTGTTACTTATTGAGTATATTGGGACGTGTTATACTGATACTACACTATGCACTTCTTGTGCAGATCCACGTACATCTGGACCCGGTGATTGCTAGACTCGAAGGCAGTATCTACTAGGAGAAATTTGAGGTAGCTGCTTTGACGCCCGCAGACCTCGACTCTCCTTCTTTTCAGCTTTATTCTATACTCTCATATCTTTCACACAGTTGTATTAGAGATTTAGACCGTGTTGACACTTAGTAGCTCATGTACTCGGTGACACCTGGATCTTTGGGGATTTTGTATTTGAGTCGCAGTTATTCCTCTAAGTTATTTATGATATTCTTTCTGTTAAACTCAATATGTCATGCATTTAAATTGAAAAGCATAGTTATTATATGATTGTCGGCCTTCCTAGTATTGTGATAGGCATCGACACAACATTTTGAGATTTTGGTCGTGACACCGTTGAAGGCGAGAATGCATCAGACAATACCCTGATGTCCATAGGTTACTACTTTTGCCTCTGGACAAATAATAATAGTGCTGATGATGAAGAAATAGCCATGCATGCCATGGATTTAACAACGCATGAGAGAAATCTGAGATTTGATGTTGCGTCGCTGAACGACTCGATTGGCAAAGACGACGACTCGATTTTGTACAAGGCACTCCGACTGATTAAGCTGAAGGTTTACTATATACATGGCTCCGGTAGGCGGGGGCAGTGGCTCGCTATATACAACATGCTTCGCTTGGTTGAACAGATGGTTTGCTATATACATGGCTCCGATTGGCGGGGCCAGTGGCTCACTATATGCAACATGTTCTGCTTGGTTGAACAAACGATTTGCTACATATATGGCTCCAGTTGGCAGGGCCAATAGCTCGCTTTATACAACATGTTCCGCTTGGTTGAGTAGGCGGTTTGCTATATACATGGCTCCGATTGGCGGCGCCAGCGGCTCGATATGTACAACATGCTCCACTTGCGTCGGCAACTTGGTTTCGAAATACCTACAAAGGATTTGAGAGTTAGTTTTTGATTATATGAGGAAAAATTTGAATAATGAGAAAGATGATAGTTATGAGAGAGTGGCAGATCCGACAGTGCCTCAGTGTGTCTCATCATTTCCTTGTATTCTGTTGGTCATGCGTTCAAAGAAAAATTCTTAGCAGGGGGTGTTGGTTTGTGTTGACCGTAGCCCTGGCTTTTCCTTGAGCTTGGTGAGGTTACGCCATGATGTTCGGTAGGTGGAACAGAATATGATATTTTTATAAAATAATTTGCAAAATATTTTATCTTATGGCAAACGCCGTCGTTACAGATTATGACATGTTTAGGAATTTTATCATATGCGAGCGTTGCATCTGAAAGACTCTATCCCGTCAGTGTCGATCCACTAACATGCTTCTAATGACGTGGGTTCTTACTGCTGCGATTGCGTCCTAACCTAATCTAATGCGTTACAAAAGTTTTCCTAGGGCTATGACCGAGCCTTTTCAGGTTGCCTACGTATCCGAAATGGAATAAGGTCTGAATGTAGTTCGTGGGTAATGATAAAGAAAATATGATAATGATGACCGAGCCTGACTCAGGAAGCCTACGCGTCCAAATAGAATCAGGTCAAGATGTAGTTTGATTACAATAGATGCAAAATGATGAGATTGGAAATGAAATGGCCGAGTCTTACTCAAATTCCCTACGTATCCAAATGGAATCAGGCAGGGACATAATTCAATTATAAAGGATGAGTGAATTCGATGAGGATTGCCTACGTATTCCTTCTGAAGGAAATCAAGTCTTGGAATAGTTTCGATTACATACAAAATGGTATTTGTATTTCCTATTACAAAAGAAGATGGGAAGAGAGAGACCAGACCCTACGTGGGTTGCCTACGTATCCCACCATGGGAAGTTAGGTTGGGCGTAATTCTGTTACAACCAAAACCTTTCTTTACTGTCTTCAAATGTAGTATCTCTTGATTGTGTCTGAGTTGATAGGCTTCGTTTTGACTCTCTCATCCATCTCTTCCAAGGCCATAGATCCTCCTGACAACACTCGATGGACAATGTAAGGACCTTGCCAGTTTGGCGCAAACTTTCCCTTGGCTTTTTCTTGGTGAGGGAATATAATCTTCAAAACCAATTACCCTGATGTAAATTGGCAAGGCTTCACGCTTTTGTTTAATGCACTGGCCATCCTATTTTGATACAACTGATCCATGGCATACTGCATCCATTCTCTTCTCGTCAATGAGCATGATTTCCTCCTGCCTGACATGTATCCATTCTGCGTCATCTAACTTGGCTTCTTGAATGACTCTTAAAGATGATATCTCGACCTCTGCGGGTATCACATCTTTGGTGCCATAAACCAACATGTATGGCGTTACTCTAGTAGACATTCTCATTGTGGTCCGACCCTGCAAGGCGCATGATACTTTCTCGTGCCATTGCCTATGATTGTCCACTATCCTTCGTAGAATCCTCTTGATGTTCTTGTTGGCTTATTCAATTGTTGCATTCATTTTGCGGCCTGTAGGCTGTAGAATTACTGTGGATAATTCTGAACTGCTCACAAATTTCCCTCATGAGATTGCTGTTGAGATTGGCTGCATTGTGAGTAATAATTGACTCGGGTATCCCAAACCGGCAGACTATGTTGTTATGGACGAAATCTGCCACTACTTTCTTCGTGGCGGCTTTTTATGTAGAAGCTTCGGCCCGTTTGTTGAAGTAATCATTTGCTACCAAGAAAAAACTATGTCCATTTGACGCAGTGGGTCCTATAGGTCCGGTTGCGTCCATGCCCTAAGCGGCAAATGACCAAGGCAAAACAATTACATTCTACTCCTTAGGTGGAACCCAAATGAAATCCCCGTGGATCTGGCACTGGTGACACTTCTGCACATAACAGATACTATGGGTTTCCATGGTCATCCAAAAGTATCTGGCTCTTAAAATCTTCTTAGCTAAGGTGAAGCCATTCATGTGGAGTCCGCATGTCTCTTCATGTATTTCTTCTAGTAGTCCTCCTATATAGGACTTCCCTGTTGAGGAAAAAGTGATATGCTAGCCTTTTAAGTGATTGTCTCTGAGCATTGGTTGTGCTCTCCGAATGTTCTATTGTTTCAAGGAACCTTTTGATGTCGTGGTACAATGGCTTACCGTCTCGCTTTTCATCTACGTGGAAACAGTATGCATGTTGACCCCTAATCTCTTTCTCAATAGGGTCGATGTTATTCTTATCTGGATGTTCGATCATGGATGACAAGGTTGCGAGAGCGTCGGCAAACTCGTTCTGAATCCTGGGAATGTGCTTGAACTCGATCTCTATAAACTTCTTGCATAGCTCTTTTAAACAGTGCAGGTACGGGAGGATCTTTAACGTTATTGATAGTCCATTCTCCTTGAACCTAAAGTTTCAACAAATCAGAGTCTCCTATGACCAGAAGCTCCCTGATTTTAGGAGGTGCCAATGTTGGAAAATACGCCCAACGCTAGAGGTGGGGTGAATAGCGTTGTAAGGAACGTTTAAAAATTTTCGCAAGATAAATGAAGAATTAAAAGAGTAAGTGTGAAAATAAAAGAGCGAAGAATAAAGTGCGGAATTAAAAGAGGAACGTACACACCGATATATAGTGATTCACTACAACTTGTAGCTAGTCAACTCCTCGAGAGACTCTCTCGAGTATTCAACTATCTTCGTTAAGCTTCCGGGTGCCTAACAAACCGTTTACAACACGAACGCTTGAGTCACATAAGCTTCGTCAACAACCAAGGAAGCATCTCTTCCTAACTACAACAAGGGACAACCTCCCAAAGGTGTAGGACAACACACAAACCCCTCAAAAAGTGTTCTCTCAAAAGAGTAGATAGAGTGAAATAATTTACGCTCAAGAACACAACTCTTTTCTTCAAGAAATGGCTCAAAATAGCTTTGATGATTATGAAAACTTGAAGCAATTAAATCTTATGATTATGAAGAAGTATTGTGTTTGAAATGAGGCTTGGAGGGGTCTATTTATAACCCAAAAGCCTCAGGTATCCGTTGGGAACATTGGCTAGGCTCCCATTTCAATAAACAAGAGCTAGGGTACAAAAAATGTTCTGTCCGTTGCCAACAATCGATTATTAAGTATAGACAATCGATTGTTAGCAAAAACAAGCCGTTGGATTCCAACGGTAACATTGACAATCGATTGTTTCAGCCTGACAATCGATTGTTAAAGTTACTGGAACTCAACAATCAATTGTCACATCCTGACAATCGATTGTTGGAGTCCCCTGGAGTTCAACAATCGATTGTCACAGCCTGACAATTGATTGTTCCCCAGATACTATCCCACAATCGATTGTCTAGGCTAGACAATCGATTGTTGGACTGGATCCAACATCGATTTGATCAAGTATTGGTCTATTTTGAAAAATCAATTGCTTTGAAAATGTTTCAATGTTTATTTTAATATTTTGAAATCGTTTTTAGACTTTCAGCCAAGTTCTTAAAAACGAGAGTTGATTCGAGATCACATTAAGACTCAAGACAACAAATCTTTTGATCTTCAACCTTCAATATTTTTGCTTCAACAACTTGTTCCATTCATCGACTTGTATCTAACGTCTTGAAAGCTTGACTCATAGTCCCAACGAAGTCCATAGCAATCTCGGCGATTTGTCAATGATGGTTTGTTGATTATCAAAACCTACAACAAAAACGCAAGGTCATTAGTGCTTCAATTTCGTGAAAGCGTTTTCCAACAGCCAATTCTTGAATGGCTTTGATTATTGAAGGATCCAATTCTATCCCTTTCCTGCTTATGATGAATCTAGCAATGTTCCAGCAGGGACTGCAAATGCACATTTTGCAGGGTTCAACTTCAAACTATACCTCCGCAAGCAGTCGAAATACTTCTTCAGGTCGTCCAAATGTTCTGAACTTTTCTGAGACTTGATGATGACATCACCCACATATACCTCGATCTCTTGGTGAATCATGTCATGAAAGGGTGTTGTCATGGCCCTCATGTAAGTAGCACCAGTGTTCTTGAGGCCGAATGATATGCCTCTATAGCACTACACTCCCTAAGGTGTAGTGAATGTTGTTTTCTCTACTTCTTCTTCATGCATTAGGAGTTGATGGTATCCGGCGAAACAATCCACGATTGACTGGAGCTCGTGCTTTACACAATTGTCAATGAGGATATGAATATTTGATAAAGGGAACCGTCTTTCGAGCTGGCCTTTTGAAGATCTCGATAATCCACACATATCCCAATCTTCCCATCCTTCTTTGGTAGTGGTACGATATTTGCCAACCATTTGGTTTAATTGGCGACTCTCACCATGTTCGCCTCTATCTGCTTGGTTACCTCTTCTTTTATCCTCAAATTCAAGTCCGGATTGAACGTTCTGGGTTTTGTTTTTTGATTGGCTATCTGGCAAGATCAGTAGCCAATCGATGCGAAATGATGTCGGTGCTCAACCCAGGCATGTCGTCATATGACCATGCAAATACGTTGATGTACTGTCGGAGGAGCTCAACCAATTCTTCTTTCTTCTCTGCTTCCAGATGGATGCTGATTCGAGTTTCTTTCATGTCTTCTTCACTCCCAGGTTGACTATTTCTGTCCTTTTGAGGTTAGGATTTTTCTCACTTTCCAACTGTTCGATCTCTTGTGGGAGATTATCTGGCGTCATGCTTTCATCAGATTTTTCGTAATCTGGGTCGCTTTGCTCGAAGGATTCATTACATGTCGTAATTGCAGAACATGGGTTTTTATCATTTTGATTACAACACTGGCAAGAACCAAAGACGGGCTGGGGGTCCAATTCTTCAAGTCCTCTCCTGGTTCATCATTCGGAATGGTCAGTTTCTTCATATCAACATCGTCATAGCATTCCTCGATCATGGTCACGAACAGCCTTCCCATTCCATCGGTGATGTCGTCCTCTAGTGTTGAGCTCTGAACTGGACCTGAAACACGCTCTGGCACAAAAGTTTTTTCCCCGAAGCCACCAATATAAGTCTTTCCAGCTGGAGGCTGATACCTTATGCCGCCTCTACCTTTCTGCGCACTTGGCTCGATCGGCTCTGTTATCCCATCTGATCGGGCTCCCATCCTGGTCCCTGTCGGTACCTGTAATTCATCATTTCTCTTATAGCCATCTTTGATATGTATGGTGACTGCATACCTAGATTTTTCTTGGTCACTCCTATCTCTATGGTCTGTATGATATCGACCGCATGAAAAGCGACCCCGTCTAATCCTTTTGTGAAGGGAACTGCATGTTCCAGATAAGCTTACTGGCTCCATTCACTGTGGACTACAATCGCTTGACAACCCTACTCGAACTTCATGCACCAATAGAGGGTAGACGGGACTGTCCCTACCATATGTATCCAATGTCTTCCTAGTAACGCGTACGAGGATGAAATGTCCATCACATGGAACAGCATGGGAGACTCAACTGGTCTAATTTGCAAAGCCAAATAGATTTCCCAAATAACGTCTTTCTGCGACCTGCTAAAAGCTTTTTCCCACACATGAATTTCTTTTACTTCTCTTAGATGGATACCCAACTCTCGTAGGGTACAAAGCGGGCAGATATTGACTCCTGATCCTCCATCAACAAGTACTCGGGACACCACCTTATCTCCATATTTGACGGTGATATGTAAAGCTTTGTTGTGATCCACTCCCTCTATAGGATGCTCATCTCTTCGGAAGGTGATTATATTCGCTTCGACCATTTTCCTGATGGTTGTTGCCAGTGCCTCGCTGGTAGGGGTGGGCATAATACCAACTGAATCAAAAAAACTGGCTGAATCAAAAATTTCGATTTATTTGGTTTCAGTTTTTTAATTTATTCGGTCGGTATGCAGTTTATAGTTTTTAAAAACTTTGATTTTTGGTTAAACCGAAAAATTGAAGTTTTTTTACCAGCTTTCGGACTCTTAGTCCCTTACCCTGTTACTCTTTCTTAGTCTTAAAGCCCAAATTTGAATAATGGATTTGAATATGTTAGTAACAAAGAGAAATTAACTACCAGAAATCGCACAAATACATAAAACTAAAGTCTATCATGTAATATCAATAAAAAGAGAAACACAAAATGACAACAAGTATCAATTCCAATGTGGAACTTATCAACTAAATCTTACTTGTTACCTTTCAAATGAGTGAAAAATTCGACTAAAACAAAAATTTAAACTAGAAAGATTTGACTTTCTATAGTTTAACTTTAAATATTTTGCCCTAATGCAAGCTTAACGCAAGATACTACTAAAACTATTTTCTTTTCTGTTTTTGTAATGTAGAATAATTTTTCTTGCATAAAGATTCTTATTTTTTTCATGTATTTGACGGGATTTCTTATTTCTGTTGTCTTTTTCTGTCAATAAGATCTATTTTCGTTGTTTTATATCATTTTTTACCATGGCTTGAAACCGAAAAACCGAACCGATTAAATTGAACCGAATATGAATAAACCAAATTGAACTGAAGTTATTATTGTTCAGTTTTGGTTATAAACTGAAAATCGAATAAATTGAACCGAACTTCTTCAAAGCCAAACCGAACCAACCGACGCCCACCCATATTCGCTGGTAGTGTTGCTCGGCATACTTACTCCACTTAACACCTTCATCAAGGTGTCTTTATTACTGTCAAAACTCATCAGTAGATCCATGATTGATACTTGCATAGGGTTTTCTTCAATTGTTCCCCCCCACAGAGTATTCTTTAGTTGACATCTTCTTCAAGATTTCTGTGGCCTACAGATCTGTTATATTTCTTCTCGGAATCTATTCCTTTCCCAGATTCCCTCGGTTTACTTCCTCTGGAGCGCAACAGCACCCTGACCTGGTCATTCCATGAGCTTTGGAATCCATCATCTTGTCTTTCCCTTTCTGCTGATATGTCCATGGGACTGTCTTTTATTCCTGATCCTCTTCATTTCTGATAGTGGCAGTAGACTGTCGCTGGTATGTCTCGACCATCACTGTAGGTTTTAATTGTACGGTGATCATTGGAGTCCTTCGAGGTGGAACCCTCGCAACCTCAGTGTTTCCTATTACGACGATGGTTCATTTCAAATTATACTCTTCAACTAGGGTGATCATATAGCTCCTTGATTTTGATGGTTTGGCAACGATTTACGGTTCATATTGGGCGGAGCTAGTGTGCACTGAATGGCCCTACTTTTGATCAGTGACTCAATTTTTTTCCAGTCTTAAGGAATCCTCGATATCTTGCTTCGGTACTTTTGAATGGTAGATGCACTTTTTGGTTGCATCAAAGTACTTTGAAGGATGCTTAGTAATCCTCCCTTCTATTGAATGTATCAGCCAGCTCTCCTCAATCCTTCAAACAGTTGAGCCAAAGGTATCACAATCGGGGTGTAGTTTCTAGGACCTATTTCATAAAAATTTGGGCGAGGTCAGGGTGCATAGGTGGGTCGATTTTGATGAGTGGTAGTATGAACTAGAGCGTATGGTTTCTGGTGGATTTGGATTTGTATGGGCACGAGGTGGGTTATATTGAGGTTAGGGGTTGTTGTATGGTTGTATGTTGTATACTGGAGCATAAGTAGATGGGTGTGGATAATGGGTATTTGGAGAGTAATAGTTGTTTCCATGGTGTGGATTTGAATGGTAATAAGGAACGATTGCTGATATGTCTTCCTTTTTCTTCTGTCTGCTGCCTATTGAACCGGATTGGATTACTTTGCTAGTTGATTGCAATGCAGCCATAGATTGTACCTTGCCAGACTTTATGGCTTCCTATAAAAAGTCTCTCATTTTAACAAGTTCATGGAACTTCTTCCCCATCATGCCCATCAGTTTCTCAAAGTAGATTCCTTCCTGAGATCTGATGAAGTACATACTCAATTCACTGTAATCTAACGGAGGTTGTGCTCTGTCGGCCTCCGACCTCCATCGACGTGCATACTCTTGGAATGATTCTTACATTCTCTCCAGTTTCTGGGATCTTGGCAAGTGTACCAAGTAAGTGCCTCTCCTGTCAAACTGTTTATGAATAGCTTCATTCTCAACTTCTCGGTTCTTCCTACTCTAACTAGCTTATCGCAGTAGGCTCTCAAGTGTGCATAGGGATCGCTTGTCCCATCAAGGATATCAAACTTTGGAGGCTTATACCCTATCGGCAAGTCCACGTCAGGTTGTATACAAAGATCCTCAAAATCTCGACTTTCGCTCCCTTAAGTGACCTGGAGGTTCTTCATTTGTTTTCTCAATGCCCGCGATTATTCGAATACCGTCTGTTTCTCCTTATACTTAGCTTCCCTTTCCATTTCAACATGATCAACTTCATAAGGCAACCTGACTGTGACGAGCGTTGTGAATATGGATTCTGAAATGACATATACGGGAGGAACATATCGCTTATGTGCAGCAGTATGTGCCACAGGTAAGTGTTTGTTTTTCTTAGAGGGATATGAACTGTATTGGTAATGACCTGTGGATTTTGAGGTGTTTGAACGTAATTTAGTACATAAGGGTTGTGTATAGGAGGGATTGGTGGGTTTGGAAGGGTTACTCGAGGTATACTCTGGGTGCTAGGGACTGAAGTCGGTGTATTGTTTGCTTGGCGAGTAGTTAAAGGAAAGTGGTTGGGGATTGAATCTAGAGAAGGAAAAAGGGGTGGTTGTGGCAGCGTCGTCATGGCTAGATGTGCCAATTCCCAAATGTGTTGTACTTCTTCCTCGAATGATTCCTTCTTTTTGGACCATCCTAGCCACATTTTCATCATTCCACATATCATATTTTTCTCCCGATCGCCCCTGGTTATCGGCTGTTACTAGAGAGTGTTCAATTGGGTTATATGTCGAAAACATCTTCCCTTTCGATCTGAAGTTGTAGGGTGGTTCCGCCAGTTTTTGGGTCAACGCAAACCAACTTCTTCTTTTGGGGGAATAATAAAAATGTGATACAAGAAAAGAGAAGAAAAGAAAAAGAAAAGGAACATAAGTAAGTTTTAGTGTTTGCACAAATACAGGTACACAGAGCAGTTAGTTCATGTATTCAAGCAAACACGTTTTCCTACTGTTCGAGGGAGCTCACTTTGCCGGAGGTAGGCCTAAGTTGCGAATTTCGAAAAACAATTTGGTTCGACACATTCAGATTTCAAGCAAATTTTGGTTTTCATTAATAATATTTGGATTGTAACAAAAAGGAAAAAATGTTGCATCATCGTTTTCAATATTCATAAGATTACATAGGGCTCAACAGACTTGCACTTAGGGAAATGGAAGGGTTCGAAATAGAGATACATGGTGGAAAAAATGGGTGAAATCAATCAGCTTATAACATCCATCCCAGAATTAGTTTTCCATGTCCTCTTCCTCTTCCCGGTTCCTCTTCTGGATCTTCTTCAAATTCTTCCTCATCATCATCATTAAACTGGGGCTCTTCCTCTGGGTCTTCTTCTGGTTCTGTCTCAGATTCGATTTCTATACATTCGATCACTCGATCATCATCTTCCGGAGGTGGCATCATATGATCAACTGACCCTGGAACCACTTGGCGGTGCATGGAGCTGGTCACAAGGTTGTGCGGCAGAATCTCATGATAAATTTGTAAGGTCGCCATTACATCTTCCAGCCAGGCTATTCTTTCCCTGCCTGGTTGAGCTAGCTCATCCTCTTCATTGATCTAGACATAGTATTCTGGAGTGCACTACGAATTCTGACCAATTGACATGATTAGATCATTCTACTCCTCTTGAAGCCTCCCTATCCTTGGTATCGGGACCTACCCATTGTACTCGTCTTTATACAGTGTCATCCTCATCTAGAGAGGTACATCCCGAATCAACTTGAATTTCCTGAGAACTGGTAGCGGTGCATATGGCTTGATGCCCTCGAGTCCTATCATCTCAATGAAATACTTCAAGGGAGTTCTTAGAATTGCCTTGCCGTTCAGCCATGATAGCTTGCAGTTTGTCCATTCTCTGTTCAAGTTGGTCATCATCTCTCTCCATTCTTCCTGTCCGAGCGGGGAGATCCAATGCCTCACTCTCTCACTATGACTTCGGATCATGTTGCTAAAGCCCACAAAATAATCAATCATGGTCTCTCGTTGAAAGAAGTGCTCCTTGGCCTATATTTATAGCAACAAGTTACAGCCCTTGAAGAAATCACACTCCCGAGAATGTGCAGACAATGCTCTGAGAATTATTGCTAACACCACATGTACCAATGTGGCTCAGAGTTTGCCCCAGAATGTCGCAAAACTAACACTGGTGCCGTGGTCAAAGCTGCCTTGAGCTTCTGAAAGCTCGTCTCACACTCATCCGACCACCTGAACTGGGAACCTTTCAGGGTCAACTTGGTCACCGACGATAGTATCCTGCCAATCCCACGAAACTCCATATCTCTATAACTGATGCCGGCCTAGGCCAGTTCTTGATTGCCTCGATCTTTTTCGGATCAACCTGAATACCCTCTGCCGATAGAATATGTCCCAGAAATGTAACCGTACTCAACCATAATTCACACTTTGAAAACTTAGCATACAACCGACTATCCCTCAGAGTCTAAAGAACCACTCTGAGATACTGTGCATGCTCCTCCTGGCTGCGGGAATATACTAGGATGTCATCGATGAAAACTATTACGAATGAATCCAGGTAAGGTCTTAATACTCGGTTCATCAAGTCCATTAAAGCTGATAGGGCATTTGTCAACCCAAATGACATAACCAAGAATTCATAATGCCCGTATCGAGTACGGAAAGCTGTCTTAGGAACATCAGACGCCCTAATCTTCAACTGATGGTAGCCAAACCTCAAATCGATCTTTGAGAATACCCTGGCACCCTGGAGCTGATCAAACAAATCATCGATACTCAGCAATGGATACTTATTCTTGATTGTAACCTTGTTCAACTGTCGGTAATCGATGCACGTTCTCATTGACCCGTCCTTATTTTTAACAAACAACACGGACGCACCCCAAGGTGAAACACTGGTTCTAATGAAACCCTTCTCGAGCAAGTCTTGCAACTGCTCCTTTAATTCTTTTAACTCTGGCGGGGCCATGCGATACGACGGAATAGAAATGGGTTGAGTGCCCGGAGCCACATCAATGCAAAAGTCAATATCCCTGTCGGGTGGCATCCCCGACAGGTCAGATGGGAAAACCTCGGGAAACTCACGAACCACGGGCACAGACTCAAGAGAGAGGACCTCAGCACTGGAATCACGAACATGAGCCAGATAAGCCAAACACCCCTTCTCGAACATACGTCGATCCTTCATATAGGAGATAATGCTACGGGTGGAATGACCAGGAGTCCCTTTCCACACCAAACGGGGAATACCCGGTAAAGCTAAGGTCACAGTCTTGGCATGGCAGTCCAAGATGGCGTGGTAAGGTGATAACCAGTCCATCCCCAATATGACATCAAAATCAACCATGTCCAAAAGCAATAAGTCTACGCGGGTCTCAAGACCCCTAATCACTACAGCACAGGAGTGATGGACTCGATCTACCACAATGGAATCACTCACCGGAGTAGACACATAAACAGGAACACTCAGTGAATCACTAGGCATGGCCAGATACGGTGCAAAATAAGAGGAGACATACGAGTAGGTAGAGCCTGGATCAAATAATGCCGAAGCATCGTTATCACAGACCAGAACCGTACCTGTAATCACTACATTTGAAGCCTCTGCCTCTGGCGAGCTGGAAAAGCATAACATCGGGGCTGAGCCCCACCACACTGAGTCACATCTTTAGGACGACTTGCTACTGGCAGGCCCCCACCTCTGCCGACCTGAGTTCCACCTCCAGCACCTCTACCTCTACCTCTAGCACCTCTACCTCTACCTCTAGCACCTCTACCCCCACCCCTAGCTAGCTGGGCGGGCTGCGGAACATCTGGTGAGGAAGCGCGTGTTTTTGCCATCTGCGAAAGAACAGAGTAGGAATCCAATTAGAATTTGAGAAGCAAACCGCATGACAAGAATGAACAAATGTGAAATTTTTCCTAACTCTGTAGCCTCTGGGGGATAAATATAGACGTCTCCGTACCGATCCCTCAGACTCTACCGAGTTTGTCTGTGAACTGTGAGGCCTATGTAAACATAGGGCTCTAATACCAACCTGTCATGACCCGGATTTTCCACCCTCGGGCGTTGTGATGGCGCCTACTAGTGAAAGCTAGGCAAGCCAGTCAATCGGACTAATTACCACGTTTCTATTTACAAATTCATTACATCACAAATGCATCAACTGAAAAATAGTAATTAAACAAGCAAAATAAACACAAAGTTAATACTTTACACAGCTATTGCCAATAAAGTATCCACAACGGTCTACCCAAGATCTGGTGTCACAGTTTCATAGACTATTTAAGAGTACTACAAACAGGGTCTGAAGAATATAACAAAATGTTGTTTCTGGATTACATAGGAGAAACAGATACAAGAAATGGCCAGGGGACTCCAAGGTCCGCGGACATCTACAGAACTACCTTGGGTCGCCTGAAAGTCATAGGCTGGAAGCTTCCTACTATTTGTAGCCTGTGGCACTGAGATCTGCACAAAAGAGTGATGTGTGTAGTATCAGCACAACCGACCCCATGTGCTGGTAAGTGCCTGGCCTAACCCCGGCAAGGTAGTGACGAGGTTAGGACCAGACTCCAGATAAACCTGTGCAATTTTTAAGCATATATGTATCTATAGCAGAAGATAAAACACATAAACAACTTATACAGGGAAAAGAAAGCATACATCGAAACGGCAGACAAATAAAGCAAAAGGAATCATTAAAGAGTAAGAAGGAAAACTGCAATTCAGCTTTTAACACAAACGAAATGAAATACAATCCACCCTTTTTCCTCCAGTAACCTCTTGTTGCAGGTGTGCAACCTGTTCCCACTTACAGTAACCTCTTGTGGCAGGCGTGCCACCCGCTCCCACTTACAATATATACTGTTGTAGGCGTACCACCCGCTCCCACTTTCATAATATCTCGTGGCAGGCGTGCCACCCGCTCCCACTTACAATTTGTAATGTGGTAGGCGTACCACCCGCTCCCACATTCATCATCACAACAATCACAAGAAGTCCCGGCAAGGGATCAAATCAACATAACAACTTCCCAGCAAGGGAACAAATAACAGCAACACAATCATCCTGGCCAGGGGGAAATTCAGCTATAACCAAACCAAACTTGACTTCTATTTAGCTCAATCAATGTCAGTACTCAATTACAGTCAATATCCTACAACTAACCTCCCAACCCAATTATCATTTGGTTGACTCTAGACACGACTTTACTAATATGACACTGGACCCTTTAAACTTCTAACGGACTCCTAAAACACTACCCACAATTTTGATACTGGACCTCTTCGACTCCTAACAATTCTTACTCAACTAATCTAGTTGACCATCAACTTTATGCCCAATAGAAGAAACTTTGTGGTAGGCGTACCACCCAACCTCAATTCACAACATCTTGTGGCAAGCGTACCACCCGCTCCCACATGCAACACGTCATAACAATTCAAGGAAATTATTCAACAATTTGAAACAATAGACCATATACGACCCACGCTCATACGTGACACCAACATATAGACACCCGTCACCATGCCTATACGTTGTTCTCAAGAAGGAGCAATTTAGCAAACAAGACACGATTTCTAATCCCTCGAGCTAAGGTTAGAACGAACACTTACCTTGCTTTGCAATAACTTCCTAGACTTCCAACAATTTTTCAAGCCCAACCTTTTATGAATGCTCACGAACTTCAGGTGGACACAATCGAGGCTAACGAGCTACAACTTGGTAGGGTGCCCAAACTCAGCTGAAATCTTGGTACAAATTTGCAGCAATTTGAGCTAGGTCCTGGGGATAGAGAGTGGGGTTTGAAAAGGGGGTGGTTCTACAGTTTTTTTTCAGCCTAAATTGGGGCTATTTACGACGAGTTGCAGCTGGTTCTTGGTGGGTTTAAATGGGAAGAGCTGGGTTGGCAATTGGAGGTTGATGACTATGTGGTGGATATGTTTCTCACAGATTTTGGTTGTTTTCAAGGTGATTTGGAGGTTGATTTGCTGGGGTTTGAGGGTGTTTTGGAGAGGTTTCTGAGGTAAGTGACGAAATAAGGGGGGTTTTGCATGTTAGGGTTCCTAGTTCCTATTTATAGTGGA
The DNA here is from genome assembly GCA_002018475.1 of Nicotiana obtusifolia. Classification (NCBI taxonomy): domain Eukaryota; kingdom Viridiplantae; phylum Streptophyta; class Magnoliopsida; order Solanales; family Solanaceae; genus Nicotiana; species Nicotiana obtusifolia. The sequence continues at coordinate 153,106 of MCJB01010520.1, read as the reverse complement.
TCAAAATTCGGAACAAAATAAAAGTTCAGGTGTCCAGAATGCGATCGCATTCTGGCCGCAAACTCAACATGCGGTCCGCATTTGGACCGCATTTCTGGCATGGCATTTGGCCCAACACTCTGCCTCACTCTGCGATCTCACTGTGGTATTTGCGGTTCGCATTTTAGAAATGCGGTCCGCATTTCTCACCGCATTTTCGAAATAAAACTTGTCCAATTCTCTGTTCCACTCTACGACGTAGGCGGCGTGATTTGCGGTCCGCATTCAGACAGCATTTCTGACATGAACCTTTGCCCAAAAATCTGTCCAAGTATGTGACGCCCATGTAAGATATGCGGTCCGCATGTCTGAAATGCGACCGCATATCCTGCATTTCTTACCTTTTTGAACACTTTTCTTAATTATTGGATTCTTATACCTCATACCCTACAAAAAATGTTAAAATTGCATAATTACAAAGAGGAATTTGCACTTAAAACAAGCCAAATCTGCACGATTAGTATCATAGGTGTTTCTACGACACATCGGGTCGTTACAGTAAGTGGATTTCGACACGTGACAATTATTTTGAATGGGTATTAAAAGATAAGCGTCGCCACCTAATAATTTTAAGGTGCGTTAGGGCACCTACTTGTGAATAACTCCGTTTTATCTAGTCAGCATTGCTAAAGATCGGGACGGCTCAAATTACCTCGAAGAGAAGGTTTTAGGTACTCTTCAAGGTCCATAACTTTGGTTCCTTGCCGAATTTTAAAAAATGTAAGACTATCAAATTATTAACTAAATTATCATCAAATAATCCTAAGCCGTGGCTCTGCCAATTAGGCGATTGCGATGACTAGAGGTAATTGCGTGCCTTTCATGGCATCTTCGGGCACTGGCCAGCCTCCCAATGAGGTTGGTAAATCATCCTATCCATCCTCACAGCCCTCGACAACATCTATACAACCAAATCCAACCCAAAACTACGCAAAATTACTACAACCCAAAGCATTAAATGCTCCCATGCAACCAATGCCCCACGTAACCCTAAAAAAAGTTAAATACGTTCATGGAGAATTAATTTATAGATGTAAGAAGCAAGAAGTTCCACAAGCCATTGTTCAACAAGGATTGTAATTGGCAGTCTTGGGCAAATCATCATATGGTAAGTCTGTGTTACGAGAATTACATTAAGCCAAACTAATTAAGAGCGAGCTAAACGGTCCTTGTTCTATTGGTTTGATTGAGGATAATCATGTTTTCATTAAGCTTTCATTAATGGAGGATTACATTCAACTACTGCCAAGCTAGCCTTTTATTTAGAGGTGCAAGGTGATATGTGGCAGATGAGATGAACAAAGTGGAATCCATGGTGAGAACCTGAGGAAGAAACTCCAATAGCTATTGCTTGAATCTCATTTCAAGACCTGCCTCCCAATTTCTTTGGTAAGAATTTTGTATCTTCGTTAGCAAGTGCTGTTGGAAGACCTTTGCATGTTGACAACCACACAAAATGGTACACACCCTTGCAATGCTAAGGTTAAAGTTGAGGTCAATTTACTTTAAACTTTCCTCCAGGATTAAGATAGTTGAATAGGAATTTGACACTGGTCCTGAAGAGTCTAAATGGATCAAAATTAGGTATGATTACATGCCTAAGTATTGTAGAACTTGCAAGAAGAAGGGATACAAAGAGAATGAGTGTTGTATTATTCATCCTGAGCTAAGGCAACTAGAAGAACCAACCAGTAAAAAAGATAAAGACAAGGAAATTACTGGCACTACTGCAGCAAGTACTAAGGTGTTAATAAGTGGTAAAGTTGTAGGTAAACTGTTACAACCCATATTTGTATATGTTAAATTATGCCGTAAGATAGTCTACATAGGTCCGAGAAGATATTACATTTGAGACAATAAGAATTTAGTCCAATTGATCTTAAATGATGCAAGGATGTATAAGGGTGGTTAACAAGTATTAGAAGTTAAATGAATTAAGGATATTGTAACACATATTTTTGGGTAAATCGAGAGGTGATTAATATTACCAATAGGTCATGTTTAAGGTATTTGAATCATATAATATCCCTTTCATAATTTTTGAAGTCAAACGAGTTATGAAGCAAAAGTCGACAAAAGTTGTCGCAACTTACTTTCATAATTTTACTCATACTTTAGGTCAAATGTCACTAAGAATTTCTCCCAATTTACTTAGAATTATGGGGTTAGCTACCCATAAAACTGAATATCTATGAGTCTAGTTTCCAAAAAATTAAGCCGTTCGTCAATACGATCTCAGAATTGGGAGATATTCGCGTTTTCGCAAGACTGCGCCAAACACCTCTCTATGGGGCCCAAATAGGCGGTTTAAGGCATATGGATATATATAACACGCCTCAACCCAGTTTTAAGTCATTCTTTTTCAGTATATTCAGACCTTAGAACTATAAGAACACTCTCTCAAGGTACTCTCATGATCCAAGTCTAAAACAAAGGGCAAACAACATAAATCAAGTGTCGGAAATCCTGGGGCACTAGTAAGTTCCTATTTCCTCTTGTTGTTGTTGATTTTTTGTGTTGTTCCAGCTCGTTTGGGAGGTTGTTTTAAGTTGGTTGTGTTCTGTAAAATACCCCCTCAAGTTTAAATATCAACCCTAGGTAATTTCAAGTGTTCTAAAGATATTCTAGTACCGAAAAACCGTAATTGATAGCTAGCTACGCTTCCTTGTTCTTGTGGCAGCATTGAAGGGATATTTTGTGGTCAATTAAGGGAAAATTGGAGTTTTTCTTTCTGTTTAAAGGTAAGGAACCTCTTACCCTACATGTATTTAAGATTATCCAAGTTACGGCTCAGTCGTTGAAGCTAGAACTTGTGAGATATACGTCAAAAGGCTTCCTAGTAATGTTGTTGGTTGTTGGACTATTTTGAGAGGCTTAATATGACTATTATTGATGTTGTTTGGGCTGTTTGGTGATTGTGTTAACTTGTGCGAAGTCATATATATAGGGGAGGTGATGTCCGTTTCATCGCAAAATAGGTTGCAGTTGATACATAATAGTTACGACGCTTAAATGATAACAGTAGTGTCATTTCTCTTATTGTAGACTAAGGAGTCGTGGAATTTTCGTAGCTTGAGGTTGGGAAGTATATACAAGGTATGTGAGACTGTCCCTTTCCTTCTTTTGCACCACTCTGATTGTACATAATGCAATGAACGAGCCTCCAAAGATACTCTACTCTTAGAAGGTAGTAGTACTTATATTGTTTCCCCTCTTATGGGAGGATTGATGTTGATGTTACTTCTTTGACCTTACGCCACTCTGAAAGGTTGAAAGTGTGATTCCAATGAGTCTAGCATGCATTATCTATTTTACTCTACCGAGCCGCGCTATAGTCGACCGGGTATGGCACCTGTTGTGCAACTATGTATATGTATCTATTTTACTCTACTGAGCCGCGCTATAGTCGGCATCTATTTTACTCTACCGAGTCCGCGCTATAGTCGGCTGGGTATGGAACCTACTGTGCAACCACTGATCAGTTGGGTATGATGTTACCGAGCCTTATGATGGCCGGGGTATGATATGATGATGATGAGGCCTACAGAGGCATATGTATATGATGATTTTAAACGGATATATATGTATATGCACATCAGGCATTGCATGATTAGTCACCCTCAGAGGCACTCAGATGTTACAGGGTGTATATTTTCTATCGCTATGCACATTACTGTTCTTACATTATGCTTTCCTGCCTTACATACTCAGTACCTTATTCGTACTGACGTCCTTTTATTTGTGGATGTTGCATGTCTTGCTGCAGGTCCTGATAGACTGGGAGGCGAAGCTCCCCCACCACAGTAGGCTGCCAGTTCAGCGGTTATTGGCAAGATCCCTCCTCCGGACTTGCCGTGGTCTTGGTATGCATTTTTGATATAGGCATTATGGGTATGTCGGGGCCCTGTTTCGGCAATGCTGCATCACTTATGTTCCATTAGAGGCTCATAGACAAGTGTCGACTCATGTATCATTGGGATTGCCTTGTCGGCAATTCATTTTTGTTGTATAGTTTTTCATGACGGCCTTGTCGGCCATGTTATATATATGTTCATGTCATTATCTGAAATTTTGGCTGATTAGGATAATTATCTTCCATTCATACTGATCTCGTCGGCCCTTATAGATAATAAAAAAAAGGTTAGATAAAATGTATGTTGGTACTCGGCACGTAAGGCCCGGGTGCCCGTCATGGCCCTCTGGTTTGGGTCGTGACAAACTTGGTATCAGAGTAGGTCTGTCCTAGGGGTTGTCGATGAGCCGTATCTAGTAGAGTCTTGATTACGGATGTGTAGCGCGCCACATTTATAATCAGGAGGCTGCATGACATTTAGAGTTGTTTTTTTTTCCTGAATCTAGATCGTGCGTAGAGTTGAGTCGTAAGTATTCATCTGTAATATTCACATGTTCTTTTCAGCGATGCCTACGACTAGGAAGCAAGTGATTAGTAGACGCCTTGATACAGCTGTGGGAGAGGGTACCAGTCAGGTGCCTCTCGGCAGAGCAGCCATAGTGAGCCTCAGAGTGAGATGCCGTCTCAGACCTCCTTTACTCCTTCTCCTCCAGAGGATATAAGAAGGCACCCAGCATCTCCAGTTCCTCCTATTGGTACTATGGACCAGGATATGCGGAGTGCGGTACAGTTGTTGACCCGCAGACTTTTATTGATCAGGTTCATCGTACACTACGGGTTATGCATGCTAGTGATACGGAGGCAGTACAGTTGGCTTCTTATCGATTACGGGATTTAGCAGTTTTCTGGTATGATAGTTGGGAGAGATCCAGGGGTCCGAACACTCCCCCACCTGTGTGGAAGGAATTTTCTGAGGCGTTTCTTCGTCACTACCTGCCAATTGAGATACGACGAGCTAGAGCTGATAATTTCTTGAACCTTCGACAGGGTAATATGAGTGTTCGAGAGTATAGTATGCAGTTTGATTCTTTAGCAAGGTATGCTCCCTATTTAGTGGCCGAGATGAGCGATAGGGTGCACCTGTTCATGAATGGATTGGGACCACATTTGATAAATGAGTGCACAACAGCTTCCTTGATAGAGGGCATGGGTATTTCCTGTATTCAGGCTTATGCCCAGACACTAGAGGATCGTAAGAGCCAGCAAAGGGCAGACAGGGAGCAGGATAGGGGCCAGCATAAGAGGGCAAGATTTGCGGGGTATTCTGGTGACTTCCGAGGTAGTGTCAGACCCTAGTCTTCGAGGATTTTGGTGCCATCTATAACTAGTGCTCCTCCACGCTTTCAGAGGCCTCAGTATGATCAATTTACCTATTCTGGTTCAGGCCAGAGTTCGCGGGCATCAGGCTCACAATATCATAGGGATACTAGTCAGACGAGACCCCCAACACCTCGTTGTGATCAGTGCGGCAAGGCCCACGTTGGACTGTGTCGTCAAGGTTCCGATGTATGCTATTCTTCCGGACAGCCTGGCCATATGAAGCGGGATTGTCCTAACAGAGGAGGTGGTGGTATGGCTCAACCGACTGGATCTGTCGCTGGTTCTTCCTCATCAGTTCGACCTCCAGCACGGGGTTTTCAGCAGCCGATAGGTCGTGGTATAGGTAGAGGTGCAGTGCCGAGTTCGAGTGGTACTCAAAATCAAACCTATGCTCTAGTAGGTCTGCAGGATCTCGAGTCATCTCCGGATGTTGTTACAGGTATATTGTCTATGTTTTATTATGATGTATATGCGTTGATTGATCTGGGATCTACATTATCATATGTTACACCCTCTGTGGCTAAAACTTTTGGCGTCGAACCTGAATTAATAAGTAACCCACTTGCAGTATCTACTCCGATAGGAGAATTAGTGATTGCTAGAAGTTGTACAATGATGATTTGTAGTCGTCAAACCTCGGCGAATTTATTTGAGTCAGAAATGGTTGATTTGGATGTGATAATGGGAATGGACTGGTTGGTCTCATGCTATGCAAATGTTGACTGTCGTATGAAGATGGTTAGGTTTCAGTTTCCTGGTGAACCCGTCAACGAATGGAAGGGGAACATTGCTACGCCGAAAGATATGTTTATTTCCTATCCAAGGCAAGGAAGATTATCTCAAAGGGTTACATTTATCATCTCGTTCGTGTTAAGGATGCAGAGGCGAAGCCGCCTACCCTACAATCAATCCCCGTGGTCAATGAATTTCCGAATGAACTCCCAGGTCTTTCTCCTGAAAAGGAGATTGAGTTTAGCATTGATGTGTTGCCTGACATTCAACTGATCTCTATTCCTCCATGCAGGATGGCCCCAGCAGAGTTGCGAGAGATGAAGGTGCAGTTGAAGGACTTGCTGGATAAGGGCTTCATTAGGCCTAGCACTTCACCTTGGGGTGCGCCAGTCTTGTTTGTGCGGAAGAAAGACGGGTCGTTAAGGATGTGTATCGATTATGGACAGTTGAATAAGTTTACTATAAAGAACAAATATCCACTTCCAAGGATTGACGACCTGTTTGACCAACTCCAGGGTGCCAAGTATTTTTCCAAGATTGACTTACGTTCAGGGTATCATCAGGTGAGGGTTAAGGAGAAGGATATTCCAAAAATAGCCTTCCGGACAAGATATGTGCATTTTGAGTTCTTGGTAATGTCGTTTGGTCTAACAAATGCCCCAGCAGCTTTTATGGATCTCAGAATACTGTATTTAGGCCCTATCTCAATGTGTTCGTGATTGTATTCATTGATGACATTCTGGTGTATTCTCGTTCAGAGACAGAACATACGGGCCACTTGCAGATAGTATTACAGACCCTTCGAGATCGTAAGTTATATGCTAACCTCTCCAAATGTGAATTCTAGCTAAACTCAGTAGCATTCCTTGGCCATGTGATATCTGACGAGGGTATTAGTGTTGACATTCAAAAGATCGATGCAGTGAAAAATTTGCCAAGACCTACAACACCGTCAGAAGTCCGCAGTTTTCTAGGGCTAGCAGGATATTATAGGAGGTTTATAGAAGGGTTTTCCTCTATATCAGCCCCATTGACTAAGTTGACAGGGAAAGCTACCAAGTTCCAATGGTCTGACGCTTGTGAATATCATTTCCTAGAGCTGAAGAATTGGTTGACCTCCGCGCCAGTGCTTACCCTCCCAGAAAGAACAGAAGGGTATGTGGTATATTGTGATGCTTCAGGTGTAGGTTTGGGGTGCGTATTGATGCAACGTGGGAAGGTGATTGCTTATGCATTAAGACAATTAAAGAAGCATGAAAATAATTACCCGACTCATGATTTGGAATTGGCTGCAGTAATTTATGCTTTGAAGATTTGGCGGCAGCATTTATACGGTGTCCATATTGACATCTACACAGATCACAAAAGTTTACAATATATCTTCAAGCAGATGGAGTTGGATATGAGACATGCAGGTGGCTTGAATTACTGAAAGATTACGATGTCGAGATATTGTACCATCCCGGTAAAGCCAATGTTGTGGCAGACGCTCTCAGTCGTAAGTCAATGGGAAGCCTAGTACACATTGAAACAAGTAGACAAGGGTTGACTAAAGAGCTTCATCAACTAGCCAATATAAGAGTCAGATTGTTAGGCTCTGATGACGGAGGTGTTACTATACAAAATACGTCAGAATCATCTTTGGTAACCGAGGTAAAAGCACGGCAATATGAAGATCCTACCTTAGTATGATTGAGAGAGAGCGTTCAGCAATGTAAAATTACGGCTTTTGGGATTGGAGGAGATGGGGCACTAAGATATCAGGGCCTATGTGTGCCTAATGTAGCAGGGTTGTGAGAGAAGATTATGATTGAGATCCATCAGTCCCGATATTCAATCCATCCCGGTTTGACAAAGATGTATCATGACATTAAGGAGCAGTATTGGTGGGATAACATGAAGAAGTCTATTGCAGAATTTGTACCCCAGTGCCCTAATTGTCAACAAGTAAAGATTGAGCATCAGAAACCGGGTGGATTGATTCAAAATATACAAATTCCGACCTGGAAATGGGAGGTGATTAAGATGGACTTCATTGTTGGGTTACCTTGCTCTTATCATAAGTTTGACTCTATCTGGGTGATAGTTGATCGACTTACAAAATGTGCCCATTTTCTGCCAGTTAAGACAACTTACACAGCTGAAGATTATGCGAAGTTGTATATCAAAGAGATTGTTAGGCTTCATGGTGTGCTGGTGTCTATTATATCAGACCGAGGAGCTCAATTTACGGCTAACTTTTGGAGGTCTTTTCAGAAGGGTTTAGGCACATAAGTGAATCTCAGCACGGCATTCCATCCATGGACTTATGTACAGGCTGAACGTACCATCCAGACACTTGAAGATATGCTACGAGCATGTGCTCTAGATTTCAAGGGGAACTGGGATGATCACCTGGCACTCATAGAATTCGCCTACAATAATAGTTACCATTCCAGTATTAAAATGGCTCCGTACGAGGCACTGTACGGGAGGATATGTAGGTCACTGGTTGGATGGTTCGAAGTAGGTGAGACAGAGTTATATGGGCCAGACTTGATTCGCCAAGCCATTGAGAGGTGAAAGTGATACAAGAGCGACTGAAGACAGCCCAAAGCAGGCAAAAATCATATTCCGATGTCCGACGTCGTGACCTGGAATATGAGGTTGGTGATTGGGTTTTCCTGAAGATCTCACCGATGAAGGGTGTTATGCGTTTTGGGAAGAAGAGTAAATTGAATCCGCGATATATCGGGCCGTATAAAATTCTTTGACGAATTGAACAGGTTGCTTATGAGTTAGAATTGCCATCTTAATTGGAATTTGTCCATCCGGTATTCCACGTATCTATGTTGAGGAAATGTATTGGAGACCCATTTCGGGTCGTCCCTATCAAAGATGTAAATATTACAAGGGATCTATCATATGAAGAAATTCCAGTGGCTATATTGGACCGACAAGTCCGCAAGGCTAAACAAAGGATGTAGCTTCCGTTAAAGTATTGTGGAAGAACAAGAATACTGAAGAAATGACATGGGAAGCAGAGGATGAGATGAAATCTAAATACCCTTACCTGTTCCAGAATGGAGATAATGAGAGTACCGGGGGAACACAGGACGCATTAAAAGGAGAAACGTCTCTATGAGGTAAGCAATAACTTGAGAACACTCTTTCTTAATACAAAGTGGTGATATGCGGATAATGTACGTAGCTATAATGCTTTGTATAGCCTTGTATGGCAATAGGTTGGGTATAACTGCTTGCGAGTTTTGCTAGTATCCGTTTTATAGAGAAAACTTAGCCGGAAATTTCCGTCAGAAATCCACAATGAGTTAAAATCCCCGTAAACCCTTACATTCGAGGACGAATGTTCCTAGGGGGGAGAGAGTGTTACAACCCATATTTGTATATGTTAGATTACGCCGTAGGGTAGTCTACATAGGTCCGAGAAGATATTACCTTTGAGATAATAAAAATTTAGTCCAATTGATCTTAAATGATGCAAGGGTGTATAAGGGTGGTTAACAAGTATTAGAAGTTAAATGAATTAAGGATATTGTAACTCAAATTTTTGGGTAAATCGAGAGGTGATTAATATTACCAAGAGGTCATGTTTAAGGTATTTGAATCATATAATATCCGTTTCATAAGTTTTGAAGTCAGACGAGTTATGAAGCAAAAGTCGACAAAAGTTGTCGCATCTTACGTTCATAATTTTACTCATACTTTAGGTCAAATGTCACTAGGCTTTTCTCCCAATTTACTTGGAATTATAGGGTGATCTACCCACCAAATTGAATATCTATGAGTCTAGTTTCCAATTCATTAAACCGTTCATCGATACGATCTCAAAATTTGGAGATATTCGCGTTTACGCGAGACTGCGCCAAGAACCTCTCTATGGGGCCCACATAGGCGGTTTATGACATATGGATATATATAACAAGCCTCAACCCCGTTTTAAGTCATTCTTTTTCAGTATATTCAGACTTTAGAACCCTAATAACACTCTCTCAAGGTTCTTTCATGATCCAAGTCTAAAACAAAGGGCAAACAACACAAATCAAGTGTCGGGAATCCCGGGGCGCTAGTAAGTTCCTATTTCCTCTTGTTGTTTCTGATTTTTTGTGTTGTTCCAGCTCGTGTGGGAGGTTGTTTTAAGTTGGTTGTGTTCTGTAAAATACCCCCTCAAGTTTAAATATCAACCCTAGGTAATTTCAAGTCTTCTAAAGTGATTCTAGTACCGAAAAACCCTAATTGATTGCTAGCTTCGCTTCCTTGTTCTTGTGGCAGTATTGAAGGGATATTTCATGGTCAATTGAGGGAAAATTGGAGTTCTTATTTCTGTTTAAATGTAAGGAACCTCTTACCCTACATGTTGTGAAGATTATCCAAGTTACAGCTCAGTCGTTGAAGCTAGAACTTGTGAGATATACGTCGAAAGGCTTGCTAGTAATGTTGTTGGTTGTTGGACTGTTTTGGGAGGCTTAATATGATTATTATTGATGTTGTTTGGGCTGTTTGGTAATTGTGTTAACTTGTGGGAAGTCATATATATAGGGGAGGTGTTGTCCGTTTCATCGCAAAATAGGTTACAGTTGATACATAATAGTTACGATGCTTAAATGATAACGGTAGTGTCATTTCTCTTATTATAGACTAAGGAGTCGTGGAATTTTCGTACCTTGAGGTTGGGAAGTATATACAAGGTATGTGAGATTGTCTCTTTCCTTCTTTTGCAAGACTCTGATTGTACATAATTCAATGAACGATCCTCCAAAGATACTCTACTCTTAGAAGGTAGTAGTACTTATATTGTTTTCCCTCTTATGGGAGGATTGATGTTGATGTTACTTCTTTGACCTTACGCCACTTCAAAAGGTTGAAAGTGTGATTCCAATGAGTCCAGCATGCATTATCTATTTTACTCTACCGAGCCGCGCTATAGTCGACCGGGTATGGCACCTATTGTGCAACTATATATATGTATCTATTTTACTCTACTGAGTCGCACTATAGTCGGCATCTATTTTACTCTACCGAGTCCGCGCTATAGTCGACCGGGTATGGCACCTACTATGCAACCACTGATCAGTTGGGTATGATGTTACTGAGCCTTATGATGGCTGGGGTATGATATGATGATGATGAGGCCCACAGAGGCGTATGTATATGATGATTTTAAACGGATATATATGTATATGCACATCAGACATCGCATGATTAGTCGCCCTCAGAGGCACTCAGATGTTACATGGTGTATATTTTCTATCCCTGTGCACATTACTGTTCTTACATTATGCTTTCCTGTCTTACATACTCAGTACCTTATTCGTACTGACGTCCTTTTATTTGTGGAGGTTGCATGTCATGTTGCAGGTCCTGATAGACTGGTAGGCGAAGCTCCCCCGCCACAGTAGGCTGCCAGTTCAGCGATTATTGGCGAGATCCCTCCTCCGGACATGCCGTGGTCTTGGTATGCATTTTATTTATAGGCATTATGGGTATGTCGGGGCCCTGTTCCGGCAATGCTGCATCACTTATGTTCCTTTAGAGGCTCATAGACAAGTGTCGACTCATGTATAGTTGGGATTGCCTTGTCGGCAAATTTATTTTTGTTGAATAGTTTTTCATGACAGCCTTGTCGGCCATGTTATATATATGTTCATATCATTATCTGAAATTTTGGCTAATTAGGATAATTGTCTGTCATTCATACTGATCTCGTCGGCCCTTATAGATAATAAAAAAAAGGTTAGACAGAATGTACGTCGGTACTCGGCATGTAAGGCCCGGGTTCCCGTCATGGCCCTCCGGTTTGGGTCGTGACGTAAACCTATCTCTAATATTGCAAACAAGAATGGATGCAAAGGAGCCAAAGTAGTTACAAAAGGGATAAAATAGGTTATATTTTTGAAGATGCTACTAGTGAAAATAATGTTATAATGACTGGCGAGGAAAAAGGCAATGCAGCTGTAACAAGCAATGCCATTGATGCATTGGCTAATGATGGTGAAGAGAATAATGAGTATAATTGAAAGGATGAGGAATCAGTACAAGCAACTAGTTCAATCTCTAATTCTACAGGAAAAGATGTCGGAAAACCTAGCCCTAATCCTAAAGGAAAAGGGACACAAAATGAGCCTGTGGAAAAGAGTCTAAATCTTAGTGATGCTGGGATTAGGGAGCTAACTACGAAAGAAAGGACAATTGACTAGGTGCAAAGGAGGTTTAGTACTCTAAAGGAGGTGATTAATGTTACACTTACACATTCCTGCTAGGAGGTGCCATTAAAAACATTAGAGGAATCATCAAGGGGAATTGAATCATCTGGAGCAGCCAAGAAGGGTAGTATGCTATGGAGTTATGAGGTACAAGTCTTGGCTGCTAATTATGATGCAAATGATAGTTCAAAGAACAAGGATTAAAGGGGCAACACATGTGTCAAACATGCAGACACACCTATCACTAATGCTACAACAAACCCTAGTTCCAAAAATACTAGGGTTGAGGATATGCAAGGAGCAAGAATCAGCAGGCTATGCAGCCAATTGGATGTAATAAAGCATCACTAGAACAAGCTAAAATGACAAGGAGATCAGTTGTTGATGCGTCTGGGAAGGAGAACGCCAAGGGAACAGTAAACCCTAGTGAACTGTTAAGGTTTTTGCTACTTCTAGAGGTAATCCGGTGGAATTGTTAGGTGGTGATTAGATTGTTAATGATAATGTTGAGATCATAGGGGATACAGTGAGGTCAGACAAAGAAACAGCTTAAGGCAAGATCCATGATCTCAATGAAATAGAAGCTCATGCAATGGTTGCTACAGTGAACCCTAGGAACGCTGTCAAGATTTGTACTTCAGCTACAACTGAAGCGATGGAGGATGAATGTGTTCGGCATATTATAAATGCTCCAATTACATGTTACGGTGAAGTCCTAGAATCAAAAAGTTGATGGCAAGACTCATGAAACTAATGGAACTGTAATTTCTACATCCAATGCTATATTGAACCCTAACATAGGGACATTGTATGATTTACAGTTTAAGGAGATGCAGGAGGCAATGGGTGGCAAGGAAAAGAATGCAATGGTGTTGAATAGGGGAACAGGTTGTCACATGATCAAATAGAACAAGCATTGTCCCTAAGGCTTCAGGTGTAATTGAGGCAATCTCAATGGCCTATGCTTTAGGATCTGGGCAGACTGTGCAACTTCAAGTTAATGTGCCACTGAAAACACCAAACCAAATTTTGTATGACATTATGACACACAATGTGAGTCCTGTGGAAACTATGAATGCAGTATTACAACAAATTTAACTTGAGGAGGAAGAAGAGTATGAATCAACTGCAGGAAACTTTAAGGAAGCGGCAAGAGAGGCAAACTTGTCATCTAGAGCTAAACCTACAAGAATCTTTCCCAAAAGAGTAGTATCACAATATAAATGATGATCAAAGATTTGGTTTGGAGCATAAGGTATGTGAAAACTCAATAAACCTTTCAGAGGGTGATCAATATGCAAAGGGAACATGGATTCTTTATCATTGGTTTGATGGAACCATTTCAAAATTTAAGACACATTCAAAGGTATAGGAGGAGATTAAACATGGAATCTGCATTGACAAATGTTAATGGTAAGATTTGGTTTGTTTATCAATGTTGTGGTGGAATGGTAACTTATGACGGAGACTGAGCAGCAGGTGACAATTAAAATATTTCATCATGACATTGGACACCATGTTATGATGAATTTTGTATATGCAATGTGTTTCGTACATAAGAGATAGAGTTGTGGGATAATTTGTATAAGCTTCCATGTGATATGGAACTGCCTTGGGTGGTAGGTGGAGACTTTAATGTGATATTTATAAAATGAGAAGGTTGGTGGCATGCAAGTACATCCTCCAGAATATTTGGACTTTGCATTTTTGTCAACTCTAGTGGATTTTTTGATCTAGGGTACAAAGGAAGTCCTTTCACTTCGTGGAATGGTAGACCTAATGCTGAGTGCATTTTCAAAAGATTGGATAGGATATTTTTTAACTTGCCTTTTCAAAATTTGTTCCCTGCAATTGAATTGGAACGCTTAATAAGAACATGCTCTAATCATGCACCGTTGTTCTTAAGCTGTGGACAACATGCCACAAACTTTGTCAAACCATTCGGGTTTCTGAACTTCTGGACCAAGCATGAATCATTTAAAGAAGTAGTGAGGCAGAATTGACATGCTGTTGTAGGTGATCCTTTTCTCATGTTTAAACACAAGTTGAAGAAGGTGAAGAGTGCACTGTCCAAATGGAGCAAAGATACATATCGAGACATCTTCAAGAAATTAGTAACACTGTAAGATATTGTAAAGGTGAAGGAGATGTCGTTTGAGGAGGAACCAACTATTGACAACATGATTGTTCTCCTAAAGGCTCAAGCAAAATTGAAAATGTATCTGAGCATTCAAAAACAATATTGGAAGCAAAAAGTGGGAATGACATGGTTGACTAAGGGTGATAGAAACCATGTCAATGGAAAGAGGAAGAAGCTTCAGTTGAAGAGGATCCAGAATGACGATAGGGATTGGTTTGAAGGTCATGATCAAATGGCTAATGCTGTAGTGGATTTCTAGCAGAGACAATTCTCTAAAGCGAATGATCCTACTGATTTCTCTTTGTTAAACAATGTACCTTCTATGGTCACTACGGAGTAGAATATGGAGATTTGTAGGTATCCAACACTTGATGAGGCCAAGGGAGCTGTGTTTGAACCTAGCGGTGGATAGTGCTAGTGGTCCTGATGGATTCACTGGGGCTTTCTATCAAGAGTGTTGGGGGATCATTTTCTATGACATATACAGCATGGTGCTTCATTTATATGGTGGTGCATCTTTGCCTAAATCTATCACACGCACAAATTTGGTTTTACTACCAAAGAAACAAAGGGTGCAGACTTTCTCGGACTTGAGACCTATAAGCTTGAACAACTTCATCAACAAGGTTATTTCTAGATTGCTTCATAAATAGACTTGAGAAGTTATTGCATTTACTAATTTCACCTAATCAGTCTGGAGATATATGGGCAGGCCATCCACTTTAGAAGAGTCATAGATAATTGCAAGAGAAATTTGGTCTGAACTAACATCATTCCACGCTTGTTCTAAAATGAAGAGGTACTATTTTTGTTTCAGTTCTATAGGCTCAAGGTTGAAGCTCAGCTACTGCATTTATACATGCTGCTTGGTTAACTTGAGAGCTGCTGAAGGTTTTGTTGGTTGTTGCTTGGTATGCACATTTGCATTAGTCTTTTTCATGCAAAATTTGGCACCCTGAGCGTTAGAGGTACTACAGTGAGTTTTTGCTCCTGTATTGTGGATACACACGCCACGGTTCTTTGGAAGCTTGAAGATTTGCCTGATGTAATAGCTTGAATGCACATTATAGTTAGTTGTATTTCTTCCTATTTTAGCTTTGGTTTTGGACGTATTGTAAACTTTGGGTCCTATTTTGTTTTATTTTGTATATATATATATATATATATTAGCCACTAGGTAGCCTTCCTAGTGGTATATTTCTAACAAGAATAACTAAATTATCCTGAGTGAACATACAAATTAATTATTAAGCTAAGTGAGCGAGCGATTCAAAAGGTTACTAATTATTCTTAGTGAAGCAACATGAAAAGAAATAATTCAATTACTAATAATCAGCTAAATTAAGGATATTGAAGAAACACCATAACGATAGAACAAAGATGGAATCTCATTAACTTACATCAATTTACAAAGCCTTGTAATTGTAACAATGTTTCCAATCTTATAGGTACTTACGAATACTAAGTGCTGGGGTAGAGCATACATCAATAATTTAGACACATATGGGTGGGGGGGGGGGGGGGGCAAGGACTTCTTCTTCTGGGCCCTTCAAACTCCTCATTGGAAGATTTATTCGGGCTCCAGGTCCTGTCGGAGCCTTGGCCCCCGACTCACAATATAGCCTTGGAGTCATCGATGCTAAATAAGATATTGGCAATGGAAAATACCAATAGCATTTTTTTGATGGATAAGGATAGGGGGGTCTATTGGGCNGGGGGGGGAGGGCTAAATTTTTAAGCTTAAAGGGTCATCCCGTGCAACATAAATAATAATTCTCAACCTTGGCTACAATGGTTGCTCGTACTATCCGTCGAGCATACGCTATCTTCTATAGGTACGCGATTACTATCTTTAAGTTATTTACCTAAAGCGCACTAATTCAATTCTAAGTCGCATCCTTTATGTGCCTACCCATCCCACGCTTATTGCCTAAGAGGTGTTGGCAGCTATAGAAGTGGTTCTAGACTTATTCTGGAGTTTCTCAAAGTTAAAAACTAGGTGCCAAACAATTGAAACAAGTAGGACTTCAGAGAATCACAATTAGCATAAAGAGTACTCCCATTTACCTCCTTAAATAGACTCATATAGGTGCAAAATTATTTCTAATTAAACTGGTTTCGGAGAAGCAGCAGGATTATATATGTTGACACAGTAGATTGGTTTAGCAAACTATCCTTTTAGCATGATTTCTTACCGTGAGGGTATGCTGGTAAGTTTTACAAATTAACATGTATTATCGAATTGTTTGGCAAAGGGTACGAGCTATCTAAATGTTAGCGGATAGCGGAGGCTACGAACTATCCTTTGAGCATGATAGTAGAGGGTATGAACTATTTAAATGTTAATTTTATATGCATGATCTCTACGTGGATATCATAGCAAAAATACAAAAAAGCATACTTCCATTATCAAATCCTATAGGCAGGAGTTCTATGTGACTTAGGCCTTAGGTTGTTTAAGTTATTAAGTGATCAAGTTACATTAGTCATTATTTATAAACATGTAGGAATAATTTTTAAGTGTAAAGCGCTAAGAAAATGATCTCTAAGTGCAATGGCACAAACAGTCGAGTAAATTAGAACAGAGTAGGTCCTGTTGACATGATTTCTAAATGTAATGATTTAAGAGCATGAAATCTAGAAAATAGTGAAGATAGACAAACAAATTAACACATAATAGACCATATAGGCGTGTTAGCCAGGCGATATTATTGAATTACCAGGTTCCGTAGATGATTTATTTAGGCAATATCCAATTCATATTAGTTAAAGTCCTAGAATCATGACCCCTAGGTGAAGCAGGCAGAAGACAAGAATCCCATATACATGGTTTCTAATAGGAGGTTGCACAGAGGAAATTAAGCACAATTTATAATGACAAGTAGCAGGTAAGGATATTGGAACCTATAAGTATGTTATCTACCCAAGCACGCATGAACTAAACTATCTCTAGGCCCATTTCAACTATTTTTGTATTATTCGTCTTTACAAGTTATTGCAGACCGATGAAAACTAATTACATGCCCAATACTAATAAAAAATAACCTAGTCGTACTCCTAGGCCTTCAACAACCTTAAAACTTCATCCAAATCAGTAAGCCTAAATCCCAGGTGCACATGGTAAATCTGGTAGTGCAGTTTTAGACTCAACAACAATTATGGCCCAATAAAACATGCCTAAATTCAAAAGCAAACTAAACAGCTAATAGAAAATAGCTAAGGATGCAGGTGACATTCTGTAGGCATGTTCCCTAGGTGTAACTTCTTGAATCTCAACTTAACAGGAACCATACGTACGCACTCAAGAAATCCTATACTTTATCACTTACAATAAACTACAAAAAGGAAAGAAAGGTCTCACAAGAAAGACTCTGAATGCAACATCTAAGAAGTATATAGAACACATAGGTCTAGCTGAATAGATCATACAATTGATAGCTTATTAGGTTCATGAAATTTACTCAATGTAACAGTACCTTAAGGACATATATTCTAGAAGGCCAAAACATAGTCATAGAAAATACAACCAGCCATGAATTCACACAGGGAAGCATAGTATAAAGGGTCTAAGATAGAAGCATCCTATAGACGTGGTTTCTAGGTAGGGCACTAAGCAATTCAAATGGGGTATGTATTCATTTGGTTTCAAGAAAATAGGGGATCCTGCAGGTCAAACATATCACATGCATATGGCAGAGTATGGCTAACATATGGCAAAGGATTCATCTGAGGAAGTGTCTAAACTATCCTTACTAGCAACATCAGGACATGAACATACAAAATTATACACTAATCACATAGCTACAATGAAAGTTAAAACAACTATAACGCGATGGGGGACTGCAATTCACATAATCAGAATGCTCTTAAGGCAAGATTTCAACTTGAAGGTTTCAATATGGCACTGGCATAAAGATCATGTAAGCGTGGGACACATAATCATTAATAGGCAAGGAGATCATTCTAAAACATGCATGCATTAATAAGCAGAAAGTTAAAGCATAGACTTGAAGATACTAACTAGCTGCAAAGACAAGTAACTAAATGAGAAGAAACAGAATTCCAACAATAATTCAATAGCAGTTGAAAGTGAGAGAGTTGGAGCCATGAAAACCTCAAGTTCTTCGGCACATAATTATATAATAATACAAGAATTTCATTGGCTTTCAGTCGGCCAAGAACGAAATCAAACAACAGTTCTAAGAGAAATAGAACAAAATATAACTAGTGTGAGTGAGAGAGGAGTGACTAAAGTCCATCCGAAAGGGGAATTGGGGAAGGGTTTATATAATACTCGATTAGGCAAACAGATAAGGAATTAAACCAAGAAGACACAAAAAGGGAAAAGAAAAATCACATGCAATCAGTGAGACAATTTGCAAAGGTAAAAAATTGATTTTCAAACCCTGGCTAGGGTTCCATGATTGTAAATCGACATGTGGATGCAAGTAGCGTCTATCCCACGTGTATATAGACGAGATATCATCTAAATTACAACGATTGAAGTTGGTCGGGCCTGATTCTGAGAGATAGTACTTGCCAAAATAGGGCAGGTACTAAGTGATACCACAGACGTGTAAGTATTACGAGATAAGACAAATAAGGAAAGTGAATCGTAGAAAGATTCCATTGTCTATTCGGAGTATGAGAGGAATTGGGATAAGGCGCTAGGGTTAGCAGAGAGGAGGAGAGAAGAGAGGATTGAAAGGCGGCTGAAATGAGGGATTGCAATTAGGGTTTGGGTCGGATGTATGAAGAAAAAGGGGGAAAGGCTATGAGTCGTTGATCATTTAAGATCATTTAAGATCAACGACTGGGTTTAAAAAAGGGTGATGGATTAGGTAGAAGCACAATTTTGGACATGGCGTGTAACGACTTAACCGGTCATTTTGCTTTCTAGAACCCTGTTCCCCTATATAAGACTCCTCCTATGTGCTTTTACTATTTTATGACTTACGGGGATGGTTAGTTTGGACTTTGGAAGGGTTTGGGATTTCGTGTTCATGATGGAGCCCTCGCGTTCGCGTAGTGTAGGCTAGGCAAGCCTCCGCATTCGTGAGGCCCCGGCCGCGTTCGCGTAGGGCATTTTCCTGGGCCTGAGGATCTTGAGCTTCAGGAACACGGGGCCCTTTTCACGTTCGCGAAGAAGGGGGCAGCTGGGCAGTGTGTTTTAAATCGGGACTTAAGCCATTTTTGGGTTCATTTACTACACCCTTGAGCGATTTTGGAGCTTCAAAGAAGGGGGTTTCATCCTAGCTATTGAAGGTAAGTAATTCCTTAATATGTAAATTATTGGTAGATAACATGTAATGTGAAATTATAGATTTAGATGAAAAACCTAGGTTTTGATAAAAAATGGGATTTAACCACGAAAATGGTTATAGAATTTAGTGAAAATTATATATTTGAGTTCGCGATGTTATGGGTAACAACTTTCTTCAAAAATATTCGGAATCCAGGCACGTGGCCTCGGGGGTGAACTTTATGAATTCTTCAGTTAGGGTTGGGTAATCACTCTAATTGTTAGAATATGAACTTTTGAACATGTATTGATTATCTTATATAACATTTGGCTAGTTTCGAGTCATTTGGCACCGAGTTGAGGATTTAAAGCATAGTTGTGGACCGGAAAGTGAGCTTTGAGATAAGATAAGTCTCTTTTCTAACATTGTAAGAGAGAATTTACCCCATAGGTGATTTGAATTAATATGTGCTTCTAAATGTGGGGGCTATGTACGCACGAGGTGACGAGAGTCTGTGTGTAGCTACTAATTATGCTCATGTCCGGGTAGTTTAGAATCCAAATCATGAAATACTTGTAAAGTTTTTCCCCTACTTGTTAATTAAAGTGCTTAAATTTTATTGGGAACTTTATAACGGAATTTTAAAGGATTGAATATCAGATACTTGACTTGTGGTGGGTTACTCTGACCGTTAGTAGGAATTTGTGCTTTTTTGTATATTGGCCTCATAATAACCTTTAAATCATAGGTTTATAAAGTATCCTTTCTTGTTGTGGAGTGGTCTGAACGCCTCGGCAAAAAAATAGACATCTATGGTTCGTGTCGTTCGACCCTCGGTAGTGCACAGTATATATATTTATATTTTGGAGCGGGCCGAACGACCTCGGCATAAATCGTGCATAATAATACTGGGAGCCCCATTATATTTGATATTTTTTTATTATCTTGAGAGATTAAATTATTAAATGATGGAATTTATTTGGGACTCACTATTAGTGGAAGAGCTGTTTATTTTTTTCTAGTTATTGAGTTTCAGTTTCATTTATGTAGTCCATGCTTGATAAAGTTTTGGTATTTTACAGTTAGCCTATAGCAAGGGTCGAAATCAACCCCTCGTCACTATTTTTTCGAGGTTAGACTAGATACTTAAAGGGTATGTGTTGTTTATGTACTCACGCTACACTTCTGCACTAGTCGTACAGTATATGAGGCAGGTGCATCTAGCTATCATCCCCGCTGCACTCTTAATTCCACGAGACTTTGCGGTGAGCTGCATTCCAAGCCTGTTCTGCAGCACCCGAAGTCTTTCTTTTGCTTTTTACTTTCTGTATATTTCACTTTAGATAGTAGTGTAGTATTTTTGTATATTCTACTAGTAGCTCAAACACTTGTGACACCAGGTCTTGGAGATTATTCTAGTAGACACTTGGTGATTTTTGATTATTTACTTCATCTCATTTTCTTTTAAAACTATCTATTTCTCATCATATTTAATTTTTCACTTCTTATTTATCCAATAACTAAAAATCAACCATTACTAAATTGTTAAAAGAAATAATCACGCGGTTAGTTCAATGTTGCTTGCCTAGCGGTAATGTTGGGCGCCATCACGACCTATAGGAAAAATGGGTCATGACAACATGGCATCAAGGCGCTAGGTTCACGTAGGTATCACAAGGTATGAGCAGGCCTACTAGAGTCTTGCAAATCGGTGCGGAGACGTCCATACTTATCTTTGAGAGGCTATAGGGTGTTAGGAAACTATTCTTTCTTCATCTCCTGACGTGCAGTTGATGTTGTACAAAGTATCATTCTCTTATTCCCTCCAGATGGTGAGAACGCGCACAGCGGATGTTCCCGAACTGGGAGGAGTTGGCCCCGGGTTGCTAGAGGCCGAGACAGAGGCGGGGGGAGGGCAGCAGCCCGAGGTAGGGGACAAAGACATCCTAGAGTGGTCGCAGCTATGCCACTAGCGGATCTAGCGGAGAATTCTATTATTGAGGAGCAGGGCGAGGTGCCTGCAGTGGAGCCAGCCCCAGTAGATTTCATGTCCGCATTGGGATTTTAGGAGGTAATGGGCCGTATGCTGTGGTTCATGGATTCTATGACTCCTTCCCAACAGACCCAGTTACATCTCAGGCAGGAGGGGGAGCACAAACCTCTATCTCTTAGGCTCCAGGACACGTAGCTGCCGCATATCAGACCCCGGGAGCACTACCCGTGGGCGGAGCTCAACCAGTTACAGCAGCTATACCGGAGCCCATACCAGATGCGACCGGTGATCTGCAAAGGCTATTGGACAGATGGACCAGGCTACCGCCTCCTATCTTTGGGGGTGAGCGACACGAGGATCTCCAGGACTTCATAGATTGGTGCAGGGATAGACTGTAGAACATAAGGATATTGGAGTCCCATGGGATGGATTTTACTAACTTCCAGCTGGAGGGCAGGGCCTGTAGGCGGTGGCGGTCACATCTTCTTGGCAGTCTAGCAGATTCTCCTCCTATGACTTTTGATCATTTTGCATGCCTTTTCTTGGATAGGTATATCCCAACCTCTCAGAGGAAAGAGTTGCAGTTTCAGTTTGAGCAGCTCCAGCAGGGTCAGATGTAAGTGGCCGACTATGAGGCAAGATTCTCTGTGTTATCTCGTCATGCACTCATGATACTTCCTACGGATGTAGAGAGTGTGCGGAGGTTAGTTACAGGGTTGCATTCTGGTATCCAGGCCACCATGGCCCAAGAGGTTGATATGGGGACTTCTTAGGAGCTAGTTGTTAAGATAGCTTAAAGGATCAAGGGTATCCATCAGCAGGGCCGAGAGCAGATGCCGCAAGACAAGCGGTTCCATTATTCCGAAGGGTTCAGTGGTGCACCGTCTGGGGGCAGAGGTTAGTTCGGGAGAGGTCAGCCCAGCCCGCCCACATATCCAGCACCGCTATCTCCTCGTGGTGCTCCAGTGCGACCCTATTTCAGCGCTATGCCAGAGAGTTCCTACCACCCACCAGCTATTCAGGGTATTTGCAGTGGGTATTCAGGCCATCAGGGTCAGATTTAAGGTCAATAGTACACCGTAGCGAGAGGTTGTTTCGAGTGCGGGGATCTTAGCCATGTGCGGAGGTTCTGCCTCAGGCTTCAAGGCAAGGCAGTGCCGCAGGGTTCCCAGCCTATGATTACAGCACCATTAGCCGCACCAGCCGTCGGCCGCCAAAGGCGGAGGTTAGGTTGGTAGGGGCCGTCCTAGAGGTGGAGGCCACGCAAGTGGAGGCTAGTCAGGTGGCCCTCTAGCTACATTTTATGCTTTCCCTTCTAGACCAGATGCAGTGGCCTCATATGCCGTGATCACATGTATTATTTCTAACTGCGGTAGGAATGCTTTGTGTTATTTGATCCAGGGTCTACATGCTCATATGTGTCATCTCTGTTTGCCCATTTCCTGGATGTTCCTCGCGAGTCCTTGGGTACTCCTATTTATGTGTGCACTCCTGTGGGCGATTATGTTGTCATGGATCGGATCAATCGGTCCTGCATTGTCATAATGAGACTAGAGCGGATCTTCTATTGCTTGATATGACCGACTTTGAGGTCATCCTGGGCATGGAATAGTTATCTCCATATCACGCCATCCTTGATTGCCATGCCAAGACTTTTACTTCGGCGATGCCAGAGTTGCCTAGATTGGAGTGGAGCCGTTTGTCCGTCAGTGCATCCAGTTAGGTTATCTCTTTTTGGAAGGCTCGACACATGGTTGAGAAGGGTTGTTTGGCATATCTTTCCTATGTACGGGATACTACTGTAGAGACTCCAATGATTGATTCAATGCCCGTAGTTTGGGAGTTCACCGATGTGTTTCCTTCTGATCTTCCAGGCATGCCTTCACACGTGATATTGATTTCTTTATTGATCTAGCTCCAGGTACCCAGCCTATATCTATTCCACCGTACCGTATGGCTTCGAAGGAGTTGAAGGAGTTGAAGGAACAGCTTGAGGAGTTTCTAGCAAAGGGGTTTGCTAGATCGAGTGTATCGCCGTGGGGTGCACCAGTGTTTTTTGTGAAGAAGAAAGATGGGACTATGGGGATGTCATTGATTACCGCCAGTTGAACAAAGTCACCATTAAGAACCAGTACCTGTTGCCATGTATTGATGATTTGTTTGACCAGTTGTAGGGTGCTAGGGTGTTCTCTAAGATCGACTTGAGATCGAGGTACCATCAGTTGAAGATTCAGGATTTAGATGTTCCAAAGACTACTTTCCAGACTAGATATGGCAATTATGAGTTTCTAGTGATGTCCTTTGGTTAGACTAACGCCCCAGTGGTTTTTATAGATTTGATGAATAGGGTATTCAGGCCATATATTGATTCGTTTGTCATTCTCTTAATTGATGACATTTTGATCTACTCGCGCAACATGGAGGAGCACGAGCATCATTTGAGATTGGTGCTTCAGACCTTGCGAGAACATAAGGTATATGCTAAGTTCTCCAAGTGTGAGTTTTTGTTAGATTTTGTGGCATTCTTGGGGCATGTTGTATCAGGCGAGGGTATAAAGGTTGATCCCAAGAAGATCGAGGCAGTTCAGTGTTGGCCTCCTCCTACCACAACGACTGAGATCAGGAGTTACTTGGGGTTGGCAAGTTATTATCATCGGTTTGTAGAGGGTTTCTCATCTATTGCAGCACCTTTGACAAGATTGACCAAGAAGGGTCCTTCGTTCCGAAGGTCCGATGATTGTGAGGTGAGCTTTTAGAAGCTCAAGACTGCATTGACTTCAGCATCGGTGTTTGTGTTGCCTTTCGGTTCAAGGATGTATACTGTGTATTGCGATGTTTAACGCGTTGGTTTGGGATGTGTATTGATGCAGAAGGGGCGAGTTATTGCATATGCTTCACGTCAACTGAAGCCCCATGAGAAGAATTACCCAGTGCATGATTTGGAGTTGGCTGTGATTGTTCATGCCTTTAAGATCTGGAGGCATTTTCTTTATAGGGTGTCTTGTGAAGTTTACATTGATCATTGCAGCTTGCAGCATTTGTTCAAGCAAAGGGATCTCAATTTGAGGCAGCGCATATGGCTTGAGTTACTAAAGGATTATGATATCACCATTATTTATCATCCGGGCAAGGGGAATGTAGTTGCGGATGCAAAGAGTATGGGTAGCTTGGCATTCATTTCAGCAGAGGAGAGGCCATTGGCTTTGGACCTTCAGTCCTTGGCCAACAGACTTGTGAGGTTAGATCTTTGAGAGTCCAACCGAGTTCTTGCATGTCTCGTTGACCAGTCTTCACTCTTGGAGCATATCAAGGCCCGTCAATTTGATGATCCACACTTGTTGGTTCTCAGAGAGACGATACTATAGAGTGGTTCCAAAGAGGTTACTATTGGTGAGGATGGAGTTCTGCGACTCTAGGGTCGTCTATGTGTTCCTAATGTTGATGGGCCGAGGGAGAGGATTCTAGAGGAGGCACACAGTTCTCAGTATTCTATTCATCCAGGTGCTACAAAGATGTATTGCTACCTGAGGCAGCATTATTGGTGGCGGCGGATGAAGAAGGACGTAGTTGAGTATGTCGCGAGGTGTCTAAATTGTCAGGACGTTAAGTACGAGCACCAGAGGCCAGGTGGCCTACTCCAGCAGATGAGTATACCTGAGTAGAAGTGGGAGCGCATTACTATCCACACTTATTCAGCACTCCGGGTATGATTATAGACCCGTCCGAGGACAAATGTTTGTTTCAGAGAAGGAGAATGGTCATGACCCGACTAGTTATTTTGCTTTCTAGAACCCCGTTCCCCTAAATAAGAATCCCCATATGTGCTATTACTGTTTTATGACTTGCGAGGATGGTTACTGGAACACATGATTCCTTGAGGTTGGTAAGAAAGGGCTAAGTTTGACTTCAGTTAACGTTTGACCCAACGACCTCGGAATCTAGATTTGGCGGTTCCAATAGGTTCATATGATGATTTTAGACTTCGGCATATGTTCATATCAAGTTTTGGATGACCCCGGAGCGTCTCGGAACTTAATAGTGAAAGCTGGCTCATTAAAGGTTTTAAAGTACTTTAAATTTTGTTTGGAGTTGGTTTTGGTGTTATTGAGGTCCGATTGAGATTCTGAGACTGGGAATAGTTCCATATGGTGATTTTTGATTTTCACGCAAAATTTGGTGTCATTCCGAGTAGTCTAGGTATGATTCGGCGCGTTTGGAGGAAATTAGAAACTTGAAGCTCATAAATTGTTTCAATTTGCTTTTGGAATGTGGTTCTTGGTTTTGTAGTTGTTTTACGCATTTCGAGAGTTCGAGCAAGTCCCTATTATGTTTGTGGACTTGTTAGTGCATTTGAACGGGGTCTCGAGTGGCTCGGGTGTATTTCAGACAGCCCAGAGCTAAGTTAGAAAAACCATAAATTCCAGTTCTGGTTTCCTTCTTCGCAATACGGAAGGACCCACATGTTTGCGACGAAGGATTTGGGCAGTGGGGCAATTTGCCCTTCGAGTTCGTGTAGAAGGAAGGGCCCGGGGAGGGTCAATACCCATTACCTTTCGCGTTCGCGAAGGAGCCCTCTCGGTCGCGTAGGGTAGGCCAGGTAAGCCTCTGCATTCGCGAGGCCCCGGCCGCATTCGTGTAGGGAATTTTCCTGGGCCTGAGGAGCTTTGCCTTCACGAATGCTGGGCCCTTTCTTTGTTCGTGAAGAAGGGGGCAGCTGGGTAGTGTATTTTAAATCGGGAAGTAAGCCATTTTTGGGTTCATTTACGACACCCTTGGGCGATTTTGGAGCTTCAAAGAGCAGGGTTTCAACCTAGCTATTGAATGTTAGTAATTCCTACCCAATGTGAGTTTAATACGTAGATTATGAGTAGATTTTAACATGTAAATTTATGAAATTATTGGTTTAGATGAAATATCTAGGTTTTGATAAAAATGGGATTTAACCACGAAAATGGTTATGGAATTTAGTGAAAATTATTTATTTGAATTTGTAAGGTTATTGGCAACAACATTCTTCCAAAATTTTCAAAATCGGGGCACGTGGGCTCGGGGGTGAATTTTAGGAATTCTTCAATTGGGGTTGGGTAATCGCTCTAATAGTTCGAATATGAACTTTTGAACATGTATTCATTATTTTACATAACATTTGGCTAGTTTCCAGTCGTTTGGCACCGAGTTGAGGATTTAAAGCATAGTTGTGGACTGGAAAGTGAGCTTTGACACAAGTAAGTCTCTTCTCTAACCTGCTAAGAGGTAATTTACCCTATAGGTGATTTGAATTAATATGTGCTACTAAATGTGGGGGCTACGTACGCACGAGGTGACGAGAGTCCATACGTGTCTTCTAATTATGATTATGTCCATGTAGTTTATGACCCAAATCATGAAATACTTGTATGTTTGCACCCTACTTATTAATTAAAGTGCTTAAATTTTATTGGAAACTTGATAATGGAATTTTAAAGAATTGAATATTATTTACTTGAGTTGTGGTGGGTTATCTGACCGTTAGTAGGAATTTGTGCTTCTTCGTATATTGGCCTCCTAATAACATTTAAATCGACTGTTTATAAAGTATCCTCTCTTCTTGTGGAGCGGGCTGAATGCCTGCAATAGATGCATCTATGGTTCGTTCCGTTCGACCCTCGCCAGTGTACAGTATATATATTTATATTTAGGATTGGGCCGTACGACCTCGTCATAATTCGTGCATAATAATATTGGGAGCCCAATTATACTTGATATTATTTCATTGGCTTGAGAGATTAAATTATTAAATAGTGGAAATTTATTTAGGACTTACTATTAGTGGAAAAGCTGTTTATTTATTTGTGATTATTGAGTTTGAGTTACATTTATGTAGCTCATTCTTAATTACAATTTCGGTATTTTACTATTAGCCCATAGTAAGTGCCGAAGTCGACCCCTCATCACTGCTTCTTCGAGGTTAGACTAGATACTTACTAGGTACAAGTTTTTTATGTACTCACGTTATACTACTGCAATAATCGTGGAGGATCTGAAGCAGGTGCATCTGGTTATCATCCCGACGTGCACTCTTGATTCCACGAGACATTGCGGTGAGCTACCTTCTTAGCCCGTTCTGTAGAACCCGAAGTCTTTGCTTTGCTTTTTACTTTTTGTCTATTTCACTTCAGATAGTAGTGTAGTATTTTTGTATATTCTACTAGCAGCTCATACACTTGTGACACCAGGTCTTGAAGATTATGCTAGTAGACACTTGGTGATTTTTGATTATTTACTTCATCTCATTTGCTTTTAAAGCTGTCTATTTCTCATGTTATTTCATTTTCACTTCTTATTTATCCAATAACTAAAAATCAACCATTTCTAAATTGTTAAAAGAAATAATCACGCGGTTAGTTCACTGTTGGCTTACCTAACAGTAACGTTGGGCGCCATCACAACCTGTAGAAAAAATAGGTTGTGACATGGTTGGTGGGTTGGGTCGCATGTTTGGGGCTCAGGGTGTTGGGCCTAAGGGTAACTTTTGGTCTAAAATTCGGCCATAATTGGGCTGCATTTTAAATCCTACAAAAATAAATCTAAAATAAATTATAAAAAAAATAGCAAAACAATATATAAAAATGTAGTGAAATTAAACACATTAAAATAGTAGGTTATAATTATAAAAATATAAAAATATTGCTTTGACTTAAGAAAAATGCTATGAAGATAATATATTGATATTTTAAACATGTCATGTAGTAATAATGCGGGAAATATCCCATAAATAATACTTAAAATATGTTATAAAATATACCAACCTACAACGGCTAAATGGGAATCATGAGGCAAAATTGAGTATCAACAGCTGCTCCTCTTTACCCGAGAATGATGAAAGAGTTATCGGGGTAAAGAAATCAAGATAATGATGAATTTTATCCGAATGAGATGTTTAAAATATAGGGGCCGAATGCAAGTCCTTGAGCTGCAAACATATCCGTGTGTAGTTCTATATCCAAAGGTGAATGAGGCCTTTTGAATTATTATAGGAAGACTATGTGCTTCGATGATGTTGTGAATAGTTGATATCACAAAAGGAAGTCATAGACAACAATAATGCGGAATCGATCATTATGGATGCGTGAGGTGATGTGATAGGGGGAACGGTTACAGAAAAGGGAAAATGCTCGATTATCGATTAGCGGTTATTTTTGTATATCAAAGGAATGTGAACGTTGAATAGAAACCATAGCGAGAATTGCTCCTTTTTGAAGAACGGTTACCTTTCGTGTTACCTGCAAAGTTAAAAATAGAACAAATACAGAAAACATATACATATGTAATAGTTATATAATAGCATTGCCACGAGTGCGAGAATTTAAATAAGATTCAAATTCTCTTTGGAGTATGAAAGACGTCTTTGGAAGATGAAAATTATGTCCTTAGACCATGACGTCCTGGGCCATGAAGCATGTATAAGGGATTTGCAGGCCATGAAATGATGTCCTTGGGCCATGAGGATGGTGCCTTTGGACTATGACGCCTTTGAATAAGAATGTGCAGCTTTGAGATCCTTAGGCCATGGAATGTTGTCCTTAGGCTATTACGATGATTCCTTTGGACTATGACGCTATCGGATAATGTGGCGATATTTCAGCCCATGACATGTAAGAATGTGGAGATACATGATTATTTGGCATAAGGTAGGCAGTGCTTATCCATATGCAAACGACAAAGACCTTATGCAAGAATGAAAGTAGTGCTTAACCTCATGTGAGTAATAGGGAGGTGCTTAGCCCTATGCAAATAATAAGGGCAATGCTTAGCCCTATGTAAATGGGGAGGCAATGCATAGCCTCATGCAAGTAGAAGGGTCGTTCTTAGAAACTGTGGAGGCAGAGTTTGGCCTCATGTAAGTAGAAGGGTGGTGCTCAACCCTATGCAAATAATCAGGGTAATGCTTAACCCTGTGTGAATGGGGAGGCAAAGCTTAGCCTCATGCAAGTAGAAGTCATGCTTGACCTAATGCAGATATTGAGGGCAGTGTTTAGCCCAATGCCAATTAAGCCGATGCTTATGCTTATGTAATAATGGAGGTAGAGCTTAACCTCATGCATGTTTGAGGGAAGTGCTTAGCCCTATGCAAGTAATGAGGGCGGTGTTTAGCCCTATGCAGGTGTGGAGGCAGAGCATAGACTCATGAAACTGGGAGGGTCATGCATAGCCTGATGTAGGTAGTGAGGGCAATGCTTAGCCCTATGAAAATAAAGGCAATGATTAGCCTTGTGCAATAATGGAGGCGCAGCTTAGCCTCATGCAAGTGAAAGGAAGGAAAGCAATTCTTAGCTTGACACACTTAGTCTTGGTAGCATCCATCCAAGTGAAGATAGTGATCTCGTCGTATATCCTTTTGGGGATATTCCTGATAGTGTTGCACCTTTTATTCATGCATTTAAAGAAAAATTGTACTTTCGGGGGAAGGTTGATTTGTGCTTTGACTCTATGTTCTATCCTTGCTTCTAGCTTTGACTTCCGATCTTTCTTGTGCTTAGAGCTTGTCCGAGTAGCATTTGGCTATTACAAATATTGAGTTTTTGAAAATATGCATTTTGTGATTGGTCAGTCATGAAAAATGCAGTTATTAAAATAAATGATAATGCATGAAATCGATAGTTTCACCAGATCGTAAACTGTGATACATTTTGAGACATTTCAACGTCCTTATTCTATATAGGATTGTGAGGCCTCCCTCAGAATTTGAATATTGCCCCAATTTTGAAGGATTAACTTTGATATGCTTTCCTGGAAATATTCTTCTAGTGACAATATTGGAGCTGATTCTTGACTACCCAAACCCTTCATCATGGAGGGAAATGGAAATTTATTATGATGTGACCGAACCCACAGGGCTGCCTGCGTATCACCTCTTAAAACGAGAATTAGGTCAAGCATTGTTCATGTTACATCAAGAAGAAAGTATGAATACTGTTTTAGACATAATATCTTTTGACGGCGTCTTTATTGATGGGCTTTGGCCTTATATATCAATCTATTTTTCTGCTAGTATGAGTGCTCCTCCTATCAATACCCAGATAACCATGTAAGGACCCTGTCGATTTGGTGAAAACTTACCCTTTGCCTCATCTTGATATGGGAAGATTCACTTCACAAGCAGTTGCCCCGCTGTGAACTATCTTGGTCTTACCTTCTTGTTGAAAGCCTTTCCCTTTCTATTCTGGTAAGGTTGATCGTGTGACACACTGCATTCATTCTTTTCCCGTCGATGAGAGCCAACTGATAATATCGATTATGTACCCATTCCACATCACTTAGCTCGGCTTCTTGTATGATCCATAAGGAAGGGATTTATACCTAAGTGGGTATAACAGCTTCGGTACCATAAAGTAGTCAATAAGGGGTCGCCCCAGATGATGTTCGAACCATGGTGATATATCCAAGCAAATCAAATGGTATCTTCTCATGCCAAAGTTTGTAGTTGTCTATCATCTTCGTATCTTCTTAATATTCTTGTTGGCAGCTTATACAGCTCCCATCATATGAGGTCTGTACATGGATGAATTTCGGTGGATCTTGAATGTCTCACACATGGTCTGCATCAGATCACTATTGAGATTGGCTGCATTGTCTGTGATAATTGACTCGAGAACTCCGAATCAGCAGACAATACAATCTCAGAAAAAATCTGCTACAACCTTCTTTATCATAGGTTTGTATGAGGTGTCTTCGACCTATTTGGCAGAGTAATCAATGGTACTAGGATACATCTGTGTCATTTTGAGACAGCAGGCACGATCTGGCCAATGACATCCATGCCCCAAGCGGCAAAAGGCTAAGGCGAGCTCGTCACCTTGAGTTCGTTGGGTGGAACTTGTATCATGTAGGCATGTACCTAAAACTGGTGCCATTTCTGTACATACTATATGCAATCAGTCTCCATAGTCATCCAGAAGTATCCTCCCTTAGTATTTTCTTCACTAGAGCAAATCCATTCATGTGAGGTCTGCATGTTCCGGCATGTATCTCTTCGAGCAGTCTGGATGCTTCCTTGGCATCCGCACATCTTAACAACTCAAATCAAGAGTCCTTCTGTACAGAATTCCTCCACTCCGAATGAAATTATTATCTAGTCCCTATAATGTGGGCTTTTGAGTATGCATGGCATTTACCAGGTGTTCTCCCTTTTCCATATACTCCCTAATGTCATGAAACCATGGCTTCCCATGAAATTCTTCTTCAACATTGGCATAGAAGGGGGATACTTGCGGATCTCTATCATGATTGGGTCGGTATAATTCTTATCTGGATGTTGTATCATTGAAGACAATATGTCTAGTGCGTCCGCGAACTTGTTCTGAATCCGTGAACATGCTTGAATTCGATCTTTGCAAATCTCGTGATCAATCCTTGCACACATTGCAAGTATGGTAGTATCTTGGTATTCTTTGTGGCCCATTCTCCGAGTACCTGATGTATCAACAGGTCTGAATCATCGATCACCAATAATTCCTAGATGTTCATGTCAATGGCCAACCTAAGTCCCAGAATGCAAGCCTCATATTCCACCATATTGTTAGTGCATGGGAATCTGCGCATAGCAGATACCGGATGGTGTTGGCAAGTATTCGAGACCAAGACACCTCTAATGCCTAATCCTTTGAAATTTGCAGGCTCGTCGAAGAAAAATCTCCAACCATCATAAGCTTCGGGAAATCTTCCCCTATGAATGATACCTCCTCGTCCAGAAAATACGTCTTCAATGGTTCATATTCACCACCCACATGATTGTCTTCCAGGTGATCGGCCAGTGCTTGCCCCTTGACTACCTTCTATGTCACATAAATAATGTCGTCACACTTAGCAATATTTTCCCTTTTTCCCACTTGCCAGTAGGCATAGGTTTCTGAAAAATATAGTTTAAGGGATCTATTCTTGATATGATGTATGTAATGTACGCGTCAAAGTAGTGCCTTAGCTTCTGGGCTATCCATGTCAAAGCACAGCAAGTACGCTCCAACAAAGAATATCGAGTTTTATGAGGTGTGAACTTCTTACTCAGATAGCATATGACTTGCTCTCTCCTACCAGTAAAATCATGTTGGCCCAAGACGCATCCAAATGCTCCGTACAACACAGATAGGTACAACAGTAGATGTCTCCCAAGCTCTGGTGGGACCAGCACAGGAGGCTTGGATGGGTAATCCTTGATTCTATCAAAGGCCTTTTGACATTCCTCGATCCAACTTGTAGCAGCATCCTTTCTCAACATATTGAACATTGGTTCACATATTACCGTCGACTGTGCAATGAAACAACTAATGTAGTTGAGATGGCCCAAAAAGATGATCACATCTTTCTTGTTCTGAGGTGGCGACAAATCTTGGATGGCTTTGATCTTTGATGGATCTAGCTTGATCTCTCGGTGACTGACAATGAAACCTAGTAGTTTCCCACCCCGAAGGCACAATTTGTGGGGTTCAACTTCAAGTTGTATTTCCGCAGGTGGTCGAAAAACTTTCTCATATCTGCTATGTGATCCAGACTCTTCTTGGATCTGATGATAACGTCATCTACATAAACCTGGATCTCCATATGGACCACATCGTGAAAGAGGGTAGTCATGGCCCTCATGTAGGCAGCTTCAACGTTCTTTAAAGCGAAAGACATCGTTAGCAATACACACCCCACAACGTAATGAAGGCCATTTTTGTTTGCATCTTTTTCATCCATCCAGATCTGTTAATATCCAGCAAAATAATCATCAAAGGACTGGAGTCCATGCTTGGTGCAGTTGTCGATCAAGATATGCATCCTTGGAACATGCTAGGTTTAGATATTTGTAGTCAACGGAAAACTTGACCTTTCTATATTTCTTTGGTACAAGTATGATGGTGGATATTCAGGTTGATCTGCATGGTAATCTCCTCCTTTATTTTTAAACTCATATCTGGCTTGAATTGTTTGAGTTTCTGCTTTACGGGTGGACACATAGGGTTGGTATGTAGCTTATGGGATACTATGGATGTGCTCAACCCTATCATGTTGTCATAGAACCAAGCAAAAATGTCCTTATACTCTTTCATAAATATGGTGTACTCTTCTCTCTCCGACCGCAATAGGTAGATACTAATGCGGGTCTCTTTGACTGTTTCAGAATCTCCCAAATTAACCGCTTTGGTTTCCTCTAAGTTCGACCTGGGTTTGTTCTCAAAATCCATTATTTCCCTGATGATTTCCACGGGTAATACATCATTCACCCATTCTTTTGAATCACTCTCATTGTGTTGCGTTGTCTCATTACATGTCACAGTTTTAGATTCAACATGATAGAAAATATTATGCTGAAAAGAATGCCAAGATAATAACATAAATAAACGAAGATAAATAATGCATTAATTTAAAAAATTAAATGTGTCAAGCAAACATAACTCAATGTCTCGAGTATTTATTTCAAAACAATAATACTAAAATGTCTTAAATGCTAGAAAACGGTTTTAAAATTTTATGCTAGTTTGCTAAAGCTACCCAGGTGCTCGTCGAGCACGGGACGGTGTAGCAGTCCAATTCCCTAGAACAGCTCCATCTGGATGGTTAGATTCTTCACCTCCTCTCTCAAAATCATGTTGCAATCCATATATTCTTCGGTCAGAAACAAACTTCTTATGCTAGCTAATCTCATCTTCTTTGGAACCTCAAATCACACCAGCTTTGGGAAATGTATGATACATGATGTTTGGCTATAATTCAAAATTTTTAGTGCGGTGCTTACCCTATATTTTGGTGCTCTGGTAAATTGTACTACATTTGTACTTAATTGAGTTTATTATATGTGTAGGTACTTTAGAAAGAATTTGGGACCAAAAAATGATTGAGCGGTGATTAAAGACATAAGACAAAAGAAGCCAAAATAAAGAAAGATTTGTGAAGGCATTACCTGGGAGGAAATTAAAGAAACGAAAGAGACAAAAGAAACAAAGTTTGGAAGCCCAACAACAAATTGAGTTCGGAAAGCACAAGAATTGAATGTGAGGCAACAGGCTATTGGATTCAGCACTAGGGTCAGCGTGTTGCGGTGTCCTAGACGCTAGGTGACGGGATTTTTTCCCAACTTCGTTCTGCACAAGGTTATTTTTTCCCTTCTCATTTCCAACTCCTAAAGAAAGAAGTCTAAACATATTTTGAAGGGGAAGGAGGTTTTTGAGAGGAACATTTGATGAAGAGAGAGCACAGAGCCGCCATGGAGGCCCGATTTCATCTTTCCTCTACCAAACTTAGTAATTTTTATGTTTCTTTGTATGATTTGTTGTTTGGCTACCATGTCTATATGGAGCTAAACTTCACGTTCTAGGGTTGTGGTTCTTTCATGACTATTGTTATTCAAATATTGATTTTGATTTCTTGATTTATAATATTAGTTTATTTATTCAATCTTGTGCTTGATTATTTGATTGCTTGATCACCCATTAAATACTATCTACGAATCTAGAGTTGAACTCGAAAATGGGAATTCTAGGTTGCACATAGGATTGAGTAGAGAAATTTCTTGAACCCGAGCATTGGGGAATGGATTCACGGTTAGGATAGACATATGCTAATTGCCTTGCTTCGTTATTATACGTGAAATACGAATGCGTTCTTGTTGATTCTAAATATATAGACATATGCGAGTTAGGTTAGCTTGAATAGGCGAGTAAGAACGTGATACATTCTTATGCGCAATATTAAACCTGATAACCAATAAACTAGATAAGTTAATTAGTCAATTCAATTGAAAAATACACTAGGATTGTTAGATAGCCCATTACCCATGATCGTTACACATTAATAACATAAAAGCCTGCTCTTTTTTTGTTCAGAGTTCATTATTTGTTTTTCCTTTATATGAATTAGTTTAGATTCAAATACTTTAGGTCTAACCCTTGTTTAGATAATTAAGGTAGTCTAAGTTAATAGTTGATAACATGTTCTCGTGGGTTCGACATCCGACTTTTAGTCACTTTATTACTTGACAACCGCGTATACTTGCATGTGCGTTTGGATGCAACAATATAATAACAGTATGGGTTTGGGCAGTGGATAGTATAAATCAATCCGTGGAGGAGACCAGTCCTGATATTCCTGCACGATGTATTTATACCCAAGACCGAAGGTGGTGTTTTGAGTTTGCAGTCATATTGGTATCGTTATCCCCTGAAGCTTGGGGCCGAGACCTCGGCCTAGCTCATGTCCTAGCCAAAGCAACATGCTGAACACTTTGTCACTCCACCATTATCCCTTCTCAACTTTTTTAACCCATTCAATGTTGTGGAATGTCTCTTCTCCTAGCTTCGTCTTGCCTTCAACTACTGGTACAATTTGGTTTGTATAAATGGGGTTGTTACTATCTCCATGAATGACCACATCCTGGATATTCCACTCAAATTTCAAATCCTAGTGTAAAGTAGAAGCAACTGCCTCGGTCATATGTATACATGGTCGGCCCAGCAGTAGGTTGTAAGTGGTAGAAATGTCTAATACGTGGAACTCAACATTGAACAGAGTCATACCTATCTTCAAACTCAAATCAATTACTCCGATTGTAACTCACTGTGATTTGTCAAATACTTTCACGTTCATGCTCCCTTGCCTTATTTTGTGTACACCTATAGCCAGCCTCCTAAAAATGGCCAGAGGACATATGTTCAGACTTGAACTTTCGTCGATTAGAACTCGAGCGATGAACTTGTCTTCATATTGCACAATAATTTGCAATGCTTGATTGTGGCTCAAGCCTTCCGATGGAAACTCATCTTCATGGGAAGTGATCTTCTGCGTTTCAAGTATTTGTCCCACCATGTTTTCCATTTCTCCCCAGGTGATGCCAATAGGCACATAAGCATCACTCAACACCTTCATCAAGGCATTTTTGTGCACGTCTGAATTTTGTAGCAGCGATAGGATGGATATCTGGGCGGGGTTTTTTTTTAAGTTATCAACAACATAATATTACTTGGCTTCTACTGTCATCCACAATTCATCAGTACCTGTTTCCACATCAAGTGGTTATGGTGCAGTTTCCTTACTTGATCCTTCTTGGGCAAGATTCTCTGATGTGTACACTCTTCCAGTTCTAGTCATTCCATGAGCGACACCTGCTTCTTCTGCCTTAGCCTTTCTTTTCTTCTGGCTTCAACCACATAGTCCCATGGAACAACTTTAGAGTGATAAGCATGTGATGGAGCTACCGTCACAGTGAATGGTCGCCTAGTTATGGCCACTTTGACAACAAACGGTGCCTTATCTTGCACCACAACCGGCGCGGCTACTACAAGGGTTGCCGCCATAGTGTCTCCTGCGCCAATAAAAATAATAGATCCTTCTTGGTCCCGTTCTTCATCAGTTTCAATCATGTTTATCCCATCACCCCTATTGTTGTGAAGGGGATTGTTGTTGACATTGGGTGTGGTTTCTTTTAACTATATTACCTAGGTATTGATCAACGTTTGAATCATATCCTTCAACATGCGACATTCCTTAATAGTGTGCCCTTTCATGCTATAGTGATAGGCATAGATTTTGTTGGGGTTGATCCACTTAGTTGAGCTTTCTGTCGCAATTGTGGGGATATGGCTGATGTAACCGGAAGCTTTTAGCTTCTCATACAATTGGGCAATAGGTTCAGCGAGAAAGGTGTATTGTCTTGGTGGTCTGCGGTCATAGTTTGCTCGGGGTTTAGGGTAGTTCTGTCGGGTAGGCGGGAGTGAGTGATAATATGTTGGCTGGGTATTATAGGTATGGTAGGCTGTAGCAGGATAATGGTATTATGGGGATGAAGGATGATGTACGGGGGGGGGGGGGGGGGGGG